>JAABNY020000034.1:16152904-16163575 GCA_015164015.2 Brevimyrus niger
GTGCTGCTGCTCTCCTGTGCTGCTGCTCTCCATGCCAAACTGCCTCTTGACACAAGTACATATGCATCTCTCTAGTATCTGACATCTGCAGGCGCGTTAAAAACGTGCAACGGGCACGTTAATTTCGGTTCTTTTATATTCTTCGAAGAAATTGCCCATCTGAAACTGAGTAATAAAAAATGTCATCTTTTCACAGCATGTTAATTTGCATCAGATATTGGTCAATTGGCTGAATTTTCGAACATTAAATTAATAAATAAGGACCTGCCAAACTGGAGAACAAGGCATACACAGGGAGTCTCTGTGGCCTCCATTGTGACGCTCGATGACTGATCGTCAGATTTAGATCGGTTACACACATCAACTATTAAGGTAGTTCTGCCTTTCACTGTTTGTTTGCACCATACTTTTTGGTGTGATTGCTGACCTCATTCACTCATTTGAACTGTACTTGAAGGCACTTAAATTGCAAGTAATGCACTGGCTGATCAAAGCATCACAGGTGTGTGCGACGCTCAGCTGGTCTGTGAGTCATTGTCTCTGCCCACACAAGGGCTGCATGTGGAAATGCATCGGAATGACTTTGTAAGGGGGGAAGTGAAAATTCATGTCTTTATGTACGGTTAGTGCATCTAATGATGAAATGCTGGATGTCTTTGTGTCAGTGAACATTGACGTCCATTTTCCCCTTTGGATCGCTGCATAAGGTCATGGCTGACAGTGTCATGTTATCGATGTCATGAAAGCATTTACCTCTCAATGAAACCTCTTTTTCAGTATTCGACCAACTAGATCTTGTCACATATGAAGAAGTTGTCAAACTGCCAGCGTTCCGGAGGAAAACGTTGGTTTTACTGGGTATGTGTGAGTGTAGACTCCATGGTCATCCCAGACTCCATGGTCATCCCAGAAGATGGTTGTGGAATCGCTCCTCATTTGAATCTCCCCCATCAGGTGCCCATGGTGTTGGCAGGAGGCACATCAAGAACACACTGATCACCAAGCACCCGGACAGATTTGCCTACCCTATTCCACGTAAGACGCCGGCTTCATGTTATGATGTCTTAACATGGTCTTCATGCCTCCCAGTGTTTAATCTAGTTTGCTACTGAAGGCCTTCAGAAGTGCCGTTGATAGAATCCCCAATAAACTGGATATTATGGCTGATGGACCAACTCTTGTATGTTCTTGTCTCGCAGACACCACCAGAACTGCGAAGAAAGATGAAGAGAATGGCAAGAACTATTACTTTGTAACCCATGAACAAATGATGCAGGACATCTCAAACAACGATTACCTGGAGTACGGCAGTCATGAGGACGCCATGTACGGCACCAGGCTGGAGACCATACGCAAGATCCACGACCGGGGACTGATATCTATACTAGACGTGGAGCCACAGGTACTGTGCCATTTGTGTTCCGAGCCAGCTTCAGCTAGCGGACGGTGGATGCTGTGTTCTCTGTGAATTACAGAACAGTATTAATTTCCTACAGGCTGAATAACCACAAAGGCATCTTCATAAAGACAAATGTCTTTCAGACCAATTCTGCTTTAGACCCGAAACTTGATAGAAGACATTTCGAAGCATGTTTCAGACGGCCCTGTCTGTTTGATTGTTCCTTTAATCATCAGTCCTTTTACCTAAAGCAATTCATTTACCTGCAGGCGCTGAAGGTCCTCCGTACAGCTGAATTTGCTCCATATGTTGTATTCATTGCTGCCCCGACCATAACACCTGGAATCAATGAGGTGAGGATCCGATGGTTTTCCCAGCAAGCTGCATTCAGACCTTAGCCCTAGATTCCAGTTTGCACATTTCACAAATCAAGCTTGGTGGATAAGCTGAGAATATCTGCCTGATTTCTGACTGTACAGTATATTGTAATATGCATTTACACTCCTGTGTGTGAGTTAGTTTTAAATGTGATCATTAACGCAGTGCACGCGCTAAATTAAAAGCTGTCAGTCTATCAGAATGCAATTCATAGAGGTCACTGTTCCAAGCATTCTGATGTAGAGCTATCTTTATGTAGTCTACAGCAATAAATGTCACTTGAGAGATTTCTGCGGCAATATGTCTAAACATTGTGGTCCAAATTAACAATGCAGTTTTGTGTTGGAACTAATAGGCTCATTATTTAAATTTCTTGGTATACCTTGAGGTTAGACTTCCTGAATATTAATTTGTAAATAACCTTCAACCGACAGCAGTGGAAGGTTTAGTAAATAACCTTCGTCCATAAGCAGTTTCGAAAAGTTACTTCCGCGGTTTCGCCTGGGGTTCCATCCCAGCACAGTCTGAATTTCAGGACTTTGATTACGCATCAGCAGCCTGTCATTTTTGTTTACACATTCCATGGGCCGACTGGCTTTGTGTTTGTCTTGTTTTTCGTTTTGCATGTACCGTTTCCCTTATTCCCCATGCATTTGCCTTTTTGTTTTGCTCAGCTACCCAGGTGGTACAAAAAACTGCCTGTAAGTATCGCTCAGTGTGTTAGACATGAGCTGTGCTAGTTACAGCAAGAGTGTAAGTGCGTGTTCTGGTCTAATCCATAGTGTCTTGTTTAGTTTGCCCCTTGTTTTGGGTTGTGCAGCAGACAAAAGTACACGTACTCCTACTACGAGATAACCGTTGCTTCCGAACAAATAAGCATAGCAAGTGCCACCTGGAACCATCTGACCATAGCTGGTGTGAAGGTAGTTTCGTGACGAGAACTCTCCCCAGCTTGTTATAGTCTTTAAGTATATATGCAGTGTTTGGCCATGAGCTCATTTTACTGTAAATTCTTCTTTCTAGTAACGGATTTTGTTTGATTAGCTGCACGTCCTGATGTTTGTTGAATATACGCGGTTTTGTAATCGGTGTTGAGATTTCTCGCGTCTGCTACCGAAACCAGGCTCATCGATCTGTCTCCTCTCTCAGGACGAGTCTCTACAGAGGCTGCAGAAGGAGTCTGAGATCCTACAAAAGACGTATGCACACTACTTCGACCAGACCATCATCAACAATGAGATCGACGAGACCATCCGGCACCTTGAGGAAGCCATGGATTTGGTGTGCAACACTGCCCAATGGGTTCCTGTGTCCTGGGTCTACTAGACCTCACTTTATCCATGTCTCCCCTCCAGTGGTCCCTTACTTGCCCCCCTTTGCAATGCATCTCTACAGTGTCATTCTTTCAAAGAATCGGATGTCTCAAAAAAAAAAAAAAAAAAAAAAAAAAACTGTGTACATGACCTAAAGTAAATCGGTCCCAGCCCTTACAAACTACCTAGAATGTAGTGTTGTATAAAAATTTAAATATTGTCATGTCCTTATGATTAGGAGGCAACATTTTATAGCTTTTTTTTTTTTTTTTTTTAAAGAGACAGTATCCACAAGATGTTGGAGGGGAGATATGAGAAGGTGAATGCATCAGTGTGTCCCTAACGTTTATTTTTCAATGGTACTGTGTTGCACATTGAATTGTACTTTCCTTTATGTACTCCAGACATTACCTGTGGTTATTGACTCTATAGAATGATGAAAAGCACAGAACCTACAGGGTTGTCTTTGTAAATGCTGTACTGAATCTTCAATTTATTTTAACAGACTATTTAGTAATATCCCCATAATCTCACCTATCTCTTCCAGTGACAGCTGTAATACTTAGGTTGCATTTCACGATTTGAACAATCATTCTCTGAACAGATACTGTCTCTCTAAAGAAATTCATAGACGTTTTAGAGATTTGAATGAGTTTCTCATGCATGTGAACATTTGCAAGCTTACAATGCTGTCAGTGTTATCAAACGTCTCTAGCGAAGAACATTCCATCTGTTTGGATGACATACCTGAACACAACACCTATGCACCTATCTTGCATTATGGGGAACTGGTTTTTATAAACCATGTAGTGAGTTGTTTGAAAAATTCTCTTCATTCGTTATATGAACAAGGGGAGGAAACTACTCCAGATATCATCCACCGCATCAGAAATGTGTCGTCAGAGTATTGTTTTGTTTAATCAACGGGAAAAAAAAAAAATGCAGATTTTTATTGTGTGATGTGGTGCATGGATTTTGCAAATTAAATTTGCAAAGTACCAGTCTGTGCATCAAAAACACCGTGTATATGACAAACTGCCCTCTGTAAATTTCTCTGCAAATGACAAAGCAGTTTCTGAGTATAAAGTTTTTTTTTTGTTTTTTTTTAATATTTCCTTTTCTGTGTTCAAAAAGTAAAATGCCTTTGAATCTTCTGTATGTTTCACTGCCTTGAGTCTTTGTTGAGTGACGGTCCGATGGCCAGTGAGTGGCCTGCAGATTAAACTACTCCCATTATGATCAGATATGGGATGAGTGGGAGATGCTTAGGCTCCGGTGTGGTGATTGAGTGAGAATGTGCCTCATGTTGGAGATTCCTGTCAAAGGGTTGCTTTGATACCACCCCCCCCCCAAAAAAAAGTTTCAAAATGGGACTCTGCCAGGTTTTACTGAAAATGGGTTACAGTAATTTGTGGTACAGTCTGCATATGTGCACTTACAACCCATTACCCTTATAAACTTGTGTGCCTGTTGCTTGTAAATGACAAACTATCGTGTCCCCAAAGTCTAATTTAAGTTAGGTGTCACATTTGGACTGTTGAGCACACATTTCAGCTGGATTTAAAGTCATCCAGGAGTATAGCTTTTTGGGGGAGCTTTATTCAACATCTAGTCCAAAGTGACACTTTCACACTTAAATGCACCTTAGTCTTCCCCCCCCACGCTTTATTTTGGTAAAATCATACATTAAACGCACAGCTGAGTTCTCTCATGCAGTGCATAGCGTCTAAACTAGTACATAAAGCAAATACTAAACCCTACAGGTTCATGGCGTTTCCTTTGAAGCACTCGGGCCCTGCCGGCTCTTTCCCATGTCTGTTGTGGTTCCACTCTTCTGCTCCAGGACTTATTGCTGCAGCCAGCACAAAGCCAGATGCCACAGAGGTCAAACACCAGACACCAAATATGCAAGTACAAGAGAATAACCACATGTTAAGTTCACCATGTGCCAGACATTTGCTGAAAAAGAAAAAAAGCAACAGAATTGGATCTGGACACTTTGCACAGGATACATTTAGAAAATGCATTTTGCTATTTTGATCACATATCCAAACCTTGGCATGTTTGATCCTTTTTCAGTTTTGGTATCCAATTAAATATTCGAGTAATTTGGCCACAAGACCAAGTAAGAAGTGTGGAATTTGGTTGAGTCCAATACGATTAACAATTAAACGCTCACACTACCCCGAAATATAAATCTCACGCATACGAGTGGCATTCAACATTCAAGTGCCAGTGTTTTTGTACTGTCTTTTGGTCAAGTTTCTTGAAACTTTCAAAGAATCACTTTTAGGCTTATAAAAATAAATATTTCTCAAGAAATGCTTCATAAATTACACAAACCTAGCAGCAAAAGTAGAATCTAGAAATCTGTGCAAATAGCTAAATTCCCCAACTGCTAATCCCCCTGGTCCCAAATAAATCCTGGTTAAATATCAAGAACCCTTCCCCTTTTGTAAACAAGCTGCGTTTCACACCATCCACACATTTGGAAGCTTAAGGACACGCACTCTAGACATAAAAAGTGCAATAAAACAACTCTGTACAACTTGATGGGTACAACATACTAGACTTAACTTAAATAGCACCATTCATCCTAAGTTACCTCATCGCTGTCAGTGCATCTGCTTTAGTTCATGTTTAAAAATTTCAAGGCACGACACACTTTGAGAAAAATCTATTGCACTTACGTTGAATGCCATTTTCTCACCTCTTCCTCCACTGTGTTAAAACAAGCCCCTGCTGGCAACCTGGCCGGGGATCTAGATGCACGTAAAGGCAGATCTACCCCAGAGAGCAAACTGCATTCATGTACAAGGAGGGAAAAAAATAAAACAAAACTAGTCTTTGGCCAGATCTAGTGGAATACACAACCAGTATGCAATGGAAACCTACGCAGGTAAAAATGGAGGTGAACCAGACTGCACTGTACTGTCCCTGCCAACTCCCTGTGCAGTTCTGCATACATTACAGACCCCTGCAATCTGGCAATGGTAGCCATTCACAAAAAAGGATGGGAGAGAAAAAAAAAAAAAAAGAGCCAAGGATGTCCTTCAGAAATTAACGCAGCTTGGGAAAGAAAAGTTAAAGCCTGCACAATTCATTTGTTTTAACTCCTTGACCAAAAAACAACACTAGCATGCGTTTGATACCGAATCGGCCGGAACACTCCACAGGGCCACATCCGTTCTGTGGTCCTCGTATAAGCCATTCCATCTCCCGGCATGGCAGGTTTTTAAATTCATCTAAGTTTAAAAAAATGTATCAAAAACATTTTTTTAGTTGCCCCTTTAGTGATTCAAGTAAAGGACAAAAAAAGAAAAACAATAAAAACACTGCCCCCCCCCCCTTCACAGCTAGCTGACGGTAGTTTACTAGCTGCCTTAACACTGTCAAGTCAATTGCAGGACATAAAGAATTAGTTTCAGCATAGTATCAAACAGTGTTAAACAATAGTGCTCAAATTACTTGTTGATTAGGAGTTGCCATGGGAATGGCTTTATCAAGACAACCATATCCTTATAGGTACCTATCCAGGATAGAGTGAGCAAAGAAATTAGAACTCTTCATCCCTCAAGTTGCTGCACAAGGAATCGATGCCTTAAACCGAATACATCCGTGATGGTTCCACAAACTGCTCGTTAAAATCTGTAGGCAGCTAGAGATGTTCCTTGTGACAATTTGAGGTTCAAAATGGAAGAATGACTTTTCAGTCAAATCATTCCAGTGTTTTGCCAAGGTTTGATTCAGTACAAGATTTATGCCTTAATTGATCTCCTGGTCAAGTTTAGCCATATAATGACATTTAAAAAATAAAAAACTGTCTGATTTTAAAGGTAGAGTACATTAACAAATGATCCTCAGTTTAACAAACAAAATAAAGTGAAGTGCAGCGGATAACTAGAGTCCAGGAATCTGTTAGGAGTCATTAGAAGCCTTGTTTTCTCTCTCCCGAAGGCCATCTTCAGTCTGACGCTCGCTTCCAGAATGTCAGAGAATCACAGATGGTAATGTACTGCGAGTTCTTGAAGCTACACAGGGTAAAGTCTGGCAAAGTTACATGTGGTTTCCATTCAGCTAATTTGGCATGGCCATCTCCGTCGTCTGGGCCTTTAGTTTCCCCACCAGTCAACTTGGGAATAATTTCCTCCATATCCATCATTGTTGTAGAAGTTTCCAAAACCTAAGGAGCAGGGAAGAAAATGGTAAATTCCTGGTAAAAGGAGGGGGGGGGTCATACACCAAGCATGGACACCTCTCTCCCCCCAATGAGGAGAGTGTGAAACCAACCCTTACCACCACCAAATCCTCGACTCCCCCCGTGACCCCCGGGGTTGCGATTCCCACGGCTGCCAAAGCTGCTCCCGGCGCCGCCGCTGCTCTGACGATAATCACGGGCACCGAAACCACCAGAAAACCTGGGGAGAGAAGGAAGTCAGCGCAAGGGACGCAAGTGAAGGAAGGAAGTCAGCGCAGGGGACGCAGGTGAAGGAAGGAAGCCAGCGCAGGGGACGCAGGTGAAGGAAGGAAGCCAGCGCAGGGGACGCAAGTGAAGGAAGGAAGCCAGCGCAGTGGACGCAAGTGAAGGAAGGAAGCCAGCGCAGGGGACGCAAGTGAAGGAAGGAAGCCAGCGCAGGGGACGCAGGTGAAGGAAGGAAGCCAGCGCAGGGGACGCAGGTGAAGGAAGGAAGCCAGCGCAGGGGACGCAAGTGAAGGAAGGAAGCCAGCGCAGGGGACGCAGGTGAAGCATCCTGACCTCTCAAATTCACAGACAAAATCCAAACTTACCTCTTGGAACGTCCACGGCTGCTGCTTTTATGCTGATGCTCATAAGCCAGGCTCTCCAGCCATGAAGGAACCTCCTGTTTAGCTTCAACCAGGAGGTCTAGAAGGTCCTTTGTGATGTTGCTGTTCTTGTCATTGAAGAAAGATGTAGCCAAACCTAGTGGGTAAAAGGATAAAAAAAAAAAAATACAAACATTTTTTCCCTACAGGTTTTGGGGACAGAGTAGAAAAATCAGTTATCAGTGTGCGACACAGTCATGTTAGTGAAAATGGAGTAAACTTCAATGAATGCAGAAGTTTCACCAAGATTTCCAACACGTCCAGTACGACCAATGCGGTGGACATATTCCTCAATATCGCTGGGCAAATCAAAGTTGATGACGTGCTTTACATTGGAGATATCTAGTCCACGTGCAGCAACCTACAGGAGAAACCACACATTTTGCCTGGTTGTTCAGTTACCTTACTGCGTAAATGCTACGGGTGTGGAATTCTACATACCGCTGTAGCAACCAAGATGGGGCATCTTCCAGAACGGAACTGATGGAGCGCCTCCTCTCTGTCCCTCTGAGAGCGGTCGCCATGGATACTGGTACAGGCATAGCCCTCGCGGTACAGGAAGTCCTCTAGGGCGTCTGCTCCCTTCTTCGTTTCCACAAACACCAGAGTGAGGGAGTCTTTCCCTACAAAAAATAAAAAGATTAAAACATTCGGTAACTTTACTTCAGGGGGCCCGAGTAAAATCAACAACTCAGCCACTACTCAAGTACAAACCATGAACTAATACAGCTCTGGAAAAAATTGAGACCTCCCTCTATTTATAAAACAATCTGCATTGTTATTCGTTGTTCTGCAGGCAGAAGGCTACACTGAGCAGCAGGCTGCTTCCAGGTTCTAAATTATTGAGGTAGCAGTACATAAAAACAAGGTGATATTATACAGACCTTTATCAAAAAAAAAGGTAAATGCTGGATTAAGGAAACATTTAGTGTATTATACTTCATACAGTATCTAATCAGTTTATCCCACCAGACAATCACTGAAGGAGGGATATAAAATACCAGTGGCATTCAAAAGATCCAGCAGAAACGATCTCTTGTCACTTTCTTCCACCCAGACCACTTTCTGGGTGATGTTCTCAGAAGTTGATCCCACACGGCCGACAGCCAGGAAAATGTACTCCTCTAGGAAGTCACGGGCGAGAATCTGAAAACAAACGGCAGGCTTCATTAAAAGGCCACTTTTTTTTTTTCCGTATCCCTTCCTCGTCATTCCTGCCCCGGGTTTTACCTGAATTTCCTTGGGGAAGGTGGCGCTAAACATCATGGTATGCCTGAGACCCTTAGGCGGCATGGTATCCTGCTCGACGATACGCCGGATCTGAGGCTCAAAGCCCATGTCCAGCATTCTGTCTGCCTCATCCAGGACCAGGTAGCTGAAGGAGAAAGTACAACTTACAGGAATATGAAGGGGAGAAACAAAACTCGTGCTCA
Organism: Brevimyrus niger; assembly: GCA_015164015.2. Classification (NCBI taxonomy): domain Eukaryota; kingdom Metazoa; phylum Chordata; class Actinopteri; order Osteoglossiformes; family Mormyridae; genus Brevimyrus; species Brevimyrus niger. The sequence continues at coordinate 16,162,273 of JAABNY020000034.1, forward strand.
TGAGGGCGGCTTCAATCAAGAAGCAATGTCGGCTTCTGCAGCTGTTCCAATGTAGACTCACTTGCAGTAATCTAGGCCTATCTTTCCTCTTTCCATCATGTCTACCAGACGTCCAGGTGTGGCCACCAGGAGGTGGCAGCCTCTCTCGAGATCACGGATCTGCTGGCCGATATCTGCTCCTCCGTACACAACACAGGGCCGCACCCTGGACCTGTAGGCAAACTGGAAGGAAAGGGTGGCTCACCAGATATAGCAGGAGTTTAACCAGTTTTACTCATGACCAAGATTACTCATGGGAACTTCCATAAACCAAATACCTTTCGGGCCTCGTCATAGATCTGCAGAGCGAGTTCTCTAGTCGGGGCCAGAACCAGAGAGATTGGGAACTGCTTGCGACGCCCATACTTCCCATTTTCCTGGATACATTTAAGGGAATCAAATTCGCAAAACAAACAATGTTACTCTAATACCGCAATCCAAGTGCCTCATATTAAATGAACGACATGGCTGAATCAGAATTACCTGACTGCTAGCTTTCATGGCCCGTAGTGCCTCTCCGGGACCCTCAGTGTAAATCTGACTTAGCACGGGAAGCAGAAATGCTGCAGTTTTCCCAGAGCCTGTTAAGAAAACATAGAATTTTCAATTTATAAAAAGTAGCAAGGAAGTCTGACCCAAAAACACCGGCAGAGCAGCAAGGGGTACTGACCCGTCTGAGCACATGCCATAAGGTCCCTCTTAGACTTGATGATGGGAATCGCATGCTTCTGAACAGGAGTGGGCTTTGTGTAACGGCTCAGAGCTATGTTGCCCATGATAATCTCTCCCATGTCAACATCGTGGAACTGCAGATCAGAGTCAATTCAGGTCAAGTCCTTTGCAAGTAATTCCAAGGGAGATCATTCGCATCCATGTTAACTCACACTTTCAATATGGGGTGGGCAGTTGGTGCCTGTGGCTTCAACAGGAATGTCGTCATACTTCTCAAAGTTGATGCCCGTATTGCTTCCAGAGAAGAGCTCGCTGAGGGAAAAGCGAACGGCGATGTCTTCTGGTTAGCCCATGACATACATACAACGTGCCGACGCAGGAAGGAAACACGGGAATATGCTTACTGTTCCAAGCGCTCATTTGGAGAAGTTGGCTTGGACCAGTCCTCCTCGTCTCTCGAGTCCTCCACCCACCGGCTGTTGCCGCCCCCGAAACCTCCGCGGTCAAATCTGTCCAGATTCGGTCAGAATGTGTAGCAGAAACCACCATTTTGCAAATGTACATGATCCGCGTGCGAAAAAGATCCGCGTGC
>JAABNY020000034.1:16163675-16179749 GCA_015164015.2 Brevimyrus niger
AGATTCGGTCAGAATGTGTAGCAGAAACCACCATTTTGCAAATGTACATGATCCGCGTGCGAAAAAGATCCGCGTGCAACCCTCACCTTCCTCGTGTCCCGGCACCTCTATCGCTGAAGAATGAAGACTTCCCTCTGTCATTACGCCCTCCGAAGCTAGTGTATGCATCTCTGTCTTTGGAACCATTCCATCCGCCATCTTTGTCAAAGGCAAATCCTAGGAACATTTCGGTGGAAAAGGGACAATAAAACTCACAATTTGGCCACTAGCACATAAGCCTGATGGTTTTTGAAAGACACTATAATTATCTTTAGTTCAATTTTCTCCCAATCTTGATCAGCTAATCATGTAAACTTACGGAAGCTAAAAACTGCCAAATACCATAGTACCCCCTGATGCGTGGTGTCAACTACCAGATCTTTTTCAGTACGTACGCTACACTAAGTGATATAACACACTAGAAGAAGGGCACTATTCATTTGATTCCATCCACAGTCTTAAAAGTAGAGCTAGTCCACAGGATCTGCTGTGGAGGGATAAGGAACCTCGCACTCTCACCCACCCAACAAACTTGAAAAATCTTTCTTTGTAGACTTTCCAAAGACCACTGAAGTGCCGATGGTCCCTATCGCACTTTTATCCAATGAATAAGTAACCTATAGCTTCTAAACGTACATTCAATGTAGGAATTACAAGCTTACTGCAAGATTACTTTTCCCACCTGCATTTTGCGTTGGTTGGGACGGGTTAAATGATCCGCTGCCCCGGTTGCCACGGTAACCGCCACGCCCACCTCTGTCCGGGCGAGATGGCCCGCGTCCCGCAAAACCGCTGCGATCGCCATTCATGCGACTGTCCCTGCCATCGTGGTATCCATTCACAAAGCCGTTGCGTCCACCATCCCATCCAGGAGAGTCTGACATTGGGAAAAGGGAAGAAAAGAAACTTAGTGTAAACACCTAATCTAGCGGAGTTTGAGGTTTGGGGCGCTGGTACAGTATCCACCTCCAATTACAAATCATGTTTTCCGAAAAAGAATGGTTACTGTACCAATAAAACCATCAACTAAAAAGTCCTCATGCAACAACGCGTCTATGGGAGACCTCAGTTTTGCAAGCATTCTATTTTTATACACTAGTCAGACCTTAAACCTGAAAACCAAACTGAAGTTCTCCAAATGAGAAAAGTCGCAATAAGTACAGGTCATTCTGAATAGAATTTATCCAGTTTTAACAGATACCTGGGTACCCTACAGACCGAGTACGAGCACCGACTAGCTTGCTACCCACAGGAAAATCCTGTATTTGCATAAAAACAGAAGCCTACAAATCAAATAATTTGAGCATACATCTCAGAGAGGAACCAAACGTTGGTCAGGAAAGCGGCCCAGTCCCGCTACAGAGATGTTCAAAGCTGAACCAAAATGCCGCTTTTTTTTGTCCTACTGAACATTTACCACAACGGTCTGCCCAGCTCACCACACTGGCTGTGTCGTCATCCCCATCAGTGTGGGCAGGAGATGCTGAAAGTAAGAGATTTATTACAAACTAGAACTGCAGGGCCATAACAATGCTGCAAGCCGGGACCAGGACCATGGGACCAGGACCATGGGACCAGGACCATGGGACCAGGACCATGGGACCAGGACCATGGGACCAGGACCATGCTACAAGCCAAATGGAGCCAAAATCTCACACAGACAATACTAGATCCAGTTGACATGTACTGGAGCAACACATCTTTGACAAAAGCACCGGACACCGATTCTAATTCAGAACCACGCAACCTGCAAATGCCACACTCGAGTCAACACACATTCTTTGTTCTTTTAGCCGCAAGTAGAATTTTCTAATTATTAGACAACTCCAATATGTTAGATGTTAAGAAAACATATCAATCACATTTGTATGCATCAGCTACTAAAACGCGACTTTCACTGTGCACGTATCAATCCTACATGTTTAGTAGTTACTTCTCTGGTAAGAGACATGCTTTTTGAGGCTTGAAATGCAACCTCTCCCCAGGTTACGACGGAGTCGCGTTCGGATAAAGCTACTGCAAGGTGAAAACACTGCAAGCTGAAAATGCATCTTAATACAGCAAATCTAACAAACATCACAGCCTAGCCCAGCCCATCTTAAACATACTTAGAACACTTATGACAGTGGAGTAGAATCAAAAAAATTTTTTTTATAATAAAACATTGAATATCTTATGTAATTTATTAAATGATGAACTGAGTGAAAAAAACATTTACCCATCGTAAGGTGGAAATATCGTAACAAGGACCATCGTAACCTGGGGAGCATCTGTATTAAGAGATTGTGCCAACTGTAAACGTTATAAAACCCAAAATTAGAGAGTCCAAGAGGAAGGTTGGGGGGAAAATGAGTTTAAAGTGACACCATTTTAATAACTGGACTATTTAAAAGGAAACCCTTAAAAATGTCAATTAATGCTAGCATAAGATAATAAATACATAACTATTCATACTAAAACATCTGTATTACGTTATAAAGCCAAAAAAAAGACAGAATCAGCATTTGTTCATTTTAATAATGAAAAAAAAATCCATATGGATTTTGTGCCCTCAGCTTGTCGCTTAAAATCCCCACAAAGGGGAACTTGCAAGACATTAATTAATTGTGTGCAAGGTGTGAGACTTAATTTCCATTATAAGCCAACAGCGGTTATGAGGCAATTCAAATTCAATTCAAATTATTCTACAGTTTTGTCTACCTGCACCAAAAACCCTTACTAGGGCTAGATATTGCAAAACATTTTAGCATGATCACCCCCCCCCTGCCCATATCAGTCAATACTGATAATTATCACACTATTTCAAAGGTCCATTTTTGCTAAAATTCCCTTAGATCTCCCAATAAGCACACACTGATCATGATAAATGACCACAGATTGAATGGACTGTGAACTGAATGTCATTTTAATAAATTATAGAAAGGTAAATATTTTGCTGAAGGGCATAACAGAAGAGAACAGACAGTATGGCTGGTTCCTCAGCTTCTCTCTCTGCCTCGTTCCCAGGGACATGTTTGACACTGATGGCATCTGTCACTGTAAGCAGCTGCATTCTGTATGTTCCATGGCAGGGGTGTCAAACTCCAGGGAAAGATCCAAGCTACACTGGGCACTGGCGCACAAGGAATGGAGCTTGACACCCTTGTTGAACAGGTAGGAAATGCTTCAAGTGGTGAAATGACTCTGTTGTATTTCCAGTTCTAGTTGGCACAAGTTTTAGGCAAAGTTTACAACACACAGCGCCAGTCTGCTGTGTCTCAGACTTGACTGAAGTATAACTTTAACCACGTTTATCCAAATTATCTCCATTTTGAAAAGGATGTTGTTACTTATGAGCTGTCACTTTCTTCACTGGTTGAACTCAAGCTCATGTCCATGATCTGATAGGCTGATGTATGTTAAAGCAATGTTCCTCATAAACAGTTTACTTAAGTTTTTCCATTCTTCTGTAAATATGACAATGGGTATATATCGTTTACATAATCGAGCCCCAACACTTCCCAAGTAGACCTTTATGTGACAAGCTTCATTTCAGCAGAAGTCCTTTTAAACGAGCGATATGATATGACACTGCGTTTATCTAGGTTATAAGAAATGGAAGAGTCTCAGAACTCCATACGAAGTATGAGAGAATTTCCATGACATTTGTTATACGCCTGCATGTTTATTTAAAAGTCTGTTTAATGCATTTGTGTTCTTTTTTGCCAAGACCAAAATCAAACTGCTTTAAGCACTCTGCAGCCCTGAATCCGAATTCAATTCAGGCACTAAAAGTAAACATTTCATCAGTACCAAAAGGCCTGTGCCGCTCACTGCAGTCACCAGAAGACAAGGCGATCAGAGAAAACCGGTGACCTATAAAGCAAAACACTGATGTTTCTTAGCAAATTGGCTTTTTAAAGCAGTGTTTAATATTGACTAATTGGGAGGGGGGGGGAGGGGGGAGGACTCTGTCATGCAAAATTGCCTGAATCACCAGTCTGAACAAGCATGACTAATAGACAAGCAGCAGTCACCAGTCACATGCAGGCAAGTCTAGATCTACCACATCTGGCTGGCCAGCTGCCACTGTAGGGCTGATAATAGGAGAGTTCCTGGGAGGGATTTCTCCGGTGACCTAAGCAAAACCACAATGCCCTAGATCAACACAACACAACAGCACCGAACCAAGTGAGGCAGGCGAAAAAGGGCTGAAGATAAAATAGTTACCGGGCCTAAAGTCATCCCATTCCGTCATACGGTCATCCCTGAGCCTACGGCTGTACTCTGGATGCCAAGTCTGAGGGGGCTGTTTAGGAGAAACTTTGGGACATTCCTGCTTAATAAGGCACCTTTGGCAAATCAAAACACCCACACAAAACGCAGTGCATCACCCATAAGTAGCAGATAGTCAAACGTTCCGAGCCCCGGTAAAGACTCGCAGAGGGAAAAGCAGGACAAGCCTTCGACGCGAGATGGAACAAAGACGGCAAGCGCCCATTGCTACTGTTATTAGCAGTTAGCTAGGTAGTCAGCTTCCCACCGGGGCCATGCGACCACCACTGTGCGACTCGCCAAGATAAAGACCTCGGCTGCAGCTGCATGTGTTCAGGGCAGCTTCTCACTGCAGCAAGATTATCCAAGTCACTGCGTGGCAAAAAAAAAAAAAAAAAAAAAAACTACAGCCAACACACAACAAGCAGATGTCATGCAAGTTCCCATTAAAAGGCTCTAATGCCGACAATCAGCATGAAAGCCATGCATTCAGCACAGAGCTTTGTTCAGTAAAACTGTCTGGTGACTTACAGCCCATTACAGGTGCCACTGAATAAGCACTCTGCCTATGAGAAGCATATTCATTTCCTGCTGTAAAAAATGAAGTTGAAAAAAAAAAGTATTAAGAAAAATATTCAAAGGCTTGTACACATTTAAATAGCATTACCACTCAAAACTCATAAAGATTCTGTCTCCAAATCACCCCCCACATCACCCTGATCACAACACTACAAAACTGTTAACAGAAATGACATGCTAGTCTTAATCCCTCTATACTGCATGAGGCCAATTTAAGCTATTAAAAACCAATTTTAGCAAACTTACACATTCACATCTCCAGAACAAGCATAACATTCTCAACAAGTGAACCAAAAAGGATCAGTTTTTCAATATTAAAACGATCTTAAGAACTGAAAACATCTAAAGAACTGAATTGATGTCTATAGCAAATTCCCAGAGAAAATAAAATCTATTAAAATTTATTCGGGCTGCCAACCCACAGCTCACTTATTCAAACTTCCCATCAAACGACTATCATCCATATCCACCCATAACCATGACACCTGCTGTGCCTTGAAAGAACCGTCTCTCACCAGTGTCATTTAGATAACTGACAATCAAGCATCTATTTTGCGCAACTTTTCAGTTTTAGTTCACCTCCCCATGCAATGGCTGAGTAGAAACTGACCTGAACTGGCCAGTTACTCGGAGCAGCACAGCCAGAGAATGTGAGTATAGAGTTCAGTGTTGTCATCACATAAAGATTTGCAGAAGATATACCTCAAATGTAATTCAACCCCTCTAGCAAATGAAAAATCTTGAACGTGTTCAAGGTTCTCCCAGTCTTTATATAAACAGGCTTCATGCTCCAATGTACATATCGTGTTTTCTTAGGGCAAAGACTGATTACCTTGGCTAAAGATTATAGCCATAAACCCATTTGGCTCCCAGTATTCTTAGAAATCAAGCAAGTCTTAAAATCAAAATATGCTACATAAACTCAGCCATATCCTAAGAAATTTTAAGCCAAAAGTACCGAACTACAGATGCCTTTATACACTGTAAAGAGTGCAATGCAGGCAACATGGTAATGAGGAACAGACCAATAATCTGAGGAGCAAAATTAAAGCTAACAGTGGACGTTTTTTCTCTCATGCACTCTCGAAGAGGACATTAGCAATGAGAAAAAAAAAGCAATTTCACATATTCCTAGAGCTTACCATTTTTTGAAGCCTCTTTGTTCCGCAGATGAGGTGGAATGTATCGTCCTGAGAGTAAGAGACATTTACGCGGTGAACACCTGAAGTGTATGTAGATCATAGAGCTTGCCGATCAAGACTTGAATAGTTCTTCAGACTGATCTACAACATGTGAACGACATGCTAAAATGACAGACCTCGGCTCAATTGTTCTACAATGTTTCTCAGGGTCTTTCCTGTAGCTAGCAGTGGTTGGACTTCTGCAGAAACGCTTATACAGTGACAGAACCATGACAATCTTTGAGTCAGAATAAGAGTCCCCAGACTGCCATAGGAATACAGGTGAAACCACCCTACACCTACAAATGTGAAAACCACGTGCATGAAGGCTGAAGTCAGCGGAAAACACTTACTGCCGGTGCCTCCACCACCCTGAACATCAGCTGCGGAGTTCAAGTCTAGGGCAGCAAGCTGGAAGAAAAATTAAACCAGTGTCAAATCCCCATCAACCACTGTGGTTTTATGCTATGGCCAAGACCATGAAATAAACAGCTGGAAAGAGTCGATGCGATATTTAAACGGATGAGATAAGAAACTGCGTGATCCAAGCCCAGGCACTGGAGCACATGTCCGGCTCACTAAAGCCGAACGTGTTGAATTACCAAGTGTGCAAGAAATGCGTATACACTATTACTGTACCCCGAGGCAAAGGGTGAATGCCTATGTGTTATAATGCCGTGAGGGGAGCGATACACGGCAAGCTAAGGTAGCATGGATGGAGGGGAGAGCCAAGTCAAAACGTGACGTACTTTCTGACCGAATGCAATAAAATAAATGCAGTGGGGGGGAAGAGAAAGCCGATGGACTGCTGCGTGCTCGGTGAGATCCGCCGGTACACTGCGTCCCAAGCGGACCCGAGCGAGCCGCTGCAGCTCGAAACCCGACACCCGGGACCCTGCTCGGGCCGCTTTACAATCCGCTGAGCTTGCACACGCATTTATTTCCATCACAGACGGCTATGCTGTCGGCGCAGACGCGTAGCCATCTTTGGCTGCCTGTTTACATTATAAATACGCTTTAACAGCACTGTACGACGCATCAACAAAACCGACAGCTTTCCCTAAAAAAGACGTCGCGCATCACACCGAGAACACGGTGCCAGCGTACAGTGCGAACTGTCTAGTTGCCATTTTTAACCCATTTTCCCCATCACCCGTAACCAGGCGTGACGCGTTTGTTGCCGGTTCTTGCAGAACAATTTGTTTCCATCTTCCCTTAACAAAATGTCAATCTTAAAGAGGCATATTATATAAACGGACCCAAAGGAATTAGCAGTACATTACATCGAAACAGGTTATTTAAGACCAGTCACATCATCACAATCGTATAATTAAACTGGACTATACAAGTAATGCGCCTAGCAACAGAGGAAACCAAAGACAGTTAATCAGTTTACTTACAACTTAACAGGTGAAGCAAGCAGCCATTATGATGCCCGGCGCATCTTTTTCACTAGCAATAAACCGTCTTCCAGTTAATACTGATAAGTAGTTACCATCGCTGGTTAGGGTACTAACAACAATGCAGAGTTAAACTATTTTCTTTATGGTCGTCACATTCATCTCGGATACACCTTAATCGGGGGATAAAATCGGCTTTGATGGGGAACCATATGAGGCAAACCGGGAGCAGGACCTATGGTTCCCGGGGGCCGGACAAAAGCCGCCATCATCATCAGCACCATCATCATCATCACCACCATCACCTCCAGTAACACCACTTGCCGACCACCATTTTAACCACCACCATCGCCATCACCGGCCACCATTTTCGCCAGCCGGCCGCCACCATCCCATCCAACGGTAGTACCAACCACCATTTTAGCCCGTCAATAGCCGAACGCTAGCGGGGGAAGGATACCCGGGGGGCCGGTACCGGAGGCGACGCTTACCTGCTGGTCTAGACCGTGCGCATTTTCGGCGACCACATGACTCATAACTAAGCACTGGTGGGGATCTCTATCCTCAGAAAGGACTTTCTTTGTTCGGCAGAGAGCAGGCAGCGCCAACGCGCGTTTTTTTCCCCCCAAGTCGCTCCTTTGTGCGTGGTTTCCGAAACGGGCGAAAGAAGAACAACAAGGCGATGTCAGGGATAATACTGGGTAAAAGATCTGTTCGGCTTTAGAATTGCTTCGCTAAACAGGAAGGTCTGTGAACTCAGGGAGAGCGCCTAGACTGACACCCTCTACTGGTCCGCGCGGTGATAGAGCGCGAGCAGGCTACCGCGAGACTTTATCGACCGACCCAGCGCAGAGGCGCAAAGGATCGCGATATTTCTCTGGAAGAGCGAGCCGAGTAGACGTGCCTTTGACTTCTTATTTTACATTTTGTTATTCGGAGAATATTGTCTGGAGTGGTCTTTGGTAGTGTGGTTGTTCATAGTGGCGAATTGCGGTTCAATCGTTTTATTCTGAGGGAGCGCAGGTCAAACTAAGCAGTAGGCTACAGCTAGAATGCAAGAAGAGACGTGGATATGCTGGCTCTGTTTATATTCAGTGACATTATATTAATCTGAAATCAGTGTTACCTTTATTCCCTTTGATACTACCATGGGGTGCGACTTTTTTTCTGCTATCCAGTAAAAATGTAGTCCAGCATGCATTTTTTACTAGCCAGCGGGCTAGTATTCATTTTTTTCTTGTCTAAATTACTCGCCTTGGGCGAACGCGTAAGCTTAATTTCCAGTTCTGGTTACAACGCTACTATACATATCCACCCTTTACTTGGAAGCAGTTGCATAAGAATTAAAACGGTCAACTACTTCTTTTTATTTCTTTCAACAGATTGACACCACGCAATATTATTATTACAAATGTATGTAGTCACTGTGACGTTTTACTAGGTGAGCAGTATGAAAGATAGATCTGAAATGGTGTAATTATGCGACTTGTTATTGAGGATGTGTATGCGAGTGTAATGACTAGTCCTATCAGAATAGGTTTCAGATCACTGACCTCAAGGGGTGTGCAATTACTAAATACAGTCGGTGATTTAGTACAGGTGGAAAACATTTTTTTGATGACTTAAAGAGGGTTTGGTTTAGTATTTTCCGAGATGGGTGGGATTTTTTTATAACGCGACTAAAATTGTACAAATGATGGGCAGTATGATGCAGCAGCATAACGCTGCCAGCTCTCTGTTAAGCGAATGTTCTGTATTCTGAATGAAGTACAGTCTGAACACCGTTCTAACCTCGACGCCTCCCTCCGTGTTATGCCAGTCTGTCATTGATATATACGCCATGTTCCATTTCTACACTCTCACCCTGGATAGTGACGGCAGTCAGTAGCTCCCTGCTTCGCGTGAAGCCCAATACCAGCTCCACTGTCTTTATGACTTTGAGCTGTAGGTGGTTCTTCTTACAACAACAACAAAGCCCTCCACTAGACTCCATTCTATGCTGATACAACTCAATTTAATTGCAAAATCACCAAAGAGCTAAACCTATAAATGTAACCTGAGCCCGAGTTGCATATGTTAATCAATTAAAATAAAGTGGGCGCCGAAGACATGCCACAGTAAACTATCGTGCGTTAGACTTCCCGTTTAGATTAAGTCGTCATTCATTTTTCAGCATTACTAGTTAATAATGTAAAGCAAAAAACACAAACTCCAAAGTTACAAGGAAACACCTAGAGGAGCAGTTACACATATCCCATAATCCCCCGCGTCCGTGATCCGGAAGAAATCGAGCAGCATCCTTTCAACTTCCTCTTTCCGTCTTAGCCGCTTTTAGGTAGGAGAAGAATATTTTCTGCTGTGAATGTTAATCGCATTTTAATCTTGCTATATACGATGCCATCCATTATATCGTACAATCGATAAGTGCAAAGCAACATCTAAGGAATGCGCACATGTTTCTGATTCATATTTGCAAGGCCAATTATTGTTTAATAAACGTGTGTTTGTCAGCGTTAGGGGAGCCCTGACTGATCTGGAAACGCTCATGTGTTCCTGTATGCCGGCTTGACGTATTAAAGTTCTCTTTTTTAATGCTTGAAATTTTCCCTAAATAATTGTGTTTGAGAAGTTAGTGGCCGCTATCAACACTGTGGGCGTTTATTTAGTAATGTGATTGTCAAATTAATATATAGGTATTAACCGCGTTCAATTTTGTTTTCCTCCTAAGCTCGCAATGGGACGTGTGATTAGGGGACAGAGGAAAGGTGCCGGATCAGTTTTCAGAGCTCATGTGAAGCATCGGAAAGGGGCTCCGAAACTACGGCGCATTGACTTTGCTGAACGGCATGGCTACATCAAGGGGATCGTGAAGGTAACATAACAAAGTCTGTTTATATGAATAAAAGACGTCATGGTCTTGAAGAGAAGGCTGTGACTGACTGTGTGTACTGTGACGACCGCAGGATATCATCCACGACCCCGGCCGTGGCGCCCCTCTGGCAAAGGTGGTCTTCCGTGACCCCTACAGGTACAAGAAGAGGATGGAGCTGTTTATTGCTGCGGAGGGTATCCACACTGGCCAGTTCATCTACTGTGGGAAAAAGGGTAAGAGGAGGGCTGGAGTGTTTTGGCATTAAGCCAAAAGGCCCGATTTGCTCGAATTCTCTTTCAGTTACGTTGCTGGTGCTCCGCATTTGTGAGGAGCAGCTATTTATGGCTTCTAACTAAGCTATTGTGACAAGTTTTACGAGTATGGTTTATCGTGTTGGTCAAAACTAGCTTAGCTATATGGTTCTCAATACCGTTCCTGGTGCCCCCCCCCCCCCCCAGAATGTTTTCATTGCAACTCTATCAGGCTTATATGGTCCTTAATAGGCTAATAATGAATATGGCAGGTTGTAAGCAGGGTGGGTTGGAATGAAAACATTCTGGGGGGGGGGGGGCAGGAATAGGATTGAGAACCAGTGGTGTGAGGCATCATGAATCTTTCTTACTGTGAAGTTTACCTCTTCATTCCAGAACTATATAGGATTCACTTCTGGTAAGTTGTAGCTGTCTTAGTCTAGCACAGTGGTTCTGTCCCTTTTCTGTCTGTCTGTCTCAAAGGTACAAATCTCGTGGCCAGCGAAGTCATCATATCACTGTCAGGCTCTTAGGCTTGGGCAGGGTTCTTAACTTTGACTTCTCCAGGGATGCTGCGTGATGCTTTTCTCCGATACTCGCTTCTCTGTCACTTTGGAGAGAAGCATCAGCTAAATTAAATACATGTGAATATTATGTGAGCGTGATGTACTGAAGAATTTTTGTGTTCCACAATTCAGCAGTAGTCTGATACCCGAACCTTGAACATTGCATCCATTTTAATGCAGGTAGTTCTTTTATCTGACACTTTGTGTCCAAAGTGACTTACGGTAGATTGAAGATATAGTCTTATGTGTACTTTTTGGGGATTTTAACTAGGACTGGCTGATTATATTAAATTTTGATGCTATATTCCATACATTTCTACGTACAGAATGACTTGGTAGTACATCGTTATTTAGATTTTCATTTATTGTGAATGTGGACAATATGGTTTACCATTAAATGGGAGGAGTAGCAGATCGTGCATTTTCAGAGAAAGTATTGCGGTGTATATATGGGCAGCGCCTGACAGTGTAATGTGGGACACACCTGCTGAAGAATGCTGCGCGGGGGCAGGCATGTGAAGTACAAATCTGGCAGGTGGTGCAGATGGAGTAGGGGGCAGAGACCCCAGAAAGCCCCATCCACCCACACCGTGTTAAAAATAGGCCAGATGGTGAAACGCAAAGAGAAACACAGCGCAACGCGCACGTCGTTTTCACACGTGTAGAAAAGTGGGTGCCGGGAAAAGCCAGACTTAAAAAAACAAATTAGCAAAGCAAAACTCTCTCCATACATTGAATTCCTTTGCAGTAATAGGCGGTTTTGTTTATGGAGCCACACATTTGTCAGCAGCGCATCGCGGCTGCAGTTTGGCTCCATATATTTAACATTCGAACAACCTAGTTGTCATGTACCTGAAATGTTTGCATTTAGTCCGCTTGTAATTTTATTCTTTGGTTCATGGGAAAATGGTTCGGCAGAGGGACAAAACTGCACTGAAAATAATGTGTTTGGTGTTTTGAGTGACAACTGAACAATCTAATTGTTAAATACTTGAAATTTCCGTTTGATTTCAGGAATTTGGATGTTTAGTCAAGTTGTTTTTTATCGGACGTTAAGTCTTATCTGTTCCTTTTTGCATGTAGTATTAGTGCTGTTCAGCTGAGGTCCACTTTTTATGTTTTCCATTTGGGAAATGCTGATGTGAATAAATAAACCCATAATTCATTCTTATTATTGGTCCTGAAAATAATCAATAATAATATTGATATATATTGAATGCTGATAGTGACTGATACCAAAGAAATACTTTTTATATGTACAATGCTAATGTAACGCTTCTTTTTGAAATTGCTTTGAGTTCCTGTTAAACGCAGATCATTCAGATCATGGTTAGTCATGTCACATAGCTGGTTATGATGTTTGGTTTATTCTTATGTCATTCCAGTAGAACATCAATAGTTAATCTATGACTGGTCAGTCAGGTAATGGATATGAATTGCCCCCCCCCCCCCCCCAGCTCAGCTCAACATCGGGAATGTGTTACCTGTGGGCGCCATGCCCGAGGGGACCATCGTCTGCTGCCTGGAGGAGAAGCCAGGCGACCGGGGCAAGCTCGCTCGGGCCTCCGGGAACTACGCCACAGTCATCTCCCACAACCCCGAGACGAAGAAGTCGAGGGTCAAGCTGCCCTCAGGCTCTAAGAAGGTCGTCTCCTCTGCAAACAGAGCTGTGGTCGGTAAGAGTCCGAACTGAGCTTTTAGGTGCCTGGTACTTGGTTCTACTTCAGTGTCCTATTATAACGCGTTCCATTTCCAAAAAAAGTGCACGGTGTTTTGACATTATGTCGTTTGTAGGTGTGGTTGCTGGTGGTGGCCGTATCGACAAGCCCATCCTGAAGGCCGGTCGTGCCTACCACAAGTACAAGGCCAAGAGGAACTGCTGGCCTCGCGTCCGTGGTGTGGCCATGAACGTAAGCGAGCTTCATTTTACCTGCTTACCTCTACCTATTGGTGCAATGGCTTCATATTTTTTTGGGATTTAAAAATGCTTTATATCCTAGAGTACATACAGTTGAGGGGCACAAATAAGAATGACATGAATCGTAAAGTTTTTGACTCATTTTTTTCTTTTTCTTCAAAAATTAGTTTTAAATGCATCATTTTCATAGCACACGCTTGGTGTAAATTGAGATCCCTCGGTGGCATTGGTGACCCAAAGCCATTAAAATTAGCGGAATGGAAAAGCTGGCGAGTTTTCGGAAGAAAAACGTCTTTAGAGCGGGAAGCTGAGTCCCTCTATGTTCTTCCCCCAGCCTGTTGAGCATCCGTTCGGTGGTGGAAACCATCAGCACATCGGCAAGCCGTCTACCATCAGGAGGGATGCGCCAGCTGGACGCAAGGTCGGTCTCATCGCTGCCCGTCGTACAGGCAGACTGCGAGGAACCAAGACTGTCCAGGAGAAGGAGAACTAAAGCCTATATTCTCAATAAAATGTGTTTGGGGAACCACAACCCTAAAAAGAAGAGTTTCGCATGTGTATTTTTTTTGTGTGGCTGACTTGTTATAGCTGTGGGAATGTAGGTATATTGCTGCAGCGTAGCTGACATGGAGACGCACATAATGGTTGAGAAACAGGATGTAAAAATGTGAGTGAAAAATTAGTATTCTGACATGGAAATGAGTCTTTGAAAGGTTAAGGGTGTGTCAGAAGATGGATATCGACTCCTGTCGGTCTTTCACCACCCGCACTGAGGAGTATCTTTATAGCTAAATATAGCTTTGAAACTTGTCCAATGAGCGTTTGAAATGTAAATCTTTGCAATCTAGTTTGAAATTGCCTTCATCTTATTTCGTAATGCACAGTGTATAGTCAGTATAACTAGGGATAAAAACTTGATATTAACAAAAATGTACAGCACTTTTAAAGGAAGATAAAAATTAATCCACATATTCTGAAAAAAAACGGGTGTA
This sequence comes from Brevimyrus niger, assembly GCA_015164015.2. Lineage (NCBI taxonomy): Eukaryota > Metazoa > Chordata > Actinopteri > Osteoglossiformes > Mormyridae > Brevimyrus > Brevimyrus niger. The sequence goes on from JAABNY020000034.1 coordinate 16,177,728, forward strand.
GCCAAGATAGGATATGCAAAATAAAATTATATAAGCAAGGGCTCATACATTAAATATGTAAGGGTTTATTTCAATGTCTGCTGTAAGAATATGATACACAAAACTGGCATGGAGAGAAAGGAGCACATTTTCATCATTTTTATTGGTGTAACTACTTTAAAGGAGTCATGGGCCTAAAGTTGGAATGGACAATGGTTGGGAAACAGTGGAAGACTGCATTGATTAATTGAAATACTATTTATTTTCTTTTTAAAAGTAGAATTTTACAGTGTATTGGGTTTGTACAGTGCTCCAAGGCAGATCATGGGATTTTATTATTCATGCATGTTTCACAAGAACTTTGAGTTATTGAAAACAAAAATGTCAAAAATTATTCTATTTAAAAAAAAAAAACCAAAATGATAAAAAAGACAATGCTAAGACCTTACAGGCAAGTGGAGTTTTTGTCCCCTGAAGGAAGAATGCAAAAGGACAACGGCCTGTAGTGCATTAGCAGTAGGGCTTCAGTCTCTGTACAACCAGTACAACATTGCACCAGTACACCCTGTGGGTCGTCCAATGTCTTCCTATGGTTGTTGCCTGGCCTTTCCCAGGATGCATTGCGCTTAGGAAGTCAACTCTTCCTTAGGCCTCCACAGCACAGTAAGAAACAATATAGGCCACTGGTTTTGGATTTGGCAAACTTAGGCTAAACTTTTTGCAAATACACACACTTTCAAATGGTGTCTTCTGCTGTCACCACAATGCCCCTTTCCTTTTGTCGCTCGCCACCTTTGAAAATTCACTAAGACGTCGCCATTTGTTACATTTCTACCTGTATGAAGTATTTACAACATACTATAAATAAAATGAGACTGTTACGATGTCAGTAAAGTATTTACTTTATTCTTGCTAAGGGGTGCAAAGTTTGTTTGTTTTTTTGTTTCGTTTGTGCACAAAAAAAGCACATTGCAACTGTAAATCCAGAATTCAACGTCACCGTGGCCAAAACAAAAGTCGGCAAAACAAGGCGGAGAGATTTCTGTACAGTCAGTTTTTTCTTTAAAAAATAACACAAGGACAAAATATTCCTCAATATGTTTTCCCCCCACATTTCAGCAAAATAATCCCTCTGAAATAAAATAGCAAAATAGTGAAATAAAGGTTGTGGGGTTTAAGGTTTTTTGGTACTTAAGATAAAATGACCGCATTCAAGTTACCAATCAAAATTCAGTACTTACCGTTATCCTTAAATCCCAACGAATGATACTTTGCAACACATCTAACGGTTGCCCTTGACTAACCAGCAGTAATCCCACAACGCTGTTCATGTGTGCATTTCCCATGGCTGATGGGCCTTCACACCATACCACATGAGAGGATTAGGTATATACACTTCAGATGGCTTACCCTTCATCTGGGCTGAAGAGAGAGTGGTAATTAGGAGTGAACCTAGAAGACTTAAAGGAAAAGAACAGCTAGAAATATTTCTTCCCAGTTCCTGTCAATGGAAACCATGTTTGTACCACCATATACAATTACAAAATCTCAGGGAAGAGAGATGCAACCAAGTCTCTTATGCTCAACGCTGGATCCTGAAACAGCTATCCGCGTATCGAGAAAAATAAAAACAGAGGGTGCTTCAGAGCAGTCAGACAACTGCTGCTGTGCTGTAAGGAGTCTCTCTTTGGCCACACTAAATCTGGTGTCAAGCCATGCTAAAATGTTACATCATATTAACTACAGTTTCAAAACGAATGAAAGAAAGGCAATGAAAATTCTAGAACAAATCAATTTCCACAACAAGAGAAAATGTCATAGTGTTAACCCGGCCATTCCAAAAACCCCATATCAACTCAGGCAGCGAAGCCAATTCGGCATGGTTACAGTGGTTGACAAGTAATGGTTTGTCATCCCCCCCCCCCCCCAAAATTTTTTTTATCCCGCGCATCCTCCAAACGGACAAAGACACACGACTTCTTTTTTTTATGTTTCTTTTTCTCGCACGTACTGCACCACCCTGCCACAGGCCAGGAGTGCGTC
>JAABNY020000034.1:16204374-16216300 GCA_015164015.2 Brevimyrus niger
CGCAGAGATGCGAGGAAGAAAATGGAGAGGGAGTGGGGGGGGGGGGGGGGGGGGGGGGGGGGGGGGGGGGGGGGGGTGACAATCTGTCTTAACAGGGTCTTGCAATAAAATGCAGCAATTCAATGAAGCTATAAGTAGTATATTGACTTCAGCAAAACTTAATTTTAAAAAGCATCTTTAAATAGTCCTGGAACCATTCTGAGAGGGAAGATGATACGGCAATTCCCATCTCATACCACATCCACTGGAAACATTTATTCCACTTCTTTACCAAGAATGCTACACTGGAGACGGAGCAGGGTACTCACCTGGTTCTGGGGCAGCGGGGGCTGAGACTGGCCATCCGGAGCCTGGCCCTGGCTGTCATTGCCCCCCACGGGAGAGCCGCGGGTCGTGGCAGTCATACTCGACACCGGGCAGACCTTTGCAATTTTGTCCGCTTATGTCGTTATGGCGAGGGAGGAAATCAACACCTCGTCAACCGCGAGAGAAAACCGGCACGCTTCTGTGTGAGAGAGCACCACCTGGAGCACAAGATGTTTTGCAGAGACCATTGCATAACCTGAAAGACAAAGCAGGACGAGGGGATTCCGTCTCAATCTGTAATGCCAGCAAATTCCATAGAGCACATAGGATATCACATACAACAATGGACATATCTATTTCACTCCTTTTAAGCACTGAATCTGAATTTTACAAAGCACTGTTCTTACATTCCCACTCAATTCTTAGAAAGAAATATTTAAAAAATGTCAATGAGTACATTACAACCTTTATAACGCTGCTCAAAAAGCTACGTAGTACATTGAATATCTGCAGTGTGGTTCTGACTAGTTTGCTGTTGAATCTGTATTCCAGGTTTCCTATTCCAGCAGCTGAGGGAATTATACCCAACTATAAAAGGAATGTAAACCACAGGGTAATATTTAAGGACACTGCATACGCTGGAAAAACATTTCATCCACGAAAACATAAAACATTGTTCTGAAAACGTACATTTTCACAGCCAGGTAATGCCCGTATGTTATTATTAATAAAGACATTGGATTCTCCGCAAAAACATCCCCCTTACAGAGCCGGCAAAGATCAACAATGCGGCAGACCATACCGAAACGAAACGAAACGAAACAGCCTAAAACAAGAAACCTGACTGGTTTTACAAGTCATATAGAAGCAGCAGGGGTTTTACAGGACCAAAACAGTTTGCTAAGGCGGAAATACACTAGATTAGCGTTCAGAGAAAAAGCTGTCCGTTTAGCATTTTGGACTATAAAATGAATCAAATTAAGAAATATTATCACTTTAAAAGAAGCAATCAGTGGTGTAAATTCCACAAATCTGATGCATTTCACTGCCAGCATGATTAGTAGATGAGTAAATGGTCTATAATGTTTTCCCCCTTGATTCATTATTTCTAGTGTACAACAAAAGAAATTGTTCTGGTACCAGGAAGAGACTGTACATCCCCCATGGACTCCAGTGTCTGCACAATTATTCACAGAACTTTAGCATAATTTAAAATGTGATGCATTTCCCACAGCAAACTAATGCTGAAAAAATATACCGGAAAACATTACACGAGTATAGCAGTAGCACACCTGTGGAATGCTGTCACATGGTGTGACCTCAACAAGATTGCCGTGATAAATGAATTTGGTTCACAGTGTGACGGGAAATAAAGACATTCTCAACAGAACCATTGTTTCTTAACCTTGAAATACTCAATTGGTTTAATTAAAAGTGAAATAATGAAAATCCAAAGCTGAATGCTGGGCATCATGATTCACAAGCAGTCCTAAAGCAAAGTACAACCAGTAGTCCTTGGTTTCAATCAGAGACAGCATATTTTAGGTCTTAGCTTCTGTGCTAATGACCTTCCACTGAATGGACTTAGCTGACCCAGACATGCAGTTTACCATATATGTACTGCCTGAGTTCCGCGTATTCAGTCAATTCTCAATGGGAAAATCTGACAGTGGAAAAATATTCAGGCAAGAAAAGAAATCAAAGCTTATAAAATATGCAACATGTGCCATCAATGGACAGAGTCATCAAATAAAAACAACCTTATATAACAAATGAATTAAACAATTAATTTCCCTAAGTTATTGCCAGCTGCTATAAGAAAGTAGCTTTGTACTGTTAAATTTCACTCTTTACTTAAAACGTGCGTTCTTGAGGTTTTCCACTAAATCTCTCCAGCTTCCTACTACAGATAATGGCACACAATTCCAAAACTATCAGGAAGGACACAATTCCAAACCAGAAACCACAAATAAAAATGGCAGAGCAAGTATATTACTCTTAGGATAATGGCATCTCCTTATTAGGTAGACATTATATAATATACCAGACAAGGACTGTTTGTAATACTAGAGATAACTTTAAATGATTTAAGTGAAAAAACACGTGTCACATGACACCTGCAAGAGAGCCATGGTCCAACTTGGTTCTTACTTCATGAATATTCAAAAAATAAAATAATCTTTTCCCATAGTACCTTGTTATAACAAACAGCATGCATATTGATGCAGCATGCAGATTCAATTATTCTACATTACTAAATATTCCTGCCTGATCATTTCCCAGAAAAACCTTAAATAACAACGCATTAATTAAAATATATCGCCTGGAATAGTAAGACACAAGGTTGACAGCAATGTCATGTGTTGCATTTAATCCCAGAGACACAAGACTTAAAGACCCCCAAGACTGCTTCCAGTAGCGTTTCAGCAGAGACTTATAGAAGACAAACAGCAGTGTGTCCAGCCGGCTAGCTGCAATAGGACAGTGATCGGAGTAGCACACTGTACCATGCAGCACCACTAAAGAAAAGGCCGGGTCTTTCTTCACTAAATTAATCACTGTTACTGTTAAGGATCCAGCAGTAATTATATATGTCACTTCCAGTACATACAAATACAGACTCAAAAAACATGGAACAGGACCTAGCTATTTAAACACTAAAACCATACAATAAATATGCAACATAGGGAAAAACTGAATGAAGAAAAAAAACAGACAAATTAATAATACAGGAATTGCTTATATCGTTTAGGAAATGCTTTATGAATACAAATTTAACTTCCAACAGGACTATCTTAATGAATTTAAAATAACAGAATTTCACTTTTTAAATTGTTACTATAGCTATATAAATCAGCAAACTGACAAACTGGTCCTTAACCTGACTAAATAATTTATTATGAAGGTGTGAAACACTCTAATCAGTGTTTGACATGCCACACTTGTAATCAAAGCAAACGGTCACGTCATGTATAGGGTGCATACGGAATACCAACTACCCTAATGTAAATAACGGACGGAATCAATAGAATTAATCTTTTCGTCAATAAAACAAAGCCTAGTACCGAATAGAAAAAAATACATATAGAAAAGAAATGTGGGTATTAACATTAAGAGGAATTAACAGTGTTGTGTGCTTCCTTTTAATATGTACATCCCCGTACATATTGTGCCTAAAACAGTGGGAGAAACAGCGGGTAGCTGCAGTCGGCCTCATACATTACATATTGGCATAGAGCGATATACAGGAAGCACAAGGCATTTATACTAAGTGAAACCCTCCTTTTAAATGGGTCAGCACGTCCGACATGCCGCCAGCCTAAACAGCAACAGTACAACGCCGATCACAGGCGGCTGACAGCTTCGCCCCTGAGAAACGGTAAAATTGCCGTAAAAAAACAGTGAGCCCGTTCACGTCCGGTGTAAAACAAAGGCATTATTATGGTGCCCCGATCCGCCATCATTACCGATTACTTTAACACGGTCATATCATATGTCCGTAGTTAGTCAACGCAGATCGATACACAACAGTCCAACACTGGAAGGGGGCGGCTTGTTAACTTAGTTCACATGCTCCTAGAAAGATTAAATGAAAAAGACTTGCGGAAAGGCTGCTTACATAAGGCCACTGTCGGATTGTGCGTGGACTTGTTTACTAAAGACACGGAAAAAGTAACCAGAAAAGGGATTTTTTTTTTTGAAAATGTCACAGATCCGCCCCTCGACTGGACGCGATTCCTTTCCTGACATCAGGACGGAAATAACATCGAACACACCATTTTATTTTTTTGGCAATGCACCGTTATCTAGGTCGTAGATTTAACTACACAAACCATTCAACGGAATAAGTTCTTAGAATGAACGGCAGACATGTAATGAGTTAAAAAAAAAACACACAAAAAAAACCAAGAGTTTTAGCTATCCAGCTAAATCAAAATACATTACGGGCAGCACTTGGAATATATATGTATATATACATATATACATACATTTATATATATACAATTAGCAAGTAATGAACCAAGTGAAGTCTTTAAATGTCACAATCCTACGCTGCCGATGAGGCACCTTTGACATCTTTCTGAACAGACAGACAGAACTTCAAAATAAAATAATCACGGCCTAGCTCTTCTGCAACCGTAGTCCTTGGGCCTAGGCTAGCTAGTTAGCTAGCTGTTTTCCCAGTGCCACTCCACCTCAGTAATGGCGTTTCGCCTCGAAAACAACACTAAGCTTAGCCCGCGCTAGCATTAGCATCGACGCTAGCCTTAGCGTTAGCCAACTCGCCGGGCAGAACAAAATACAGCGCCAGGTCGGACATTTGGGGTGCCCCACTGGGAGAAACGGAGCCTCTGGTGAATGTCACCGCATGTCCTGACGTCGGCTGGCCGCGAAGCCCTTTAAGGTCGCCTCGCCCTGTCATTTAGACATTTTATGAGAGGAGCGGACAGATGGGTAGCCGTCAGCCATTTTCCTCCTTACAGTAAAATACGGTAACAGCCGGCTTCTCCACAAACATTCAGGGAAGCATTTCAGTCACTGTCACTCAGCACCGTGTGACAGTCTGAGCCCCGCAAGCCTCCGCACATAAACCTTCACCTATGTGCAATAACTATGTAATTAAACGAAATATGCACATAGCAAAGGACTATAGCTAGCTGAGGTGCTTAGCCGAGGAGACCGAGCCGCTCACCAGGAATTGACTTCCTCTCTGTTCACTAATTATTCCAGAAATTCTTCCATGTATCATATACAAAGCTTTCTTGCATGTGACCAGTCTATTAAAACGATCTTCTTCCCCGTTTTTTGTCTGCTCTTAGGTGTTTTTCCTGCGTCACCAGCTACAGCAGCAGCCCCCTCCCCTCAGTCTCTCTGCTCCGCTCGCTTGTCAGTTCAGTCCCAACCAGTCACTCACTAATACTTCGCTTCAACATGGCGGCATCGCAGCTGCTGGCTAAAACATCGCTTTAATAACAACCGACACCGCATGTATATTTTCCCATCCTTCTTTAGCCACTGAAAAGAAAAAAATCATGAGTCTTTTAAAAATGCGTGAATTGAACTTGCCCGGAGTGTTAGGAAATTGCACAGAACATCTGCAGTCCCAGCCCAGTACGTTACCACAGTGCAGGCTTCTCTCACTCCTCTGTGCTCTGTTACACCAGCAATCAGAGAGGCGCTGTTACTTCTCCGTAAACCTTTTTTCCTGTCACGGGTCCGCAGGGCTTGCAGATAGACATTTCGGCTTTAGGGGCCCAGGCACGTTGTTGTTTTGCCTGGATCTCATACCTGCGAGTTGCATTTCATGAATCTGCCACGACCTTGTCAAAGTGACAAACTTTGACAGCAATGCCACGTTTGCGTAAAATTTGTTATGCATTTAATTAAGATATATTATTTTTCATTCTGGACTAGAATTATTGCTAGTTACTTTAGAATATTATTGCTACACCATAAATGGCTAAATAAGATTATATCAATGTACTTAGTCAAAACATATGAAAATTTCTCGAACAGAAAAGCTTAGTTTAACACATTGTAACAAACTGCTATAACCTTGTCATTCTTTGGATTATCTAAACACTTAATACTGTAATGACCTTCCCTCTAATATACTGTGAAACGTGCAAAACTCATTCAACTGATTTGTATGGCCATTGAGGCAAATGTAATATTTATTTATCTATTTTATAGTTAGACCTTCTAGATGCATTGATACATACAGTAAGGGTATAATAGAATATGCTGCTCCAAATTTGGGGCAAGATGGTGATTCATGGGGTAGCACTACAGACAGATGTGGGCTTGATTCCTGACATACAAACCTTCTTTTGGGCTAATTTACCAAAACAACACCAGGCTATTTCTGTTGTCCTGTCCATTAACATGATGCAAATTCACTTCTCTGTTTGAGTCAACATGTTGAAATGCTGAGGTATTTTAAAAGTGTGAGATGTATACTACTGTCATGAAGATTTAATAGTAGTCCAACCAGTTTCATAAACCTATGTATTTTGTGTATTTATCTGGATCTGTCACATAAATCATCTCCTAACTGCTTAACTCGGTCAGGGTTATGGGTGTGAACCTATCCCAGGTAGCATAAGGCACAAGACTAAGGGACTCATATGTATGTTGCATTCACCTTCGTCCAATGTGACATTTAAGACTGTAATGCCTGTGGTCATAGACCAGTGTTTTCCAGCATCTCTGGAACAGCTGAGATTATGAATCTTGCTCATGGGCCAAAAGATGATACCATTACTCTGCTGATTATGGGATCTGAACCCATGACCTTCTGAACACAGTTATAAATCTTAAACCCATTGAGTCCTGTACACCTTGGATGGGATTTCAGTCCCACACACACACACACACACACACACACACACACACACACAGAGTCTCATATGCTACAGGCAATTTAGAGAGGCAAGTTAACCTAAATGCATGTCTTTGGATGCAGGAGGAAACCAGAGTACCTTTATAGGAAATCTATGCCACACAGGTAGAATTCCATACAGTGGAGGTGAGATTCTAACCCCAAACTCTGAAGGAAATGTCCGACCTACTGAGGCACCTCACTTCCCTCATAGCATCATTCTATAATTTTCCTAAATACATCTATATTTAACAAAACCCGTATTTTCAAGTAAATGCTGTAGGAAAACTCAAGTTAATTTCAAATTCAAAGTAATCAAATTATCATAAATAATTGAAAGACTAAGAATAATCTTTTACTCTGGGATTTTTAGCTATCGAATACATCAGAGGCTAAATCAAGTTTGACCTGACGACGCCCATACTTTTGAATGAAATTAATAATGCATGCAATAATCTCCATGCATCGTTTAAAATGTCAGAGGAAACCAGAAAACTAAAATTTGCATTTCAATTTCTCAAGGGAGTTACGGCATGTTTTTCTTTCAGAGTAATATCTTCACCAGAAGTCCCAATATCTTATGCTGTATTTCGACTTAATTACTGTACCAGGTGCGATTCTGGCACATACGTGTGCTTTTAAAATGTGCAACTTATTGAATTTAACATTGAAACTTAAAGTAACGGTTATGTTTTGTCGGTAGCATCGGTAGACTTATTGTTTATTATATACTTAATATATTTACCTATATTCTACATACCTGCTATAAATACAACAAACTACACACATCTAATAAGACACACCTTAAAACAGATGTAATTCCACTTACGCGCTGCCTGTAAACCTGCACGAGTGGCTTAACACTGCATATTCACACTTACACAAAATTATATTGAAGTCAAATTGTACAAGCATTTTACCGTTCAGTATAACCTGTATTGGCGTAACCGTATTGATTAATCTTATTCATTTTACAAGAAACGTAAAATATTTCAATATATTTGAGTTGAGCGTAAAAAAGAAAGGAGTTAATAGAATAAGCGAATGTTCCTTGCTGGCTAAAAAGTTATGAGAGCCGTGGAAAAGGGGCGTAACCTGGAGCGTCATAGCAACAGTTCGTCGATCCAACATCCGGGTCCTGGCTGCGTCACGTGCATGACTCACTTCCGGTAGCGTCTCAATGATGGCGCTCGCGTAGTTTTGGAATTTCCCCTATGGAAAGCTGATTGTTGAATGCCTTCCGGCTTTTCGATGGGGTGAAAATGCCTGTATCGGTCTAAGACTACCGGGACGTAGCGTGAAGTTCGCCGGTTCCCAGCCAAAGCGATTCCGGCACCCTGCAAGCTTCTCGTTTATTCTGCATCACTTTGTAGCGCTGATTGTATAGATAGACCTTCCATTTAACTGGTCCGGTAAAATGGCCCCTGTTCAAATCGGTTCGGATGGGCAGCTGGTCCCGGCTGGTGGACCAAGTTCAATATCCCAGCCCCTGGGGGCACATGGTGTACGGCTCAGTTTACTGATTGAATTCCTTCTACAGAGAACGTATCACGACATCACCCTCCTGGCTGAGCTGTGAGTGTGATGCTGCTGTCTTCATCTTGTGCTGCATGTACCGATTTTGTATTTTCGAGTTTGGTAGTTTTTGTTAAACTAGTTAAGTGCTAAAGCTTGCACTATCGTACTCAAATTGCTTTGTTATTACACCGGTAATCGTTCGTGTTAATGAGTTTTTACTTTGAATCGCACGTAAGCTTCAGGTTCCACTTAAGTGATGTGGTTTTGTAGCGGTTCTGCGTGTGATTCCAGGCTACTGTTGCAAGCAGCAGGCTGCTAAGTTATTGAATGAATCGTTCGAATACTGTACATTAGGTCTGCAGTGTAGGTGTTCTTATGGGTTCCTGGTTAAGCATGCATGATACGGTGAATGTGTCAGCCCCATATGTTCACGTGACTTTCATTGACTGTCACTCTAGCTGAAAGAGATTTTTTTTCTAAAGTTTTATGATTTTTATGCTCATGTATAGTCTGAAATTTTGAATATGTACTCCTGACATTTGCCTCTTTGCCTTAGACTTCCAAGGAAGACTGACATGGAAAGGTAAACTGTTTCTTCCCTTTACTTCCACTCTAAATAATAGCTGCCATCTTTTGCCTTTATTTCTTCTCATTGATCACTTTGATGATTGTGCTTATTAAATGCCTTTTATTACAGGAAAATTGAAATTGTGCAGTTCGCCAGCCGAACACGCCAGCTCTTTGTTCGCCTGTTGGCCCTTGTGAAGTGGGCAGGGAATGCCGGGAAGGTTGAAAAATGCGCGGTACGTCAGCTGTGCGCTCGTGGCCTGGTCACTTTTGTTGCTGAGTGCTCATCAGAAACGCCTAAATCCTTTGACTACTGAGCCACCACAACTAAGGATTTCTTTAGTGGATACCCCTAGAGATTAACACACAGTGCGAGTGGTTTACCTAAGACTGTAATTGTGCCACAGGATCGTTGTGACTTAACTCAAGAAATGGTCCATATGCTCGACCATCTCGGAATCGAATGATTTTGTGGCCGTTTGCCCCTGTGCCATCTGAAATTTCTCTGGTCTCGCTCATATTGTTTAGGAGTTACACTGGCTTGAAATTCAATGGGATTTTCCCTCCGTTCGAAAATATGCTTGGTCTGCCATTTTCAGATGCCTGTATCTCTGCAACAGTTGCACCTAGGCGCCTGGAAAAATGTGGATTAACAAGTCTTTGGCCCAATTCCAAATATGTATTTATTTAGCTTGTAACGCGTACCAAACTTAAGATAAAGGAATTCTATCTCTGATCTGTCGAGGCCCGGAATCTCGGGTAGTAAAAGTATTGTCACTTTCATTGTGTCTTTTGAAAGTCTTAGGTTCCCTTTATAACATATAAAAATATATATATAAAGGTGTTTTCTATTTTAAGGATTTTGGGCTTCACATTGCCAGGAAAACTCTTTAATCAGAAAACTCCTTTCTGGTTTGTACCTTCGGACAGATGATCTCCAACTTCCTGGACCAGCAGGCCTTCTTGTTTGTGGACACCGCTGACCGGCTGGCTGCCCTGGCGAGGGACGCCTTGGTCCACGCTCGCCTGCCCAGCTTCGCCATTCCGTTCGCTGTCGATGTTTTAACCACCGGCTCCTACCCACGTCTACCCGCTTGCATCCGGGTGAGCTGCCTGTCGGCGAATGGACCTGCTGCAGTCATCGCTGCATGGCGTCTGATCGGAGATCGCTATGTAGGTCGAGGCCGAACACGTCGGGGTTTCTGCCTTCCGATACTGTGCCTTCCCAAGTATATGTAACGGCAGGCAGAACTTCAGTACTGGATCATAGTTTTTAAGTTACCAGATTTTGCGTTATTGTTTAGCTTGTTATTTGAGGCTTCTGGAGGTGAAGAGAGATGGAGCAGAATTAAGCCCTTTCAAGATTAATTTCTCACCAATTTTCTCGGTGATTCAGGTGCAGATACGTAGAACGCAACATGAATGTTCTCCAGGCTTGCAGATATTTATTCTGTATGTGAACATATTAGCTGGTAGTTCTAGGTTACTCTGCAATTCACTTCCCGTGGAGTTTAAAGTATTAGAAGAAACAATCCTATCCAGTAAACTGTATCCATGTGGTCTTGTTCAGTTTAAGCTAGTGTTTCTGAACCCTGTCCTCGGGGACATTCAGTCCATGTTTTTGCTCCCTGCCAGACATTCCATTGGTATCTGGGAGGGAGCAAAACGTGGTCTGTCTGGCGCCCGAGGACTGGGCTCAGAAACACTGGTGTAAGCTATAATATATTCATGCTTAGTCCTGCTTCATTGCACAGCCCGATGCTATCGGTTCATGTTCACCAGTTCATGTGTTGAATGTTTTTGTCGAATGCACCGGAAATCGTGTCGAACGCTTTGTTTAACCAGCGTGGGGTTTGTGTGCAGGATAAGATCATCCCCCCAGATCCTATCACTAAGCTAGAGAAGCAGGCCACCCTGCACCAGCTGAACCAGATCCTGCGTCATCGTCTGGTCACCACTGACCTGCCCCCGCAGCTGGCCAACCTGACTGTGGGTGAGCTCAGCCTGCCTTCAGCCCCTCAGGCTTCTGTAGATTCTGATGGGCTTTTCTGGCTTCTCCTTTCTCAACTCTCAAGCAGCCTCTGCCACGATTTCTCAGTTCCGCTTACATATTATTGTTAGCCTTTGATATCGGTGCTACAGTTCTGTGCCATGACTGGTATTCAGACGATTCCCGTTTTATGGCACCGAGTTCCCTGACCTTTTTAGAGTACGTCGACGTTCATTGCAGGCGTTTGAGTTTGAATCTTGCTCGCTCGCGTAGACATTAACACCCCAAAATCTTCCCACCTCAAAGCCAACGGGCGGGTGAAGTTCAGAGTCGAGGGAGAGTTTGAAGCCACGCTGACGGTGATGGGCGATGATCCCGACGTCCCCTGGAGGCTCCTGAAGCTGCAGATTCTTGTCGAGGACAAAGAGACGGGAGGTATGTCTAACGTGCGCTTAAGAACATCACTCCTGACCTTCAGGACCTTCTGCAAGTCGGTGCCTCTGAAATTCCGCTGGACCTGGATGGACACCGGGCGGCATTTAAGCGTCCCAAACCGTAATCCTACCTAAGAATGATCATATTGCAGTAATACTGACCTCCTACTCCTCTGCTTGGGCCTGCGGGGCCGTCTGCCAGGCTCATTGCACCCATGGCTGCCGGCAGTATGTTTGCTTTCATTTTAAGTGACGCTTCTGCGGCATACAGGTCCGTCATTATATGCCAGATATTGGCCTGGGGAAATTATATTGATGTTTTCCAGTTAGATACCCTCTGCCATTTAAAAAAAGAAATTCAGTGTTAAAAATCATTTTCCCCCTGGGAAACTAGAAAGTAGTCAACCCGTATTGCCTTCTTTAACTCTTGTAATTGTGTGTGTGTGTGTGTGTGTGTGTGTGTGTGTGTGTGTGTGTGTGTGTGTGTGTGTGTGTGTGAGTGAGCGGGTTTACCTATCCTTATGGGGACACAATGTCCCCATAACGTGATAAATATCAGTTTTTCTCCCTTATGGGGACCATAAATAAAAAATGTATAAAAATCGGTGACTGCTATAAAAAAAACTAAAAATGTATATAAATGTATGTAAAAAAAAACTCTTGTATTTCATTAGGATACTTATGGTTATGGTTAGGGCAGGGTAGGGGTTAAGGTTGTCATAGTTAGCA
>JAABNY020000034.1:16265737-16291751 GCA_015164015.2 Brevimyrus niger
TGACGCAGCCCCCCCCCGCTGAGCCAGCGCCCTGGCCCGGGCTGACAGCAGTACAGACTGTGTGACGCAGCCCCCCCCCGCTGAGCCAGCGCCCTGGCCCGGGCTGACAGCAAAGAACCCAAAATAAACACACACACCCATGGCACAATCGCTGAACGTTAATGTGCAAGAGGCAAAGGCTGAGTGATGGGGTCGTTCTTATAAAGCATGACAATAGCATGACAACGATTACGTACGTAAATAAATTATAGCCCATTTTATAAGCCTGCAAACGAACTGCGTTGTGTGGGGATGACCTTTGTTCTGAATTATGCGCGATGTCATTAAAGAACCTGACTCTCAGATGACAGGAATTCCTCAGTGCAATTCTGCTCTCTGCTGCTCGTCTCAGACTCTCTCCGTCGACGTTTAGCTCCTGCTTACGTTCTGTTGTTTTATCGTCAACATAAAAAGTGACAACGTCCTAACAGAGGTGCCTATTAGGAGTGTCTCCCAACTTGGTCCTCAGAGACCCCAAGACAGTCCATGTTTTTGCTTTGAGAGGGAGCATGAATGTTTCCAAAATATTATTACTTGGAATAAAATTGTAATGGACCGATGTCCATCTGGAAGTCATTTTACCATCCACATTTTTTTCCTTGTCATTGTATATTTAGGCCGTTAGACAGATTTATCCATCTCTGGTTATTGCGGCTGACACAGAGTGATAACTAAATTCTGCCAGGGCCTCCAGATTCACAAGAAAAGGTTTCATCAAGGGTCCATATCTTGACAAAGTCAGCCAAAAACATTCTGAAGAATTTCAAAGTAGAAACTGTGAATTCCAGTACTTTTTATTTTGTTAAAAGCACTTCTGATTTCTTTAGCACATGGTGTAATTTTAGAATAAGTAAGGATACACACACACACACACACTAGTCCATCCATCCATCCATCATCTCCCGCTTACTTGAGGTTGGGTTGTGAGAGCTGAAGGTCACGATCTGATGAAGCTGACAGAACCACATCATCTGCAAAAAGCAGAAACCTAATCCTGAGGTCACCAAACTGGACCCCCTCAACGCCCTGACTGCGCCTAGACATTCTGTCCATAAAAACTATGAGCAGAATCGGTGACAAAGGGCAGCCCTGACGGAGCCCAACCCTCAGTGGAAACGAGTCCGGCTTATTGCTGCCCATGCGGACCAGGCTCTGGCACCGGTCAGACAGAGACCGAACAGCCCTTATAAGGCAGTCCGGCACCCCATACTCCCGGAGCGCCCCCCACAGGACTCCCCGAGGGATGCGTTCGAATGCCACAAAGCACATGTACAGTTGACTGGTTGGGCAAACTCCCCACACACCCTCCAAAACCCTGTGGAGAATATAGAGCTGGTCCACTGTCCCACAGCCGGGGTGAAAACCACACTGCTCCTCCTGAATCTGAGGTTCGACAATCCGGCGGACCCTCCTCTCCAGAACCCCCGAATATATCTTACCAGGGAGGCTTCTTAAAGAGGGGGACCAACACCCCGGTCTGCCAGTCCAGAGGCACTGTGATGTCCACGCGATGCTGCAGATGCGTGTCAACCAGGACATCCACACAGCATCCAGAGCCTTAAGAAACTCTGGGCGGATCTCATTTACCCCCGGGGCCCGGGCACTGAGGGGCTTTTTAACCACCTCAGTGACCTCCGCCCCCAAGATAGGGGAGTCCACACCCAAGTCCCCATACTCTGCTTCCAAATTGGAAGACGTGTTGGTGGGATTGAGGAGGTCTTCGAAGTACTCCCTCAACCGACCCGAAACGTCCCGGGTTGAGGTCTGCAGCACCCCATCCCCACCATAAACGGTGTTGATGCTGCACCGCTTTTCCCGCCCTGAGTCACTGGATGGTGGAACAGAATCTCCTCAAAGCTGTCCAGAAGTCGTTCTCCATGGCCAAACTCCTCCAGGACCCGAGTTTTTGCCTCAGCGTCTGCCGAAGCCGCATCCCGCTAGGCCTGCCGGTATCAGTCAGCTGCCGCTGGTATCAGCGTTAAAATTTACTAAAAATACACTCAACATTCTTTGCTAACAAATAAATTTACAGTGCTCACCATTTGAGTACCTTTATCACCATGAAAACGCCATATCTTTCATTTATCAAAGTGACCTCTTCTAGCAGTCATAACAGCAGAGAATTCTTTCTACATGGGACACTAAATACTGCCCTGTTTCGTGCGATGAAACGGACAGCCTACAGTTTGACAACGCCATCAGCACACAACCAGTTAATAAGATGTCAGACATGCACTGCTATATACTCTTTCTTTGTTAAAAAGGACGCTTGTTTTATTTGACACTTTATTTTCATTTTTAGTTCTTCACTCAACTTTCCAATTAGCAAGAATAAAAAACTTGCAGTTCATGAAATAAATGGAAAAGTGAGAAAAAGCCCTCGAAAGTGAAACCTGTGGTGTGCAGGTAGTGTAAGTGTGCATACGCTCACACTTTTATAGTGATATTTCATCACCAAAAATAGAAAAAGTATATTTTGCATCTATATACAGTTTGTTCACTGTTGCTGTTTGTTAACTGTTTTCTTAATGGTATGACACACATCTTATTTACATTTGCTAAATTATTATTGTTAATTAATACATGATATTATTATTAATAAATAAATGTTTGTGCCTTTAGAGCAGAAAGGGTACTATAGCTGGTATTAAAAAGACAGGGACGCTACGCTATAGCTGGTACTAAACAGAAAGTCACACTACGCTATAACTGGTACTAAACAGAAGGTCACACTGCACTATAGCTGGTACTAAACAGAAAGTCACACTGCACTATAGCTGGTACTAAGCAGAAAGTCACACTGCGCTATAGCTGGTACTAAACAGAAAGTCACATTGCACTATAGCTGGTACTAAACAGAAAGTCACACTGCACTATAGCCAGTACTAAACCTTTAGCTGAAGCTTTCACACTTCGGAGATTTCATGCCTCTTGAGTTCTGACAGGAAAAATCAATACATAACCCCTGGAAAACTGTGTCCATACCACAAGGTCTTATAGAAGGGCAGTACATCTTGTTTTGCATGCTAATAAATACTGAGTCATAATAATCCCAGGCTCCTGCAGTGTTTAAGATGTAGACTTGTTTGTTGAGGTCCGGGCTGTGACGCGTTTTATGTGAAATGCTTTAATACAGCTGATGGCTATACTTAAGAAAAAATAATCTGAGACCTGTCAGCTAATCAAATTAACTTGAGCTTAACAATGATTTTTTATGTATAAAAAATTGCACTCAAAATGCTAAAAATTAGCAAAACACATCGCTATTAAAATCTGCTCATGGTGGAATGGAAATAACCCTATATAGATTATAGACTAGACTATCTATAGATTATAGAGTAGACTATCTATAGATTATAGAGTAGACTATCTATAGATTATAGAGTAGACTATATGTATATATATAGTCTCTTTTTACATGGGCCAAACCATAAATATCTTAAGTTAAATTAAAGAATAAGTCCAAGCAAATTGCAATATTGGTTAACACATTTTTGGTTATATACATTCCTGCTTATCCCTCCCGGCACTCAGCTAGACAGCTAAGCTTCTATACGTGAATGCACTTTCTGAAAAGGACACAAGGCATTTCTCCTCCGAATGAACAATGATAAGCCATCTGGTGCATCTAAAGAGGAAAGATTAAAATGATATACAGTACGAAGGCCCTCTATTCAGTTGCTAATGCCCACAGTTTGAGATCCAGGGAGCAAAGTTGTCAGTCTCCACGGATGAGATTATTATGTTGTCCTCCAAAGGACCTTTCGGACCTGCATCGGCAGACCGCATTTACGGGACGGTGACAATGGCCGCCAAATGGCTTAAAGGCTAATCCCCCGATTCTCTGTATTCATAGTGACCTGCCTATGCGGGCCTAAGGGTGGCCAGACGAGGGCACTTAAGGTCAATATCGAGGCCCAGATGCGCAGGAAAGCCCATACTTGATGGGATAGTGTTTGGTTAGGGTTAGGATTAGGGTTAGGATTATGTCAGGGGTGGTATGAGCTTTGATGCCTGGATGTTGTTTTAACTTTAAGCTTTAATCTTATGGGTTCTTACACTAAATAGTACTGTTTTGCAGTAAAGTATGTTAAATATTGTTCATCACTATACTATATAAATCATGTTTCACAATACAACCAACGTCATATATCCAATCAGGATTCGAATAAAGGCATTCTTCACAACAATTGATTCTATACCTGTGAAGTGCAATTCAGACTTGAAACTTTACGGTGACTTCCGTGGTTTTTGCTTTTTAATTAGTATTTTTTGAATGTGTTGATTATCTGCTCTTAACTTCACACTTGTTTTTTTACTTTAGGGATTTTTTCCCCCAGTATTCACAAGCGCGATTCGCCACATTAACTCCATGTGTTTCACAAGTACCTCGCGCGCTGGCCGTATAACACTGATTAAATCCTTGACCTCACAGCTACAACAAATAAAACTGTAACTGACGTGAGTACGAGACTACCATTTTTAACTTAAAAACAGGTGAAAAGGATCATAATTCATTCAAAGGATTTGTTTTTTTTCCGTCTTCACTGAGATCAAAGCCTTGTTTCAGCCCTAATTAACAAAAGTAATGTGGACTGCAGACCTTCTGCCACTGGATAAGGTCTTGGAGGAGCAGAGCTGGGCTTTTCGGAAGATTTAAATAATTAATATGACACCTTCAGCTCCACACAGAAAGTGGCCCCCGTGTTCGAATTTGGAACAATGTCATCGGCGAGTGTAATGCCATTTGCTTGGAGGAAAATGAGCTGCCGGCATCACGGCGGGTCCATTGTCTGTGCCGCGGGGGGATCAGTCAATTGTGCGACCTTTTCTCATGCTAAACATTCACTTTCAGGGCAACTTTGTAAACCAGCTTTCGCTCCATCTTGGATGGGAGGCACTGGGCTGTGTGGGGGGTTGAGCATTGAAGAGGGGTTGTGGCTGGTCATTTTATGGTTTTAATCCTCCTAATCTCTGTAAAAAGCAGTCTTGTTGGAGAGAGATCCCCCCCCCCCCCCCCCCCCCAAAAAAAAAGAAAGATTCTGAAGATCCAAACGATGAGCTGGATCAATGGTGTCGTTTTCTAACGGTGTCAGAAAAATAATCTCAGAACACACCTAAACTTCAGTTCTTTCCACTTCTTTTTAATTTCATAGCAACCTTGGGTGTAAAATGACATTAGGCTGGAGAGGGTAATGTGATGTAGGAAAAAAAAAATATATATGACTCATATGCAAATGAGCCTTCTGTTCATCCAGCATGGTGGATAAGACTCCAGTAATCCAGCTGGGCTTTATTCAAATGAATGCTTCTGCAGTGATAATCACAGCGGAACAGTCCTGTCCACTTCATTATCCCTCCATTAATGGTGAAAAGGAAGATTTTATTCAGAAAACGTTCAAATGCTACAACTAAATTAAATTAGTTAATAGTATAACTAACAGCTACAATTCCTGCCATTCACAGATAAGGAAACAAATCACCTGTGTTTTGTGACATACAGATTATTTCTAAATCGTATATTAAGGTGACATTTCATGCTCTGGGGCTGTGTTTGTGCTGGTGCCTTGGTTTTCAAATGATCATTCGCGGAAATATGACTTTTCCAGTTAACCACTGAAGAAAACTTAACTTCATATACACACACAGGCGCAGAAAAACACGCGCATGCGTAAACCAATCAATCATAACATTAAAAACACTGGCGAGGCGAATAACATTGATTATCTCATTACGATGGCACCTGTCAAGAGTGCCTTTATATAATAGAGAAGGGAACAGTCTTGAGAAAACAGTCAGTTCTTGAAGTTGATATATCAGAAGCAGGAATAATAGCCAAATGTAAGGTTTGACGGGAGCCAAATTGTGACGGCTAGTAAAGGCATCGCCCAAGCGGCGGGTCTCGTGGGGTATTTCCGGCACGCAGTGGTTGGCACCGATCAAAAGGGGACAAAATAAGGCCAACCGGTGAACCGGAAAGAGGGTAACGGGAGCCCAAGGGGCATTAATATGCGTGGTTAGCGAAGGTCAGCCTATCTGGTCCAATGCCACAAGGGTTCTACTGCATCACCAATTTCTGAAAAAGTTAACGTTGACTATAACTGAAAGGTGTCGGGACACGCAGTGCGTCGCAGTGAATATGTGGTTCACCTGGGGAAGAGATGACAGGATGCATTATGGGAAGACGGTCAGTTGGCTGATATGCAGTATGATACTGTGGACAATGTACTGCTGGGGAACCTTGGGTCCTGGCATTCATGTGGATGTTACTGTAGATGTTACCCAGCTCCAGACCTGGTCAAGTCAACAGAACATATTCTGACTCTCAGACTTTTGTGATGTCACTGGCGCACGTGGCTACGTTTTATTAACTAAGTAACCAAGTCGAGTACATTCACTGCTACGGACCACAGCGGTGGAATGATGAAATCTCACTGCTGAGCAGTGATGGAGGCTCTGGTCAAAGGCCCTGCCCCCTGGACTCCTGAAACCCGACAGCCGCCCGCAGTGGTTCGTTTTTTTAGTGCTCAGTGTGCCACGTCTCCCGCCTTTTCTTCATCATTTTACGTTACACTTTGCTCGGATCATGGACAGAATAATTTTATTCCCGGCTTGTATTGTCTCTTGTCTGGAGTGAGACTTTTCCTGACCAGATGTGGCGTAGATTTTCCTGCAGACATCTTTTGGAAACAGGAATTATAAACATACAATTGTTTGGGAACATCAGTCCACCTGCACTGCTTTCTTGGCGAGAGGGATTACCTTATATGGGTAATCTGGGAAAAAAAATATATATAAAAAAACCTGTTACAAGTTATATATTCCAGATGTTGTTTTTTCTTGTCGATTGGCAAACAGACATCATTACCTGGGGAAATATAATGATGTCATTTTCATTAAGATCTGGAACAGTGAGAAGAAGGTGATGGAGCAGGTGTCACGGGTAAATGCTACATCAGATTGAACATTCTTTGAGGTAGAGGGGGAATCTGCCAACCCCATTAAAGTTGAAATATATTACTGTGGCAGCTGCAAACCAATGCAGCTCAGTCTGTTTGACTCCTCCGACCAAAACCTGATGCACATTGTAGCTCATCATGAAGATCTGGTGAAGTTTTGCCACTGTACTCCGGTAAACAAAGGCAACACGCATTCTTTCATTTGTTTAACTATGGGAATTCTATTAATGGATTTAAAAAAAAAAATGCAGCATTAATAAACAAATTTAATTGTCATTAAATCTTAAACTAGATTTCTTCTGCTTAGGAATGATCTCATCCACATGAAACTTTTCTGTAGAAAAAGCTGTCAGAACTGAAGCTAATCAGGCATTGAAACATTTTATGTTAGTAGTGTGCGACCTGCAAAGAAAGATGCATGAGTTATAGTTATAGTTTCAAATTTACCTACATATATATATATATAAATTTTCATTTCATTTTCATTTTCGGTGTGGTTCAATTCATTTTTATTTTCTTTTAAAAGATATATTTCTAATTAGTTTTTGTTATATTTTACTTTTATTAAAGTTATTTCTAGGAAGACACTGAAAGTTAAATGTGTCTAATTTTCAGAGAATCCAACATTAATACGCAAAACACATTATGTACATATATCCTAAAAATCAGCAAAACATGTTCCAGGTATTGTTAATGATAACTAAAGATAAACAATTAATTACTTTACCTAAATAGTATTAAAAATCGATAACAGGAAATATTTCATGTTTGATAATTGATTTTATTTTTATAACTAGTTATCTGCAGGAGCAATATTTATAGAATTCATTTAGTTTGGTTTATTTTATTTTTGTTTCTTATTTTATTTCAGTTTACGAAAAATGTTTTATCGTGTTAGATTTCATTACTGATAATGATAATAACATTGCTCTGACGTCCTTGACATTCTCATAGCTGAAATCCCTTTTTTAAAATTTGTATTTGTATTTTTTTTTATTACCTAATATTTTATTTAATTTTGCCTTATTATGACAAATTGTGTGCCGGGTCATTTGCGTTACCTGCTTTTATGGAGGCTTGCTTACCAATAGATATTCCCACCTGGTCCTAACAGACAGATTGCGTTACAAGCCAAGCTAATTAGTCCATCTGTTTCCCCAAAACCCCTTTTGTCCTGCAGTGACTTAACGGTAGACCATTATGCACACACTTGAGTTTCACAACCATTTTACAGAACTTTTGTAATAATTTACAACATTTTTAATGGGGCAGAAGTAAGCAGCTAGCGTAGTTGGCCAGAATTTTATGGCAAGTTTTCCCACAAGCGCGTCTCACCTCCGGTGACCCTGACATTCCACGCTGCCAAGGCACTGATGTTAAAACATGGAGAGCTAAGTAAGATCATATGCTTCACGTCAGAGTACAACTTGGCGTGTTGAACTGCAGCCTGTGGCTCAGAACGGTCCATCGTAACACTGACAAGGGAATAGTTCCGGATGAAATTCTGAACAGTCACCTGTGTTATATGTGCAGAATACATTTTTATTATAGGACCTTTGTTTTTACCACATTTACAAATGGTCAGCTGTACAGGTGTTGTCAAGAATGACACGTATGAATATGGAGAGTTTTAACTGGCCCCATCAGGACGCTGTCTATGTTCTTCGATGGAACAGCTACCCTGTTATAACTATAAAATCAAACAGAAGCCTTGGCAGAGTGGTACTTAAATTGTCTTGTTCTTTAAAAGGGGGTTTTCTACGGTTATGCTGAATGGGCTTAATTGCTCAGATTCCAGGGGTGTTGGGATAAGGCCCAGAGCAGCTGGATCAGAGTCTCCTGAATGTCCCACAGTAATGCTGAGCAACAATGTGATCATCCTTCAGCAGAAATGACTGCCGACTGTGTTCCCCAGAGACATTTTATATCAGCGTTCGACCTGCAAGGAAAGATGCACGAGTTATAGTTTTGATATAGTTTGTGGTGATGTTACCAAAAATTTCTTTTTTGTTCTTTCTGTACTGTCTCGCTAATTTCTCAAATAGTTATTAATCTCCAGTTTCTTAAATTAAATCGAGATAATGTGTACATTTTATGAACACATTTTAATATGTCAGTGCACAATATATTGACTGAAAACGTTTGGCAACGTTTCATAATGCATTCATAGAATGTTCATAAGCAGCGTCTAAGTACACCTAAACATCCTAACGTACCCTAACTACTTTAATATACATTAATAACAAACATTATACAATTATAAGATATTTGCTATTACCATGTAATGTTTGTTATTAATGTATACTAAGACTGCTAAGGTATGATAGGACGTATACTTACGTGCTTTTTATGAATGCTCTATAAATGCATTATGTAGGGGCACTGAATGTTCAATGAATGCATTGGCATCTCGAAGGTACAGTTATTGTGAAGCAGATGTTTTAGTACCATTGTAAAAAAATGACCTAACTTGAACAGAATCAGCATGGAGAACCATCTTTGACTGAGTAGCTTTCATTTAAACTGTGGGGAAAAGAAACTGCTGCTGGTGGGGGGGACGAGGGGGGGGGGACGGGGGGACTGGGGGGGGATGGGGAGGGGGTGCGTATACTTTTCTGCTGCCGCAGAGCTCTGTGCCTCCTCTCATAGCCCAAATATAATAGCACACTTCATAATAGTTGTTTGAAATAATCTGCATTCTGTCTGTCAGCCAAGTCACGTTGTGACATTTGCTACTGCGGAAATATCAGTTCCCTCAAGTCAAGGCAGTATATTTTTATATTCCACATTTAAAAACAGGGCCAGCTGACCGAAGTGCTACACAATTTGACAAAATCAAAGCCATGGAAAAACATCGCAAACAGAACAAGAAAAAAAGACGTAACACTGTGTCATAAAACTGAAATTTTTCAAAGAGGATCATTTGCATTGTAAACCAGAAATGTAAACACTCAAAGGCTCACTTCCTGCTACTTTGTATCAATCTCATGTACAAACAGACTATGCATCTCATGCATATGTCCATTTGGACAAACAGAACCCAGATGTAAGTCAGGCACAGTGAGTTCAAATCCAAGGGTCAGATTAGTGATTTTGACGCTTGGGCCGCTGAACGAGGCATTTAGCAGCAACTTCAGCCACAGGATTCGTCTAACCCTACTTTCTCAAAAAAGAAAAATGTACGTCACTCTGGATATAAGCTTTTGCTAAAATGTAAAAACAAACAAAAAAACATGTAAATTGTAACTGCATAGAATAATAAAACAGACTTGTTTAGGGGTTTTCAACCTGAGGAGATGTTTTGTGAATTAATTAAAGGTATTATCATTAGTTTCATGCAAAAAAAAAACATTCTGGAGAACTAAGGTACAAAATAATATTTAAGGGAAGCCCTTCCTGGCTTCACAACAGAAGTCCATCGACATGCAATGTGTGACGTATCTGCACATATGTACAGATATTTTCTTTTTATTAACTGTCATTTTTTGGCCGTCGAAGTTAGTTGCGCCAGTGACACACCATTTACCCCTGCCGCCATTGTGGCAACTCCAATTAACCTCGGCATGTTTTTGGACTGGGGGGGAACCAGAACACCCAAAGGTCTCAGAAGTGTGAGGGAACAGTGCAAACCACTGTACCCCCATGCTGCAAATTAGCGACATTTTTACTGAATTAAGCAAGGATCCCAAGACCTAATTCTGTGAGCACTACATAAACACACACTCACAGACACAGGACTATGACATAACTGGCTGCATGGTGGCCAGTCTGTAGATTACAGCTTTAAGCACAGTACCATTTTTCAGTACTGAACATTGACACTATCTGGCAGGAAATTTAAAGCTTGCTTTCAATGGGATATCGTGCCAGACATCAATTCCACAGTTATTCTACTGAGTTAACTGGCAGAACAACATGAGACAAACTGTACATTATAAGTCGCGGGTTGTTTTTAACGTAGCAAAAAGTCTGAAGAAGCTACGAAAGCGAATGGAGTGCAAAGGATTCTGGGGAGGAACGCACAGCTACCCAAAAAGCAGAGGAAACTGCAAAACACAAATTAAAAAGTAATATCTTTGAATTTTGCATTATCAAAACAGGATTGCATATACTGTAATAATGAAATATGGTCACCTAAATAATTCATATAAAACATTTAATAATGATTATATTTTGAGTTCACGCTTTCCATCTGTCTCTTATTTAAAATAAAATGTTTCAATTGCATGGCCCATTCTGCTCTTTTCTGCCTCCATTAAAATCAAACCAATGCCCATCTTGATATGATTTACCCTGTCCCTGCCCTTGTTTGATTCTTCTTTCTTGCTAAATTTCATACTGAGGTGATTTCTAAATATAATATTGAGGTACTAAAGTAGACTCTAACTGTAAACTATATAGACCTATATAGGATCTATTCAGTATTATTGGGTTCCATTATGGATTGATAATGAACAAGCCTCCCGCTAATGAAAGAATATAAATGTAAAACGTAGAACGTATTAATGAAAAGCCTGTTTGTGCTTGGAAAGCAACGTTTTCCCATGATGCACTGGGAAAAGTGCAGGACTCATTAAATTGTCATTGGACAACAAATTATATACTTATGGTACATCCAATAGCTGATAAATGTGCCATGCATGTGACATAGGTCTATAACTAAAAATCTGCGTTCTACTGCCAAGATACTTTAAGAGATACAGGATTAACGAATCACATTATATTCCGATTAAGTGGAGAATGTTTATGCCAATTGTTATCAACTTCGCAGTGAGACTTATTCTTACCATTTTTCTGGAACCTGTTGTTTGCGTGAGAAAAGAAGCTCCAGGGAATGTTTAGAACCCCTCTGAATTAGTTCTGTAATAAGACAGGAATGAGGTCATCCGAGGGCTGTCGATAGCCAATAAATTTGTTTACAATGCCTAGCGGTTTTATATCTAACCAAAATACCGAGAATATTAATCAAACATTGTATCATATCATAGATGCCAGGGACATTTGAGCCAAAGGCGGTGCGAATCTTCCAACAAGAAAGAAGATTCAAGATTCAAGATATTTTTTTTGTCACATGCGTAATTATGCAAGTATAACACACAGTGAAATGCAAACCTGAGCCGCTCCTTGACTATGCTATAAGTCTATAACAAAAGTAATTTTAAGTTAGGGGCATTTTTAAATTAAACATATAACTATGAAAAAAATAAAAGAATAAAGTGCATTGTGCCATAATAGCACCACAATATAAAAAACAGAGTGAACACAGTGGACAGAGAATGTAAACAGTGCAATGTAAACAGGGACCAGAGTAGGCATCTGAAGAAATATTTATTTATTCATTCACTCGTTCATTTATTCATTCATTCATTTTTACTGATAGTAAAAGTCAACGTGGACTCTGCAATTCATTTTTTTTATATCAATTTCTGTTTATATACGACATAAACCATACTAAGCCGAAATAAGTGGACATTTCCGTAGCCTATATTGTTCTCCCATTGACGTTTTTCGGCAATAGAACTAAGAGGGTCTTTTATAATTAGCCTTTAAATGTGGCGTCTAATCACATTTACTTCGTCGTGAACACAACTAAATCAGTATAATTATAGGCTCTCGACTTAAACAAGTAATTCTAGCAAAAATAAAAATAAAATTTTAAACTCAACAGTTAGTAATATTTCAGTTCCTATATTTTCTGTTAATAACCTTGCGCTGTAATTACTTTATAAAGATATTAGGACAGTAGATACGTTTTAAAACAAAAACAAATAATTTAGGCTAATCATACCCCGTGATCAATACCGATAGTATAGGCCTATTATTAATTTGGTGAATCAGCTCGCGCAGCAAACCGCAAATGATAAATTAAACAAAAATATAATAATAACAACTAATATACATCATTATGAAAATATGCCTATACTAGTGAAATGCATAGGAAAGTATAAACTTGACTTCGAATTTGCGTTCTCTGTTCCGTCTGCCCTTAAAGAATAAAAATGTTTTTAAATTATATTTACGGTTCTTGCCATTACTTTTTCTAAACTTTACGGGGCCCCTACGTGGACATGGGAGTAGACAATAAATTCCCGGATGATTAATCCAAGTCGTTTCTAATTGATTTTTATTTATTAATCTACTCTTGAGAACCGTTTGAGAAAAAAAACGAGTCTTTATGCCTAAACGAGTTATTTTCGCTGTTACCAACAGTATGCTGTACAACACGTGAAGTAAAAAAAAAGCTTAACTTGGCTTAATTTCCCAAAATAATTTGGTCATAGACACTGACTATTTACACATTCTTGTACGTATGAAGTTATATAAAACTGAGATTACTGTACAGGCTCCGCCACCAAGGACGATGGATGGATAAATGGGGTGTAGACAGCCTGCAGCACACACGGACGAGCAGAAAGAGAAGAAAGGGCGTACGTGACAACTTACACCACTCAAATGTTTTACAACCGCATAGAATATATATAGCATGAGGAGTACGAAACAAACCACTACAGGTAAATTATACAAAGCTGCACAATAAGCCACTGCATCAGTTCGAAATCTGAATGTCAAGTAAGGCTCTTTATTTTCATTTGAAAGAAATGAATGACTCATTTGACGTAAATTTTGTTTCTAAATGTTTTAAAATGGGTTTCTCCGGAGAGGAAAAGCTGAACATGAACCACGAATGGAGCCAAATTAAATATTGGGAGGCTGACCCACAAGTTCCCGCCGTCCTCCCTTGGTTCCCGTACCCCTCTGAAGAGGCCTGTGAGGCAGGTGATTTGTTGATTATTTCCCTTTACTACTAGTTAATGTTGTCTGGGTAGATACTTTCTCATTCAATTGTTTGCCTGGTCTCCCAAGGCTTCATGTCTTATGAATGATGAGTTTAAAAGAGTAAAATAATAAAAAAAGAAATAAAGATAATAAAAAAAAATAATTGTTTGCAAAAACGAGAGGAAGTCATTTTACGCCTGGCACACAAATATATTGTAGACTGGCGCATAAAGGGTAATGGCGAGGTGTTTTGATTAACGAAGTGTGTCTATGAAATAAACGAGGACTTTCGTATTAGACAAATTATCACCTTCTCATAAATAGACTTAAACAACCAAAACAATCTACGTGAAGTGTATAATCTCTTTTTGTGTACTCTGAGGCTTATTTGACCCAACTTAACTACGGCGAAAAAGTAATACGCAGCGTAGCTGGAGTCCTGCAGAACTAGTTTACGTTACTGTTTCCAAAAGTGTGTGACCGGTGAGGGGCAGGTGAAGCGGGGGCAGTGCAGCGAACGGAGAGCCGCCTCCACGTGTCCTTTCATTGTCGTGTCACACGCGGGTTTTCCAGCCCGTATTCTGTAGGCCTATAGTTCGGTTATGGTTTAATAATAAAAATCCAGGCATAGCTTTCAAAAATTATACATAGGCCAATTCAAAGAAACGTTTAGAATAAGCAAAATGCAAAATCATTTTGATTTTGATCAAAATGATTTTCTTTTTAAAAAGATCTACTAAGCAGCTTTGCTCATTTAAAGACAATGTTTCTTAGGAAATATTGCCATGTGTCATGTTTCGTTAACATACAAAAAATAATAGGCCTTTTCAGGTGCTTCGAGTTTTGAAATCGATAAATAATACATGTAATACAGGCCAACTATAGTATTAGGCCTGCAAAACATGATTGCCGATTATTTAATGATATTTCAAAAAATAATTTAAAGTAACAAAACGTAAATGAAACCCTAAGCGAATACGATCAGTTTGTAAAATACCTCTGTGATGCTAAAATGATACGGAAGGTTATTTATTGTAAACAACAGTCCAAACAACATGAATAAATAACTCGCTAAGAAAACGACTTTTAGAATGTGTTAATATTCTAAAAGCAAATTATAAATTCAAATAAAGCAAATATATTAGTGTTTGGTAGAATATATTATTTTAGACATACTTCCATAACTGTCAGAGAACAAACAATGAATTTGTGAAACAATGTACAAAAGACAAATAAATGAACTATATTGAATCACCATTATTAACAACAAAACAACAACAACAATAATAATACTAAATTCCGTTTTCATCCGTTAAGAGCAGGACTTACATTTTTTGTTACATTCTGTATTATTAATATAGAACTAAGGACTAAAATGTAGCTAATACAATGCAATAGTGCAGGACCTGCAGCAGAATTATTCACACATTTCTTAAGGTGGGTAAACATCTATGATGTGCAGCTGTCTTATTCAATTCTAATTAAATTAGGTTAGTCAATGATTAATTAAATTTGAATATGTTGCGAGCTCACTTCCAAGCAGCTGAGCCGCCTGCAACTGCTTAAGACTGACAGCCGGGGGCAGGGCCGCAGTACCCACGTATAAAGGCGGTGAGCAGTATACGGCACAGACATAAAGTAACAACAGCCGTATGAATCGTCTGTAAACCCGACAATTAGACCCACGCGTGAAAATACCGACTTGGATTTTGTGATCTAGACCTTTGGATAGAGTGATGGAGGAACTTACAGCTTTTGTTTCCAAGTCCTTCGAGAAGAAAACCAAGGAGAGCAGGAAAGACAATATCCCATATCGGGAAGTTTTGGAGAGCGACTTGGCCGGCAGCAGAGACCTCGGCAGCACAGAACCAAATCTAAAAGGCATTACTGATACCGGCAACCAATGTCCGATTTATCTATTCAAAGAAAACTTAGAACTCGATAAAGAACAAATTGAGGATATTAAGAGTAAAAGGGGTAACGAAGGTAAGTTCATTTATCATTTGCTATAAGATGACTTAAATTTAACTTTTCAGACAGAACTTATTAATTTTCACAATATATAGCCAAGACATTTCCACATATTGGAGCATAATATTCCTATTGCTACACTGAGCAACATGAAAATTTTATTTAGTTTATCTAAAGATTCACAGAACGTTTGTATTTATTATCACAATGGAAATGCTAATTAAATATGTCAGCAGTTTGTGACTTAAGAGGGAACGTATAGGCTCAAACTACTTTTTAAAATGAAAGTTGAGGCCGTACTTTGATCATCGGCTGCTATAAAAATGAACGGCAATCAATATTCTTTCAACATTACGGTATATATAATTTTGTGAAAATGCAAAAACAGAAGTCGTGGACCTTGAAGGAAAGATTGCACCAACCAAAATAAGCGTATTTATACTCTAGTAACATTACCTGACCTGACGTTTTGAACACATTTTTTGCTTATAAAGATTTGTGCTTAACAATTTACTAATAATTAGCAAGAGACATCAGTGAAGGAATGTTGCTGAATACCAAATGTTACTTTAAGTACTGAATAAAGAGCTTTTGTCTGCATGGTTAGGAATATATTCTTTATTCTGTATACGGATACGTCGCTTGTAAAGTCATTAGGATAGAAATAAAAAATATCTGCTAAAATAAAAAGGTTAAAAGGTTAGGGGTGACGAAACTGAACAAATCCCGTAATTTTAGTGCATAAATAGAGTTGTGTTTTATTGTTAGGCCTACGTTTTATTATATTTATGAAGAGTGACATGACAGACAGACAGACAGACAGACAGACAGATAGATAGATAGATAGATAGATAGATAGATAGATACGGATACGCACATTTAAACAGCCGAAATACTTTTACATATTAATACATAGTAACAATAACTATTAGACAACAATAAACAGTACCAGTACAAAGAATGTCAGGTAAAACATTGTACGGAATTCCTTGTATGTGGAAGTATTTTGAACGTGCACTGACGAAATATTAAAAATAATTTAAATTATTCATTAAATCCTCAGTTTCATCAGGCTTCTTCCGGAAAGCCGCCAGATTTGTATTAGGTTATGAGAAAGGCTGATAGCGATATTCCAATGTCATGACTAATAATAATATATATATATATACACACACACACACACACACACACACACACACACACACACACACACACACACACACACACACACAGCAGGGGCACTTTATGCTTTATAGATCATAAGCCGCCGCGCGTCTGTCACTAGGTCGTTTTTCTGTACGAATGTATCGTGGGTCGTGGGTATTGATTTTGAAATGTTACATGTTCATACAGGAATATATGAACGCACCGACAAAACAGATGGATTGAAACACGAGGACGAAGACACGCGAAACAAAATGAAGCAGAGGCGGAGTAGGACGAATTTCACACTGGAGCAGCTGAATGAGCTGGAACGACTGTTCGATGAAACGCACTATCCAGATGCATTCATGAGAGAGGAGCTGAGCCAACGGCTGGGACTTTCGGAGGCTAGGGTACAGGTACATGCCGACTCGAAAACGCGCAGGAAGGATCGTATAAACAGCGATCGTATTGACCGATAATCGAATGAATCGAAGGAAATACAGAAGATATTAAATGGAACTTAAACATACGACACGATTCAAGATAAAGAAAGTAGGCCTAGAGGTTATATTACGTGCAATGTAGCCAATGTAAATTAATTTAGAGTACAGGGTATATGTCAGGCAAGTTTATGAATTGGATTATAATCATGTTGTTTGTTCGTTGCCTGTAAACAACAACACAATAAATAAACAAACAAACAAACAAATAAACAAATAAATACAATAGTTATTAATGTACTATAACTAAAAACGTGATATTTATCCATAGATGATAAAATGCCGAATGAACTAAAACATATATGTATAAAAGGTGATTTGGGTGATATATTCCTATTTGTGTACACCTGTTACCCGAAATTCACTTCGTAACTGTACTAAATATGCGAAATATCTGATGAAAATTGCCATTCATATATTACACGTTGCAGAGATTATGCCTTAAGGTTGAATAGATAAAAATGATTTTAATACATCTAGTACAGGAACATTCTTCTACAGTCTTGTATACTACATCTACTATAATTTCTATACTATAATCTTTTGTAGTATAAAAGTATTTGAATACTCACATCTTTGTTATATAACAATTTACGAAATATTTCAAGCATAAATACTAATTAAATATCATTGCGTTTACCATGGATGCGTCTAAATGATGCCTATTCACTGACACCAATTTACTGTAAGATGACTGCAATGGGTTTAATCATCAGAGTAAAACGCCTGTTAATTTTAAATTTGCGGATTAAATGTAATATAATTGTTCTTAAAAGTTTAAAATTCCAGTGAATCACAAACATAAATCCCATCATTCGCGTTTTTTCTTTAGACTTTTAGCATATATATATTTTAAGTAGCCTACGCTGTTTGCGTGTCTCACCGTATTACCGTACGACATAGCTTGCAGTATCTGAAAATTCTGAAATCTTCGAGTTGCAGTAATTAATTTAAATATGACCTGTACCTATAATATATATTACTGGTCAGTATATTACCATTCGCTTACTCAAATACATTGAACAAATAATTGTTCTAAATGTACCCGTTTTAATGTAATATTTAATGTAAGTAGATTCTAAGTATAACAACATTTTATCCATGAATCCGCGTCTTAAATTTTTAATAAATACGTATACACAGAGGCATTCTTATTATTTTTTAAATTTATTTAATATAATTACTTTTAGTCAGACACCAAGCCCCATCAAAGATTTATTGACTTGGGACGCTTAGAAAAAAAATCTGAACGTTTATTTATCTGTATTCATTCATTTATATTAATTTATCAGTATATATATGAAAGATTCCCGAAATGGTATTATTAACTGTAAGAAATGTCATATTGATTATTTTTTTGCTGTTATTTTTTTGTGAGACAGTAAATTTCCCATTACGAAGGCATGCAGGAGATTCTGTTAAATAATTTAACTTCACTTCTTTTTAAGGTCTGGTTTCAAAACAGAAGAGCAAAATGTCGAAAACAAGAGAATCAAATGAATAAAGGTACCTGACAAAGACTTTCTGTATTTAAACACTGACCATGTTAGACTACGACGAATCAGACAAACTACCGGATACTGCTGGGAGGCGCCGTGCATATCTATACACGCGGCATAAAAGTCCGGTGTAATACATACCTGTATGTTTTCGCGCATGCCTGATGTCCCGTTGGATGTTGCGCGTGGGGTATAATGTGGGTGTCACCGACAGCTTCTCCTGCTTTTCACAGGCATCATTTTAGGCAGCGACGGCCACCTGGAAGCCTGCAGAGTGGCTCCTTATGTGAACATGGGCGCCTTACGCATGACCTTCCAACAGGTTTTTACTGAAGCTTTTGCAATTTCCAGGACGCAAGTACATTAATTTGCCTTGAGATGTAACACGTGCACTTGGATGTCTGCTTTCGCGCAAACACAAATGTTTACTTCTAGATCTTTATCAATTAAAAATTGAGAATCTACTGAGTACCAGAAGGTCGTGAATACTGTGAGCTATAATCAAAACGATCTTGAAATACTAAAGTACAAACAGAAATAGACAATCCTAAAGGAAAATGGACTGATAATGAATAAACTGTACTATTGATTCCAGTATATAGTGTTGCCTGTAAATTAGGTAATTGAGGTAATAAAGAAGGATCGCAAAAAAATCCTTCCGTAAATCAACCACATCTGTGCCTGAGGATATGAAGGGCGGCAGTGGCTATCTGATGGTAAAAATTCGAAATCTAGAGGTTATTAAGCATGCAGTACATTACTTTGTACTTGTATTTGGCTGTTAAAGGAAAAGGAAATCGTAAGGCTGGATAAAGGCTCAGGTAATATTTACTGATTGCATGTGTTTGATGACACTTAGGTACAGGCCCAACTGCAGCTGGAAGGAGTGTCTCACTCGCACCCGCAGCTGCACGCTCACCTTGCGACCCGAACTCCGTACCTGATATTTCCATCAGCGCATTTTGGACTCTCCCTCGGGCCGCCGGCTGAGTCCGGCTCGGTGGCAGTGGAGGCGGCTGCCAAGAGCAACAGCAAGAACTCGAGCATCGCCGACCTCCGACTCAAGGCGAGGAGACACGCGGAGGCCCTCGGACTCTGACCCCGGGGCCGCCCATGCCACCCCCAACTCTGATAATTGCCTCTCACACAAGACGGAGCCAGGGGGCGAAAGGCCATTACAGTCGCAGTTAGAGCAAAACAAAATAAAGAAAACCGTCAAAGACCCAGCTGCCAAAACAGCCACTTGTCAGAAGGTGCGTTCAAATGTCGGTGAGAGTCACTATCTCCTGTCTAAAGGGGGGAACTTTTAAAGTGTGTCCCGTGGGTCTGAGCTCCGGGCCTGTGCCGATTCCTCTGTATGCCAAAAAAAAAAAAAAACATTCAAGACGGGAAAATACAGGCAGCCCCCAGGGTAAGAATGTCCGACTTACAGACAACTCGTATTTGCAAACGGAATGCCATTAGCCCTACTGTATCAAAAATCTGAGTTAAATACAATGGTCTGTAATAAGAAACCCATGCATTTATGCATTACTTTGTGACTGTCATGAAAACAGTATGAGGCTTTAGCGGGTTATCTTCTTTATTATTATTATTATTATTATTATTATTATTATTATTATTATTATTATTATTACTTAAGGAGTGGATCTTGTTTGGAACCTGGGGATTGCCTGTATTGACAAGAGAACATATGATCATTGAAACTTTCAAGAAACGGTTCATCCCATAACTGTGCAAAATCGTTTTACTTGCAAACTGGCTTCTAAGTGCTGTGCTGTGGGCCTGAATCCAGCCCATCTGACTGCAGTAAAGACTGTTTTGGGATTGATTTCAAATCCAGCTTATGAGTGTCTGCTGGACTTGAATGGGCCGCATGATTGTTTTCCTTTGAGGTGCAGCATCATGTCCTGGGGCTCGGAAGGCGGGATACTTTTATACTTCTCTGTCAAGTTGTTTACAATCTATCCCAAAAGTGGGATTTATTTCTAGACATGCGGGAGAACTTTTGATACCATTTGAGGTCATGAAAAAGCCAATGTTGAAAAAAGTAAGATTTTTCTAAAGGAGAAAAAGTAATTATTATTTAATATATAAATCACATATTGGTAATGCTGCAATTAAATTGCGCAGTTAAGTGCAATATTGTAAAAATTTCGCCATTTAAAGTTTTTTTTAGATTTTTGCCCCACTTTTGTACACAATACTCAAGCATTTTCCTTATTTTGACAAAGGCACTTTTTGTTGCACTCAGCAACAGTTGAGAACAGGGATCAGAAACTAGTTACAAAGTTTCATGTCAACACTTCGCGTGGACTGGTGTTGGACTGGTATCACATCCAGGCTGGACCCAGAACCTTCTCAGACCTAGCCGTAAATCACCAATGACTTAAACTAGTGAAACCATTATGGATGTGGAAAATGTGATTACAGAGTACGGACGCTCCTAAACTTGCAAACTTTCAACTTATGAACTGTCAGACATATGAACGAAGAATCCAAATTGTGTTCGTTGGGCTCCCGTTTTCTGTCCGCAACATCAGTTCCAATTCCGCCCGGTACGACTTCTGGCTGCTACTCCCACCGCGCAGCAGCCTAGCGTTCGTACTCCCAGCATCCTAGCCCTTTGTATTTGCGTATACCCTTAAATGATGTTGAATAACGACTTATGAACATTTCAAGTTATAAACAGCCGTATCTCATTCGCAAGTATAGGAATGTCTGTATATTGAAATCACCAGTGTTAAGATATTTTCAGTGAACTATTCTGATATACCTCTAACAATATATTACTAATAACTGTGAAACCAGTGAAGTTCAGTCTCCATTATTTTTTTCATTTTTACCTAAACTATTGGGTGTTGTTATTTATTACTGTTGTGCAAAATGCAATACAGGAGAGTTTAATTTCAAATGTACATTTCATATAGTTTTACATTTATTTTAACATATTCCTAAGTTTTGCTTTTATATTGTAGGTAGAATCCATATTTTATGATAATTGTATGTTGTTTGTATAAAATGTAATGTAATTTTCCAAATGCTTCAGGGATGAACAACTAAAACTGTAAAAAAATGTAACCTAAAATGTAACCTAAAGGTAACCTGCTTCATTTTCTAAAAATATTTTTTTTTCTACAGATTTTTCTAACTTGAATGTAAAATTATGGTCTGAAGCTAATGTTTTTTTTATTAAATAAGAGAAAACTTTCATCACCATGAATCCCATTTCATTCCATGTATACTAGGAGAGTAAACGAACAGCAATATAACGCTTTCAGTCTCTTATATACAACAGTACCTTCCCTTACAACAGAGTTTGTGCATACAACTTCACGCTGAATGAAGTTACCTGCCTGTAGGTCAAATACTTTATTAGTGAACTTCATTTAAAATGTCTGACTAAAACACCTAGAACGTTTTTTTACTGTAACAAGTCTGTAGAATGACATCGTTGTTCTCCAAATAGCTCTTTTCTCTGTACTAGATGAAAGCGATTAAGGACCCACCACGGCAGACGTTCCGGCGGCATGTTGACTTTGCGGATCTTTGCTTATTTTCTTTGTCATCACCATCCCAGGTTTTTCGCCAGCGTTCACCATATGTTCCGGTGCACTTTACCGCCCTCTGATGGTCAACCCCCAAAAGGACCCAATCAAAATTAATCGTCTCTCTTTTTCCTATTTACTATAGCAGACAAATCACCCGAAGACATATTATTATCTTTAAGTATAGGAATGCAGGAAAAAAGTGGATAATAAATATATTAGTACAAAAAAATATGCTGCTATATTAAATTCAGACCAGAGAGAACAGGTTTAACAAGCTGGAATTGAAAGCAAACAGCGGATTGAGGGACACATCCCCAGCAGCCCTTCTGAATGAGGCAGAGAGAAAGTAGCACTGTGCATCCAGAATGGGGTGATTACAGGGTCCTCATTCAAGCAGGCATCTCAGCGGACAGCCTGCAAGGTATGGCCTATATATAGATACACTTTCCTTTAAGCAGTAACCACAGACACTTCCAGCCAACAGGCCCTCAGCTTTACAGAGAACATAAAACACATGCAAGGACTGTTGCCTTCTGCCCTCTGACTGGAGATCAAATGCATGAGGGTCATGGGAAAATAGTTTCCAACACTCTTTGGTTTTGTAATCCTTTCTAAACATCCCGCTGCCCTATGGTGACATGCAACGCTTGGTGTTTTCTGATTTTGGGTCCAACGTGTAATTAAGTATGATCTACAAGGAGCTGGGCTCAAGCACTGTGACAGTGAAAATACCTTTCATAAAGATCAAAGAGGGCGTATACTTCAATTTCACCATTTAGACATGGTCTGAATTAGTCCTGCCCTATTTATTTAACTTAATGTGCATTTTCATAATATAAGAATAAATCAGTTATTCGGGAATATCAATCTATTGTCCAGTCAACAGCCGTCCGTATTACAGACCCATGTTTCCAAAGTCACATTGTGCCTGGGGACTGTCCTAGGAGGCACACTAGATGAAATTCTAGTGCAGCATGGCAACACACTTATGGCGAAACACACAGCAGCCCGGCTGTCCTGACCTGTATGTCTGCGATCTGTCAGAATCCTCTGAGGAAACACAAACGAATGCAGAGCCCCCATAAAGACCATATAAACAAAAAAAATAATAAATGTATATTTGGAATGTGCAGTGATGCACTGGTTCTCTGTCTAAATGACACCACAAAAATGTGACTAAACTCAGATACATTGCATTCATTTTTATTATTTCATTATCTTTCAATGCTATTTAAATGTTATATTCAATTTATATGTAAAAAAACCCCCACTGTTTTGTGTTTTTTTTTTCCTTAGATGATGGAACGGTCTCATTGACATACACTATATCATAAACGATAATTACAATCTATTTGTTTCCTAATGAGGAGTAAAAAGCATTTCTTCCCCAAAAATAAAGTGAGCTGTACGGATATCACATTATATGTTACCCCAAATTATGGTTTTTATAGAAGTCCTTCTAAACCACAGAGTGTGTTTTTGATAAATACAAGCTGCATGCAAGTAATTAGAAAAAGACAGAACAGGTCAGTCGAGGGTCCTGACAAAAGGAACTGCATGGACCATGGGCCTCACTGTGGTTATCACCAGTTAACTGAAATACCATCAGTTGCTCAAATATTACTGTTCTATATATATACAGACCATTTGTCCAGAACAGTGCAGTTTGGCCAGTCAAAAAAAGATCTAAAATAAAAATGGTTCTCAAAGCCAAGTATTATCTGTAGAATTATGTCCTCATATTAGTTTAAGAATGCATACTGTAAATCAAATGACAAAACTGCATGCTGCGTAAATAAATTGGAATATTTCCCTTTGGGATTCTCAGAGGTAGGCTTAACTTGTCCTCCAAATACTACCAATCAGTATTTCCTTTTTCATGATTAAAATAGTTTCCAAAATACAGGGAAATCTCCATAGAGGGTAAATGTTAATAAAAGCAAATGAGCCAGTTACCTCAAAAATCTTTTAAGTATCAATCTTACCAATCAGTTTCAAAGTTTTGCCTTGTGTACATGCCAATAAATACAATACAATATACAAAACAGCAGGTCTATGACAGTAGAATATGTCACGACACTGTATGCAAATTTGAAAAGTATTACAAAAGTGGTGTGAAACGCTATACCTTCATTCAAGCGACTTTGGTGGACAAGGGTGCTGAAAATATTTCAGGCAATCAAACTTTTCATGTTCAGTATTAACGTTGCAAGTGCTACCTCTGCCAATAATTCTGATTGACAAGTTATTAAACTACTTAATGCTGGGTTTATAGCATCTTTTCGAAGGTCAAGATGGAATTACACCGAATGCTTTTCAACAATAAAATGTTGCCACAGTATGTGCTCCGTCCTACATGCGTAATATATAATATGTATCCAGAGAAACATAATTGCGTGTAATTAGCCCATGCGCTCTGCCGTTTATTTGCCACGAAGCGCATGAAATGCAATTCTTCTTATTAAGCGTATGCAGGCAAAGTCCGAAAAGATAAAGAGCCCTAATGAAAAAGAAACATAAAAAACATCTTTAGAGCAAAAAGTTAAATTAGTCCAGGTGGCACCAGCCTACATAATTTTTTTTATCGTATTAAAAATCATAGACATTAATCTATTACTTAAATGTTTTGTATGAGACTAATGACTAAGTAACTATTTCCATATGTTTACTACATGCTCCTATTCCAGGACAATCTGAGTAGCAGCACCTCAAGAATGGGAAAGTTGGTTGTAAGAATCCCAAAGGTCATTCCGTATGTTTATATACCGGCCGGCCACTTGAGGGAAAGTTAATACAATGCATGATTAGTCCACCACTTGGGCTCAAACCACGGCCCCTCTTCAGATTACGTGATGGTATCTGAGTCAACTTTGGCCAATTATTGTAGGGCCACGACGCTCAACAAATGGGCCATATCATGCTGAAAATAGGCACAGACTGAGCAGAGAGCCCCATGCACGTAACATTGCAACAATAAAATTAATCCAGACACAATTGTTTTGTAATCTTTATACTGTATTCCAACTGGTGTTCCTTGTGCAAAACAATTAAGCAGAAATTCATGTAAATGTGAAAAAGAATTAGATGAACTTCAGTATTTAAAAGCAAGAAAGACCAAGATCGTGATAAAAACCTTAAAGTTTCGCTGTGCTAAAGTGACTACATACTCAATACTGCCAGTTGTCATTAGAGGGACAACATACTCAATACTGCCAGTTGTCATTAGAGGGACAACATACTCAGTACTGCCAGTTGTCATTAGAGGGACAACATACTCAGTACTGTCAGGTGTCATTAGAGGGACAACATACTCAGTACTGCCAGTTGTCATTAGAGGGACAACATACTCAATACTGTCAGGTGTCATTAGAGGGACAACATACTCAGTACTGTCAGTTGTCATTAGAGGGACAACATACTCAATACTGCCAGTTGTCATTAGAGGGACAACATACTCAATACTGCCAGTTGTCATTAGAGGGACAACATACTCAGTACTGCCAGTTGTCATTAGAGGGACAACATACTCAGTACTGTCAGGTGTCATTAGAGGGACAACATACTCAGTACTG
>JAABNY020000034.1:16306851-16316891 GCA_015164015.2 Brevimyrus niger
ATCCTGGGTCCTTCCCTGCCTTGTGCCCTGTAATGAGTCGGTGCCAGATCCTGGGTCCTTCCCTGCCTTGTGCCCTGCAATGAGTTGGTGCCTGAGCCTGGGTCCTTCCCTGCCTTGTGCCTGCAGCTTCTAGGATAGACTTCAGACCCCCCCCCCCCCCCCGCCCCCATGACCCTGAACAAGACAAATGGGTAGAGAAAATGGATGGATGGTAAAGTTGAAGTCTACAAACAAGACCCTAACATAAGTGTTGGGGGAGTCCAGATGTTAAAGGATATTGTGACTGAGCAATTTGCCCTATAAAAAAATTTGCAGAGGAAGGAGGGGTTGGTTATGGACTTATATGTGAAATATATCTAGACAAAAGACTTGACTGCTCAATTCATAATGAAGCTCTCATGCTCAATGGTTAGCTTAGCAGGCTTTCCTTCTCGAAATACTCTCTTACTCTACATGTGTGTTGCCCTTACAGAACATGTTCTATGTGTATTAACCTGGCAGGTCCATAAATTGTTTGAAACCTACACCGGGCATCACATGGGCTAGACTGCAGCCAACTATTGGCTGGTTATTGTGTGGTTATTTCATACATGTTCATTTTACATTCTGCTAATGCTTACAGTCTTTTTAATGCGTTATTGCGGCTGTCCATTGTGGGGTCACATACTTTTGTTCTGAAGTAATAAATCTTTAGAGAAACACTAAAATTTTCCAGTCCTCTGTTGTCTTCACTTTTGTAACTCCTTTGTCGCCAAACTGTGAATGAAAAAAATCACCCAAGGAATTTTTTATGGCCGCATTTTTATTGACACCCTCAATCTTAGCCCACTAATTGACACTTTTTATATTAGGGCCATTAAACCATTAGGAAACACCTGTTAATCTGACTCTCTCCAGACCAGTTTCACTTGGGCAGCCAGGAAGGCTCAAGTTAATGCACAGGCACTGCTTCAAAAGACTATTCCCCGGAGAGACCAGGCCCTGCCGGACTGCTGCACAGCCAAGCAGTCCAACCAGAACAATACCACAGATATGAGTTTATTTTAGAATTATCAGTGTGATGCCACAAATCAAGAAATTTAAAAAAAAGCAGCTTGAGATTTGTTGACTGGGCGGTTAAGATATATTCTGGCCTGCTGAAAATATACTTGGACACATACAATGACATGGTTTGAGAGATGTCAAAATGGAGCTGACGTTCTCTCAACTTGAGAGGAGCTAGTTGAGGTGGTTCGGGCATCTTATAGGGATTCAAGATTCAAGAGGGATTTATTGTCAATACAGCAATATACATGGTATACAGTGCATTGAAATGCCGTTTCACCCGGCCCTCCCCATGGTGCGTAGAATATAAAACATAGAAAAATATAAACAGAAATTATACACTGAAGTACCTTATAAACAGAGATTACACACTTAAGTACCTTGAGAGCTATGAAGGATGCCACCTGGACTAGATTACATGTGTTTAGATTTATTTATTGTGATTGTACAAAGTACAACGACACTTTTGCAGCAGTTCCGCAGGGTGCATGACAAGAAATTAAAATATACACTCCGGTGTGACTGGAGCGCTGTATAGACACACGACTTAACATACCGACGCCACACGTATGTACAGAACATACCATAAACGGATGAGGTACAAGGTGCAGTAAATGCAATC
Organism: Brevimyrus niger; assembly: GCA_015164015.2. Taxonomy (NCBI): domain Eukaryota; kingdom Metazoa; phylum Chordata; class Actinopteri; order Osteoglossiformes; family Mormyridae; genus Brevimyrus; species Brevimyrus niger. The sequence goes on from JAABNY020000034.1 coordinate 16,308,518, forward strand.
ATCCGTGTAATTAATACAGATAAAGTGAGGTTGGATGTAAACATTTACAGCGTCGTTTTAAGGTGACTGTCGTAACAGAAATTGATGTACGAATACCATTGGACGTCGTACTCCCAAAAGGGTGGTTCAAGGCCTGTCCCACTGGTCAGAGATACTTAAGGGTCCATCGTACTATAGTGAGAGCAGCTTAGCAAGCTGCCACCACTATCCTTATCAGGAGAAGCGGCGGGAAAACGAGATGAGATTCACGTCTGTCCAGTCACCCAGCAATGTTGTTAATTGAATGTGCCCGTGTTTCCCCTCTTCAGAGGAATTCAAGGCTTGCCTCATGCAGCGAATTGCAGACTCACACCAAGATGAAGGTATTTTCCCGCCGTCTTCGACTACGACAGCGTAACAAAGGCTTGCGGTGCGCTTATACCGGAAAGTACCGGGCAAATCATAGTTGTACTGCATTATTTAGCTGGAGAAGATGACAAGGGAGAAATCATTTATGAAATTATTTGAATTTTTTTCAGGACACCCCAGATTGAAGCCTGTAAAAATGGCTGCTGTTCATCAGGTCAGGAGCAGCTCTGTCGGACTTGGGCCATGATGGGCTGCTACATGTGGAAGCAATCCCCGCCACATCTGTGCGCTTTCCGGGATTACTGTTTCTTATTGCCTCACAACCCTTTCATGTGCCCAAAATTTTAACACTAAACGACAAATTACTTTGTAAATAAAAGCATAATACTTTCAGCATTTGGATACACAGACTGACCCAAAGTCAATCTACAGCGACAAAGGAAGGGGATCAGTCAGCAACAAGGCTTTTCAAATGCACGTCTATTTACAAATTTTGACAAGCTATAACTAGGTTTAACTTCTCCAAAAGCACAAACATTTCCACATGAATCCAGCCCATCTAGTTATTTTTGTAAGAAGGAAAGAAAAGTGTTCATTTTCACTGAGAGATCTGGAGGCCCAACAGAAAAGACGTTTCATTGATGTATGAGTTATTTATAAAAGCCTTAAGCAAAAGGGTTTGCGTATTTACAAAAAGAAGTACTGTAATAGCCAGGAACCAGATGTACTGTATGGGATTGCAATCCTGGGATATATATGTAAGCAAATTACATAATTACTTACATTCTTCAATACTGTTATTGTAAAAGAAATTGCGGCAGTGATTAAACCACTGATATTTATCTTATAATTATCAAGTAATCTTTGAGAGTGGTATTAACTACATCAACCTCACAGAATAATGAACATGAAATATGAGGTCAAAAATTGTTCAGATGGCAAGATAAAACGGATTGCTAGAATGTTCACTAAATAATTTCAATGAGATCCAAATATTGTTGACTTTTTAAAGGTTTTTTTTCCCCACAATAATCACTTTTTCCATGTACAAATCTCAACTTTTGAGTTTCTTCCTGTAACGCAACAGACTAAAAAATACTTTGATGTAAACTTATTTGAAGATAATTCTCTATCTAGCAGGAAATAAAATTTATATAACTAAAAAAAAAAAAACATCTGTAAGTGACAAGACCACGCCCCCACGGTAAACAACTGTTACTCTAATATTTAACTCAGATTGCCTTAAATCCGACAAGCTATCAGGCTAAGCAAGAACTTCTGCTTTGTGCTGGGAATTATGATCAAAGCCTGGGGCTGGTATATCTGCTTCATTTTGGGCACCCATATGTAAAACATTTTATGTAAATACGCTTTGTAGTTGTCTTTTAATAATGGAAGAGTATAGTTTACATGCAGGTTATGTGAATCTTACACCCTGAGTACATTTTCTCAATTGAATATTTAAATCTGGCAAATGTGACAAAGATATAATGTGTTTTCACCATTTAAAATGAGTGGTAAATAATTGCATTGTTGAGAAGTCTATGGTTCCAACACTATGGCAGAATTTATTAATTTATATGGTGTCAGCATTTTTGTAGCATAGACAGGTATGTTTATTTATATATATATATACACACACACACACACACACACACACTCTGCATGTGTAATATTTGCACATATTTGCAGTAGGTTATACAGCTACTATAGACTGTATGTGATGGTTTTCTGGGGGGATTCATTTAAAGCCCAATAAATGTACTATCCAGTAAGAAGTCATATAGCCAATAATTTATGATTGGGTTTTGGATATCAAATAAAGTGGAATAGAGTGTATATAGGCATGGCTGCATTAAGTTATCATCATAAGATAAACCTGGATTAGCACAAATGCATGTTACCTGTGCCGGTTCTTAGTTTCCTGATCATTTGTTGGATAATCGTGACTGATTAATGACATGAACTATAATGAACAGCATTGTAGGTTCAGGGGGCTCATGGAGGCTGAAATAACAATCATACTGCAGTACAAAAGAAATCCCCCAGAATACTGTATGTGCAACATTCTAGCTGGAAAACGACTGAAAAATGGCAATAAGTAATAAACTGCTCAATAACATAGCAACTAAATACAAATGTAATCTTTCTCTAATTACAGTATTTAACTTGTATGATATTCATATTCTGAGGTGTTTAGGGTTGGTAAAATTTCAATGTGTTATATTAAATTTCCTGTCCTGGTCATTCCATAGACTGGTGCCAGTGTTTCCAAAAAATCTACATTATTCACGGTTAGTCAAAGTCTCAGTTTATTTTTTTTCCAAATAGTTTTTCCTAAAGTTTTTGGAAAACAAGAGTTAGATGCAATGGCAGGAGATTTCCAGTAGATAACACTACAACTGTATAAATCACTGGTCTCTCTTTTGAAACAGTCTACAGCTACTGATTACTGTACAAATCCTGGCCTTCTGTTAATGCTGGTTTCTAACGCAACAAACCAGTTTAATAAATACAGATATACAGCCCTGCAAAGATTCAAGAGACCTCTTCATATACTTTTTTAAGTCTGCATGTTTAAATCCTGGGTTATTCCTGGTTCTGCAGGCAAAAGGCTACACTGTGAGGCAGGCTGCTTCCAGTCTCGAAGTCTCTGAGACGGCAGGACACTTCAGAACAATGTGAAACAGGAGACACTGGGAATGACCAAAAACCCAGTCGGGTAGAGGGGACAGGAGTGACTTTCTAATAGCAGAGATGGCCGTCTACTTATCTGACAGAGCCTCATGACTTGGAGGGTGCCGGAGACCTCAAGCGGCATCCGGGAAGAATGGGAAGCATTAAGTGGTGTGAAGTGCACTTCTACTTCACAACAGGCTCCTAGAAGTATGACTGAGGACCCATAAAGCGAAGAAGCCCTTCATTAGTAAGGAACAGAGAAGAACCAGGCTGGAGTTTCCAAAAACCAAATAAATAAATAAAAAAACTAAACAAATTACATTAGTCACAGACAGACATCCATAAATAGAGAAAAGAGTGAAACAAAAAAAGTCCTATTGTTTCTTATTTTTTTCCAGAGCTGTATATGAGTAAATAAATACAATAGACCAAAATAAGTTGTTTAATACTGAGTTTATTTTAATGATTATCTTGCATATGGATTTAAAATAACCCATTAATATTAATTATGTGTGTGTGATTCATGTTCTGGGCTGCACTGCAATACTGCTTCAACCTTATTTGTTATTATGTGATTTAAAGAGGGACTAAAATGGTAAGACAGAAAAATGTTCAATTATTACTTAATACTTAGTTAACAGACTTTAGTACTTTAACAGAACAGGCAACCATTTCTTCCACGTCACAAGCTTGAATGTGACAAACTAAAGCCTTAAGGTCATACCCGGAAAGCCATATTTTAACTGATCACGTGAGTCACCCACAGACCTGTTCCAAAAATACCACAACTCACCAGTGAGCAGTGTCACGATGCGAGCGGAGAGCAAGTGAGAGAGGCAGGTGCAGCCAGGCTCAAGCTAAGAAACAAGGTTTATTGGGCAGAACAGACCAGGTAGTCACACACACATGGAGACGTTAATGACGGATCTGGGGTACAGGGACCGAGACACGGACCAAATAAAAAAGACAGGTTAGACCGAACGAGCAACAGGTGAACACAATCGGGCAAAGACAAGAGGTAATGAGGTGGGTGTGGCATACAGGAAGGATCGTACGGAGCCGGGCGTGACATAACCACCCCCCCCCAAAAGGCGCACACACCGGCCGCGCCTGAGGTGAGGCGACGGACGAGACGAGGGAACAGGACCCAAAAGACAAAACCAAACACGGTCAACGAGGCATCGGGAACAGGACAGAGAGACAAAACTGACACAGAGGCAGAAGCCAGGACAGGACCCGACACAGGACAGGGAACGCAGACAGACAGACAAGGAAGGGAGACAGAGGGGGAACAGGGAACGGAGGAACAAAAGGGCCAGGAGCAGACAAGGCTGACCAGGCAGGATCGGAGGGGGAACAAAGGGGAGCTCGAAGGAGCCCAGACGGGTGACGGGCAGCAGCCGGAGGGGCTGCAGGGAGGCCGGAGCCGGAGGGAACCCGACAGGGGCCGAGGGAATGGGTCGAGGGAGAGACGGAGCTGCAGTTCTATAGTCTGGGACCTCCTCGGGGACTGGAGTCAGGGTTTTGGGGCCCGGAGTCGGTACAGGGGTAGGTGGAGCGGGGACGGCTGCAGGCGGTGTGGCTGGAGCAGCGGGCGCCTCGGGGACGGCGGCAGGCGCAGGCGGGTCTGCCCCAGTACTTCTCCTCATGGAGAAGGGTGCCCCTTTAAGAGCCCGGGGGACTTGGGGGAATCGCGTCCCGCACAGTGCGTATCCCTCCCTGGCCCAGGCGTGCATGCCGGTAATTGTAAGCCTCCAGCGCGGGCGGCTTCTCCTCACCGCGGGGCCGACCGGCTTCTCTGGAGTCCTCCCATGCGGGAACCAGGAAGCAGGCTCCCACGAAGAGAGACGGGGCTTCTCCCTTTCTACCACGCCTCCTCTTTTTCTGCCGACTGGTAGATGGAAGCGGGGTTGCCTCCGTGCAGGCGAGGGGCTGGAGCCTCTTCTCCCTTATGCGGTCAACGAGTTGTTGCAGGAGGGAGCGCGCTTCCGCCATTACACCCTGCTCGGTGCATGGGGTAACCCCCTGCAGGGGGGTCCAGCTTCGATCCGCCAGGGCCAACAGGTTGGGATCCTGTTGGATCTCTGGCAGCTCTCGCCAATACGCAGTCTCATGCAGCAAGACGAGCCAGAGGTCCTCGTCCTGCTGCGATGCGTCTTTGTCGAGGTCCGTCATTCTGTCACAATGCGAGCGGAGAGCAAGTGAGAGAGGCAGGTGCAGCCAGGCTCAAGCGAAGGAACGGGGTTTATTGGGCAGAACAGACCGGGTAGTCACACACACATGGAGACGTTAACGATGGATCTGGGGTACAGGGACCGAGACACGGACTAAATACAAAAGACTGGCTAGACCGAACGAGCAACGGGTGAACACAATCGGGCAAAAACAAGAGGTAATGAGGTGGGCGTGGCACACAGGAAGGATCGTACGGAGCCGGGCGTGACAGGCAGCATCTAACATTTAATTTTATCCTGTTGCTATCCCTCTTTAATCACATTTGCATTTATGTAGATTTGAAAATGACAGTATCTAAAGAAGCATTTAAAACATGTTTATTATACATGGAGTTTATATAAGTTTAGGAGGAAGTTTAAAACTGGTAGCCATTCGTATGACTCAGTACCTGTGATGCAGCTTTCAGTTGGATGGTGACCCCTGGTCTATATACTAACATATCTCACAGTCATGGATGGTGACCCCTGGTCTATATACTAACATATCTCACTGTCATGGATGGTGGCTTTAGACGTGAAAGCTTGGGTTTGTAACTAAGAGCTCCGCAAAAATTTTAAAGAGATAAAGGAAAATCCCATAATGTCTGTTCCTCTGCTTCTGTTCTAAGATTACAAAAATGTATTATATGAGAAACAGGAACATTCATGTCAGAAATACACATTCTTTATTTAAACAACAGTATATCGTGCACAGTATCAATCCATCCATTCATTCATCCATCCCTCCGTGTATCCAAGACCAGGAACCAAGGTGATTTGTGACTCTAATTGCCCAAACCATGCGACTGTGTCCAGGGTGTGTCCCAGCCTTGTGGCTGATACTGCCAGGAAAACAATCAAGTACTGCATGCTGTCTGGCTCTATTGGAAGATTTCCAGTTCAAACCTGTGTGGTGAGTAATTTTGCCATTGGGACTTTAAGCATGGCCCCCAACTTCTAATTGCTCCAGGGGCACTGGACACTGGCTGGCACTCTCACCCCATAACTTGCAGTTTGCGTGTCTCATGAAGAGCATGATGGGAAGTGTGGCTAACCAATAAGAGTCACATTTTCCTCTCACCATCTACTATTTGGGAACTACAGTCATGCTTTTCTTTTGACCCCTTGGTTTTGAACTAAAGAAGCCTCAGAACTATTCAGTCCAAACCCCTGCACAGTTCAAACTTTCAAATACAGTGTAATTTAGTGCCATCGAATGTTCCTATGACACAATATGTCTATGTACACATTAAAAATAAGTCTCAAACAAATGACATCCCCTCTTATTTATCAGCCCCCCCCCCACCTCCCCATCCACATGCACTGCTGCTGCTTGGCTTGTGGTGACCATGCGACGATCACAACCTTAATGCTACAATCTTGTTTTATTTTCCGTATCCGGCTCCAAGTGGGACTGTATTTCCAGGAAGTGCAAGTGTGGTAAGTCCCTTACAAAGAAAGAAAAAAAAAAACTTCACAGTGCTAGTGAGTCATACCTCAAAAGAGAATCACACAGATAAGCAAAAAAAAAAACTTTGTCATTTTTCTGTTGCACTAAATATCATATTTGCACAATACTTTGAGTGCTACACATTCTGGGCCCCAAAAAAAACGCCTTTGTTGTCTTGATAGGAGACGACATTTTGCAGCTTTTGAGATAATTCTGCGGCCTCCCGGGGAACTTCTTTGCCGACCCCTAATCAGAATGATCTTCGATTTTAACAGTCTCCTCTAAATATCTGAAATGCATGTCCTGAGCAGCAAGACACAAAATCAGGGATCAGTACTCAAACATGACACTGATTTGGCTGATGTGATGACAAGTACAGTGAGATGGTATATGGTAAATATGTTAAGTCAAACCGGTTGAATTTAAACATAAAACACAGCACTGCTTTAAATGTCCTTAATGAATATTATTGACAGTACATAGTTTTTTTTTACCTTATAGACATCATCTTTCTCTAACAGCTCTTGAATTTTCACAGATGGACTTGGGACAGGAGGAAACAACTTGTTGAACAATCTAAAAAAAAACATCAATTAGTAGACATCAGTTCTTACCCACATTGATGTTCAATTAATCAGTTAATATCTCTATAATCCATTTAGTAATATTCCGAGGATACAAAGACTGCTTACTTCCAACAGTTTAATGCCACATAAAGCTTTTTAATCACCGGAACCACACTGAAATGGTATTAAAGACTAACAAAAAAACATGACTAATTAAAAAACTGGTGGTCAAACACCAAAATGCAGAAGCTGCCAGAAAGTAAACAATGGGCGTGGTGGGTGGTTTGGTGTGTTAGGCTGCTATGTCCGTCAGCTGAAGGCTGCTGATTCAAATCCCAGGGGCAGCAGTATGTTTTTTTTGCTGTCGGGCCCCTGCGCGAGGCCCTTAACCTCCAAGCGCTTCAGGGGCCGAGCAATCCTACATCTTCAAAAATATACGTCACTTCAGATAAAAGTGTTTGCTAAATAAATGCAAACAAAATAATGCTTGCCGCGGTGCGACACGCTGTGTTCCGCGCCGACAGAGGTGAACTCCAGCCATTTGGCCATTTTGGTTAATGACGCGTGAGAATATTTCTATCAGTTTGCACCGGTGTCAAGAATCCAAAGAACGATTCGTGAGAAAGGAAATGTGAGAGAGACGGCGGCAGATCAACAAACCTGGGCTGCCGGATGAGCAGAAGCACTGCAAGTAGGAACATGGGGATGCCCAGAGAAAGGCCGCAGACCATTAGCACATTCAGTGCATACGGCTCTTTAAGGGGATTCACAACTAGCCAATGAAAAAAAAAAAGGGAGTTATCAGAGTTGATCTGTCGTGTATGTGGGGTGTACAGCGAGCAGGCTATCCCCAGGTTATGAGTGACACCCATTCCCAAAGTCTGCCGTTAAGTCAAATTTATAGGCAAGTCGGAACAGGAATGTAGAGTTCTTGCTTAGCGTCAGTTAGTCAAACGTTTGTGTTGGTATGTGGTATATATATTGTATTTTCTGAGTATATACAACACTCAAGAAACACTCCCAAATACACTAAACATCGCACATGGGTTAAATACAGAGGACGCGTTTCATTGTGGTTAGTTAACAAATTAAATTAAATCCTAATTCATTACTAATAG
>JAABNY020000034.1:16373571-16384785 GCA_015164015.2 Brevimyrus niger
CCAGGCGGAGACTCGAACCCAGGTCCCAGAGGTGTGAGGCAACAGTGCTAACCACTGCACCACCATGCCACCCCCGACCATCTATACAAACATTGATTACTCACTTAATTTGGATGACGGATGCATCCCCCATCATGGGCATCAGAAACAAAGGCTTAGCAGCAGCCTGACATGGTGCGATGAGGTAAAACACGTACAGACAGTACGCCACAGAATAGCTAGCAAGCAGCCTGGTCCTACTGGAAGATAACATCCCATTTCAAAGAAAGAAGGTTGTAAGTTCGCTCATTGAATTGTCTCTATTAACATTATGACTCTTACATCCCCAGACCTCATCGGTCTATACCGGTGTTTTTTGCACGTTTTGCTCCCTCCGAGCTCCCAAAACCAGGTATCCGGTGTTCTTGATTGGCTGGGAGCTGTGAGGGAGCAAAAATGTGGATTGTCTGGAGGCCCCTAAGGACAGTTGGGAAAAACTGGCCCATTGAGCTGACAAGGAAAGCAGTGGAGCAACTGAGGAGACATGCAGTGTTCACTGGAAGCACTATAACGTGGTGTTCAGGCGGCGGATCGCAGGTAGTTCTGCGCCGCCCGGTAATGTGGCTGCTTAATGGCACTAAACGACTCTTATCAGCGGTGTAATTATCTGCAGTCCGGAACACGGAGCGTCACGGCAGCCTTCTGCTCCACTACGAGGAGAAGGCAGTTTCAGTCACTGAGGGACATCACATCGTGTCAAAGGCCAGTTGTGTCTAAGTTGGCACAGGAATTAAGTTCCTTTTACTTCAGTTGGGTGAAGCCAGCAGACACAAAGCGCAGTCATGTCACCTGCCAAGGCATGACAACGGCAAAGACCCCCCCCCCCCCCCCACCCCCGAATTGAGTGAAGGTCACATCAAAATTACTTAATGATCATGGGTGGTGACAATATGACAAAGTGAAGCAGAACAGTGATGTAGTCAATTTCAAATTTCAAAGCATAACAGAATATGTGGATATCAAAACCAGGACACAGTATTTAAACAGGGACAAATGAGAAGAGACTATACAAGCCTGCTTTATATATCGCCAATACAAGGTCAGGTCTGCCGCGTTTCCAGAATCGAAACAGCTGGTGCACATGGACCCTGAAATGGCAGATTTGTCCTCTCATTCTAAGTGTCCTTTATTACCCATGTGCCTTAGATATGTGAACCTTCTTCACAAGGCGAGGCGGCTGACTATTGCAGAAGCTAAGCGTGTAGATTTGTTTCCTTTTGTTTAGTTTAAAAGTGCTCAAGGGAGTTTTACACAAAAATGTTCTAATTTGTAAGAATGGCTGGTTCAATGGTGAATCATTCAGAGGTGGGTCCAAACAGCTACAGGAAGCGGGACCAGCCAATCAGATGTCTTGGTCCCACCTCCTCTAGTTGCTTAGACCTACCTCTTTCACTATCTGACTGGTTGTCGCCCTCAACCAATCATTTTTCATTCTGCCCTCAGAGCATTTTTGTGTAAGTAAAACTCCCACAAGCTTTAGGCGTAGGCTAAGACTTGTGCTCTAACTCTGTGGGAATTCAAACCGTAATCTGGGCCAATTCATACCTGTACAGTTACAATGTTCAGGCCCTGGCAAATACTAAGACAACAGAGACACCGACTCACAAGAACTGCAATGGCTTTGAACACAATCCTGTCATGCACTGTGGTATTTGGCACTACATCCCAGCTCGCATTAACCCGGTTTTGGATCAATGGTTGCAGAATATAGGGACGGATAGATATTACAAGAAAAGTATGATATGGGCCAGCTGTCTAAATTAAAACCAAGGAGGCAGATCTGTAAGCATACTAATGATTAGCACCTAAGGGTGCTATAGATCTATTACCCATTTGATGGTAATGCATGCAGGCATCAGCAATTCAATGCAAAGTAAAAGATGCATCCCAGCTGCATAGACAACCTACAGCTTTACATATTGACCAGTTTGGATAGAGATCCATTAGTGAGGTTAGGTTTAGTGCTTGTAATTGGATTGGGGTCATATATCAGCTAGTCAGCATCCTTTTAATGACCAGATATAATTAAAACAGAAAATCCACCATAAATTCCATTTATTCAGCTGCGCAGCTGTTGAAACACTGCATGCCAACTCTAACATGGAGGTTTTAAAATACATTTTAATACATGAATATTCACATTAGTCTAGGTGTACTACCATTATAATGTGGCAGATTGACCAACAATTTACAACCCACCCATGCAAGGTTAACAGTGATGTTATTGAGGAAAGAAATTAATTAAAGAAGAAATTAAGGTTTTGTGTTTTATTACGGCTTAAAAACAATGCAGTGTGTGTTGTGTCTGTAGTTTGCATGTGTGATTGTGGAGGAATTCCATCTGTGTTTTGAATTCATCACGATTTTTATAGATTTTAAAAACTTAAATAGAGCCCAGTTCTACTGGCATTTTGATTTTAATAGAGCGTTCATAAATATTTTAGGAGTAATGTTGCAATATTATATGATAGACTATGTTCAAGTTTAATGCATATAGATATACTAGTAAAATTATTGATGAGCTTATAAAGGCACAAGAATAATTATAATGTGCTCCAAATCTTCTAAAAATCATGGAAATACGTGCACTCTCATCCCCAAAACTTTCATTAAAATGTTTTTATTTAGGCTGATAAAAGGTGACTAAGTTATTTTGTTAATCTAATTGGAAGATTTTAAACAGAAGTAATCAGCAAGGTACTGTAACTCAATTCAGCTGGAAATCTCATTTTTAACAGCATGTATTGTTACAATCTACTGATTCTGTACATCGCTTCATATATTGTAATAATATAACATGGTGATGTACAAAAACAATTTATCTTGTTATTGGTGAAAATGCACTAAACTATAGTAAAATACTACGACTGTAAAAATGTGATAGTTGACCATCTGACCGTTCTCCCAGTACCAAATAGTGATGATGCTAGTCTTTAATTAGGCTTTGGAATAACGTTTGGCCAAAATATTGACACGTTACCAGCATATGGGGGTAAACTAGAAAGAAATTAAGTTTAACGTAGAATACAATACAAAGTTTAGTATGCTATAAATAAAAACCATCCATTGAACTCCTTAAAAAGCTCTGCTGATACCTTCTTTGGAGCGACACAGACAGCAGATCACTGCTTTTTACCTCATCCAGCTGAAAATCAGATTCCAGTGACCAAAGGTTGATTAAACAACTTACACTGGCGATGCAATCACGTGGCTCCTGTGAGGTATTTTCTGCCACCTGATCCATCCTTATTGTTCCGTGTTATTTACGCTCCTCATTTCTCCGCTCCCATTAAGGCCAGTAGGGACCGGACCCCATTGCAGTGAACCATGCTGTGAGACCAGTGGTTCAGCTCCTCCTCTCCTTGCTGATTTGTTCGGTTCCGTCTTCGTTCGTTGTACGTGCCTGTGAAAATGGCAAATGGATGAACTAACTGTTCATTATTGAGGCACCTGGGAGTCCCATCGCCGACGTACCAGGCAGAGCCGCTGGTGGCTTTGCAATGGGGTTCATTTCCAAACTATACATTTGCACATTTTGATGAGTTTTTTTTTTTTTTTTTAAGGAGGAATGGAAATGCAGATCGATGTGATTATTCTCCAAGGCAAATATGGGAAATAATGAATGGAGTTTTCTTTCCACAGATCCATTACTCTACTTGAGTTGTTAGTCCTTGATCTATGCGGTGATGTGTCACACTGCCATTTGAAGAGACTTTTCTTGACGTGAAAATCATTTCCACCCGACAAATACCTACCTGTTGTTTATAAGTAGACATTCACACAGCTTATTCAGATAGAGAGATGTACATACACGACTCCTCGTGCTGAAGTCAAATTCAATACTCACACTATTTCACTGTGAAACAGACATAGCTGTGGGCTGGTGAAGGAGCGATCATAGAAATGAACTCCTAATAAACGACACTGTCATCTTCTGTCCTGTACATACCACGCACATTATGATTACTTGGCACAGCTGAAATCACAAGCAATTACCGCATTTAAAAAGCGTTCTGACAATAATTTTATATAACAAAGCGGCACTTGTGGTGCTGACCTTCCAGCAGTGATTAAATAGAGTCTCTTACAGAGTGGGAGAATGTCATCTCTCATGCATTAAGGCCTCCGGTTATACACCGTTTGCTAAAATGAACATGTCTCGACCGTCATCCATCTGCTTGGGCTACATATTCCTGGCCTGCCGTGTACGACGTACGTGTTTCACTTATGCATTTTCTCACCACAGGATGTTTTAGGAATCTGAGTATTACTGTCTTCAAGACAAACAAGGTCCCCCCCCCCGTCCCCCCGCAATGTGATCTGTTTATAAGGATTACTGCACTCTGATGGTTACTAAGACAAAATGCATCATAATTAAAAGTAAGTTCTTTGAAAATTACTTATTTAATAGTATTTTAAGCAATACATCTAGTTTAAATCACACTTTGCAGATACTCTTGGCTAAAGTGACAAACAATTGAGGAAGTGGGGTCAGCCTGTCCCCGGAGCGACAGGAGTTAAGGATCTTTCTCAGGGGACCGATGCTGAAACCATCATGGCGACCATGAGATTTGAAGCGGTGACTTTCCGATCACAGGCACAGAGGTTTAACCCACAGAGTCGCACACCAAGCCCTCGCTGGTTTAGACTTCAGCTAAGTCAGAAGCAAAGTGTAGCGTTAAGAAGTACCTCTGGCCGCTCAAACGCAGGGGTAGCCATTTAGCTCTGAAGGCTGACTGTGGATGTACAAAACAGCAAACAAGCTCTCCCCTTTGGCTCTGGGTGGAAAGTGATGCCTTGGGATATGTGAAAATGTACGCGATAAACAGAGTAGTCATGAGCGACGTGATCGCACCCAACTGAATTCTGGGAGGCAGATCTGAAAAGCAGGGGAGAGGAAGCCATGGGTAGCCGAATCTCCCAGTATGAGTCATGGCAGGATGTCCTCCGTCCTAAACTGGGAATCTACCAGGGCCCGCAGCCTCTATAATAAAACGATGACAGCTCTATTTCATGCTAAAATCCTAATAATATACCATAAATATTACACATGCTTCCAATCAAACTTCTTGAGATTCTTCCACAGATTCATTTTCAATACTGATGTTATGTGCTTTCCACTTCTTCAGCAGTGCTATATTTGCCGGCTGAGACTTGATTTTTATTAGCTTGCTGGCCACTTTGAAGTTCAAACTCTACAGAGGGCCTAAATTTGAGATTCCGACGTAAGTCTGATATATACCGTAAAAGACTGAACAAAGACTCACTATAGTGACAGACGTGAAAACACGTCCAGTTTCAAACCTTACTGCCACCAGTCAGGAAAAAATACCATGACTGTGAAAAGGATTGGAGGGGGGGGTTTCATAAATAATTCACATAGAGGCATTCATGATATACTTTATGTGTAATTTGGTTTATGCAACCTTCCTACAGACATACAAATTACATTAATCATTCTCATACATATTAAAGGTAGATGATCTCCTGAACTTGAGAACAACCGCGGATGCTGAGCTTCCACTGACAAGCGACACGATGGGTGTCCAGGAAAGCTAGTAAACATCCTATACACATTGATATTGGGTTTTATTCATTATTTATTATTGGGGCACTTTTGTGAGTATTTATTTTAATGTTATCATTCAAATCCTGGCATAGTTTTTGTCTCAACATAGAACAGCTGAAATGCCTTTCCCTGCCAACATTTTTCTGCATTTATGAGTCTTGTCCCAGTGCAGTGCAGCCCTGCTTCACTGTTATTAACCGAGTGATGAAATCCAGAGATTTCATTTTAAGTGACACCAGACTATGTCACCTTTATGCCAAGATAAGCTGGTAGTTCGCAGGGCCCAAGCTTCACCGCTCTGTGTACATTTCAGCCCATATAGTCGACTGAGGATCTTTCATGGCAGCTCACGCCCATCATACTGATAAATTGGACAGATTAGTGTTTCGACAGTAAATTTCAACGACAAGATAAGACTGTTTGTGCTGCGCCGCTGCACTTTTCACATACGAAAAAAAGTGACAATTTACTGCAGTGTATCTGTCAGGTCATTGCAGGTGATTCTTTAGATTTGCATCAATAGACTTTTTCATTTCCACTCTTCGAATCTTTGCCACGAAATAAATCATAAGAATATGTTGTCTTATGTAGGGATAGGTGCTGATGGGGGTAGGGGGTGGGGGCAAGCAAGCCCACCCATCCCTTCATTCAGTTTCAGTAAAGGCTTATCCTTCCTGTTTAGGGTCATGGGGAGTCTGGAGCCAATGGGCACAAGGGAACAACCCAAGATGGGGTGCCAACCCATTGCAGGGCACACTCTCACACACACACACACCTACCTGTAGTATCTGTAACTGTAGTATCTGGAGGAATCCCCATGACAACATGCAAACGTGGAGCCATGGGTGGAAACCTGAACCCTGATCCTAGAAGTGTGAGGCAACAGTGCCAACTACTGCAGCACCGTTCTACCCCCGAGGGAAGGGGGGGGGGGGCTTTTAAAAAAAATTGATCGGGGTTGCGGTTTGCTAAGTAGGTGATCTAAACGTCCACTCGGGATCTCAAAAGAGAAGCACTTTCAATCGTCTGGCCAAACGGAGCAGGCGCTCCGGGACCCCAAACACACACACACACACACACACACACACACACACACACACACACACACACACACACACACACACACACACACACACACTCCTGACGGGGCATATTGTAACTCTGTATATGTTTCTGGAAAAAAATGTTTTTCATTATATGCCAAACAAACAAACTTTCTTCTTACCCGCAAGGTAGTTTTCAATGCTACTTCCCCTTTTCACTTCAGTGGCTTACAATTTGCGGCTTCACTCGAAACAGCGGAATATCAGCCACTCAACCCATCATAACAGAACATTCCCATCAAGGTTAGGGCCGATGTTTTATGTTTTATGATGACCGTTATTATTATTTATGACCGCAGATGACAGCACCGGTTAGTGTGTTAGTAATGCTGCGTGTGAAGTTAATGTCAAAAACCTCCCACTTCGAATATCACAAGGATCTATTCCTGGATGAAAATGACCTTAAACATCAGACATGGTAGTTAGCTTACCTAGTGGAGAACGATACTTCGCTTGTTCATACATACCGAGTCAGTCTTCAGCATTCAGGTGGTCGTTTTAGAAAGCCATCATTAAAAAAAAACAAAGGCCACGGAGTATAACAGTTGATGCTGAAACTTGAAATAATCGACACCTGTATGCCAAGTCCCAGTTTTGTGAATATAGTTTTTAATATTGAGCTTATTTATATACAAAGACATTAAAAGCCAATTCATTGGCGAAACAGGCGCATGCATGCATGACAGGTGAGTAATGGGCCAGTTTACAAATGCATTGATCGAATAATTCTGCATTGACAGAATATTTACTAAGTATAAAAAAAAATATCGAGTGGCTGAGCTTGATTATTTTTGCGATAACTTATTTTATTATTAATAATTATTTTACCTTAGTAGATGACTATTTGTTACCTTTCAGCAAGCACGGTGCATAATCGCAGATGAGGAAGCTAAAGCACGCGTCTTGCCAGTTCCCCACATTCATTCATTCATTCGTTCGTTCATTCATTCATTCATTCGATCCGTGGCTGAAGACTTAGCATTTCTTTCCTGGAATGCCTGGGGGGATAAATCGGCGTGTGACGCTGCTGAGACCGCGTATTTACGTAATAGACAGTCAATCTTTCAGTGCAACCCCTCCTCCTCCTCTCCGTCCACTTTCTATCACATTCAATGCGAAGCCAAATCCAAGCAACCCCCCCCCCCTCTCTTGCGAAGGCACCACACTTTAGAAAGAGGCAGCGATGTCCGCCCTGCATCCTTCTTTTAAAATGCAGACATAAAGCCAACCGGATGGATAACGCAGGATAAATCCATACACGTTCAAAGGGGGATAATAAGCACTGAACTAGCGAGTGTTGCTTAACAATGAAGAGAGTTTATTTGGGAATTGAGCTCGACTGTGAGGTTTAATGTGACCACAGTAGGTTCGGGTAGCCCGTGTTTTGTTTTGTTAGGGCCACCGTTACAGTCTTTGCCTGCTATACATCCTCTCTTGGCTTTTGATGGTTTGCAGATCCACCCTTCTTCAGAGTGGTGAACTAACAGGCAATGTTCCTTTCTTCGGAAATGCGCCGTGTTCTCTCGTTCTTACATTAGTTCTGTTCGCCTGCTGCCTAATGCTTCCTCTTGTGCTATACGGACAATTTATATAGTATATTTTTTAATGCCGACAACCCGGGTGGTGTCATTATTTATACATAGCTGGCAGAATAACCTTAATTCAGAAGTCTCACGAAATATTTTACCACGTGAACGAAAACGCCGAAGACTGGGATATTAGCTATTTTTTCTATGGTTCAATTGGTAGCCCTGTCCTGGAGAACTGATTCAATCGTATTATTATTATGCAACCGCAAGGATCTCTTCTTTATCACGGTGCCTAAGCTACTGGGTTGCTCTTCGTCCAAATCAATGTGGTTTCTGTGGAGAATTTTCAGCAAAGGAACGCATATGCTGCAGTGTCTTTGTGGCAAGAGTCTCAAGAAAAACAAGAACCCAAGTGGTAAGCTATTGTGCGTTGATTTGTATGTGAGTCTGCACTCGTGTGGATTGTTTATAGTGATGGGTTTGAGATCTGCGATAATGTTTGTGCAGCAAGTGAATGCAGGGGGACGGCGAACAAGTTACCCTGTTGAACCGACGTGGCGAGTCGGGCAGCTTGCAAGCCTGAAGCCGACTGGAAAAAAAGCCCCGCAGCACTACAAGCGGGGTGATATAAGTACTGAGACTTATCAGAAAAGTTTGAGGAACCTCGGCATTAGAATATCACTTTTATCGTAATTAAGATGTTGTGCAGCTGAGCTTCTTTTATTGCACCGTGTTGTGTCGTTCTCACTGAACAGGTTTTAACCCCGCGTTGCTGCAGCACAGTTTCCCCGCAACACCCATCATTTTAGTTAATTCTCCTTTTAAACATATACATTCGTGTTTTTTGCACATATTAATGGGGGATTCTTGCAAATGCATGGCAAGTTTTAATGCATTTTTCTATTTGGCTTCATTCAAACATCCCAAAATCTGTGCTCAAATCTTTCAGATACCTTTACATTCACTTTGTAAGCATCTATATTTAATTTGAATTTGTATAGATCGCAATGCACAGACTACGGCGTCC
Organism: Brevimyrus niger; assembly: GCA_015164015.2. Lineage (NCBI taxonomy): Eukaryota > Metazoa > Chordata > Actinopteri > Osteoglossiformes > Mormyridae > Brevimyrus > Brevimyrus niger. Next base: position 16,382,839 of record JAABNY020000034.1, read on the forward strand.
TTGTGTCTTTAATTTACATCTTACATCTGCAATCAAAGCCGGGCTCGTCGGATGCGTACAAACTGAAGATTTATAATCTTTTACAGCATGATCCACCTCCACGATTTTCAACGTTTGTTCTGAACGGGTCGCTGTTGCGGATGGGGATGTATCGGTTTTTAGATAATTAATTTAATTCTGGTTTCGAGAAGCTTAAGTTAACGTGTTTGCCAGCAATCACGGGGGTAAAAGCTGAGCCCCGCTCCGGCGCCGGCACTGCAGTGTAGTACATCACAGGTTTTTTTTTCTTTACTGCACTGACACCACACGACTGACAAGTCATTTCGCTGGTTTTAGCTGCCCACCCCGCTACAAGTTACAACGCAAGTTCGCATAGAGAAAACGGCAACCTACAAAATACCGCATTTGGAGAAATGGTCGTCGGATGGATGGGGAGGGGGGCGACGTGCCGATCGGGGGCTACGGTGTGGATGTCTAGGACCTCCCCTTACAAGAAATGTGCTGCAGCAAAACAACTTCAAGAAGTAGCTCTCGGGGGACCCCGTAACTAGTTATATGCGTTTCAAAACAATGTATAAAGACGCCGCTGCTGTTGCTGCAGACTGCTCACACTCCTGACTTGAGGACATTACCAGGTGGTGCCTTAACATCACATGCGATAAAGTCTATGCCAGATTTGCAACGTCCTGCGGTTGAGGAAATTTGCGCTATGGATGCGGTGGTGTGTTGAGTGGAAACAGCCTTTACTTTTACAGTTATTAAAGCAAGTATGGCTTAGTGTGTGATTACAGGCACGCTTCTATGAAAAATACAATAATACATTTCCCTTTAAACGGAGGATTTCTTAGTCACTCCAGACGTCTGTAAAGTTATCAATGCACACAAGACCTCCAGTCTGCACGGCCTTTTCCAAAGAAAATAACGACTAGGCTCAATCTTCAACGTAAATATTTACCTTTTTTCAATTGTGGCATTTATGTCCTGTTCAGTGAATTAAGTCTCTACAGCAGTACTTTATATTTATTTTATCGAAGTGTAATTCTTAACTAGGAAGTAGCCTATCACAAAAAAAGGGTTAGGGTTAGTTGGGAACTATTATTAATTGTTTTACAACATAAATGTTTCATAAAAATGAAGATCTGTAGGTGAAGTCCTCTGTCCCGTCTACATCATGTCCCCCAGTAAGATCTGACGTGCATAGCCTCTGTCAGAATAACTTTTTTCTTCCTGAATTATCATCTTCCATAGTTGAGGAAGTACCTTCTGCTCCAGCAGATGGCCGTTTCTGATTTGTTGCCTAACATTTTCTCTGGCGGGGGTAAATTCACGCAGTCGGCAGTTCAGGGCGCCTTGGTGAAACGGCATGAGTATGGCCTGGGTACGAGGGGCTTCCGGTCAGCAGCGGCGATAACCGGTATAAGGGAGCGTCACAAATTTCTATACTCTTCTGCTTGCAAATAATACTTTGTGTCGCTGGAAGTAATAGGGAAATGATGGTTACCTCTGAGGGTTTAAAGGAACGCCAAGCTGGATAACAGGAGATCAATACCAACGCTAAAGATTATTTTATACAGTTATTCTCCTTTATCCTAAGCGTACAGTAATGGTCCGAGAAGAGTGTTAAGTTTTAATTCACAAATGGTTAATCTTTTTAAGCACGTCTGCTTGTGACTCTGATGGAGTGTGTTGAATTGTACCTGTGTGTTTCTTCCATTTGTCAAAAAGAGTTTTGCTGGTGGGTGCTGGTTCACACTGGGATTTGGACGCCAAAATCATATTTACACGCCACTTTTTGATTAAACACGGGTGACCGAGATTCTGTCATTTGATGACTGTTTGCTCCCTTTGCTTGGTTTACATTTAGAGCCATCTCTCTCTCTCTCTCTCTCTCTCTCTCTCTCTCTCTCTCTCTCTCTCTCTCTCTCTCTCTCTCTCTCTCCCTCCCTC
>JAABNY020000034.1:16384885-16407791 GCA_015164015.2 Brevimyrus niger
TCTCTCTCTCTCTCTCTCTCTCTCTCTCTCTCTCTCTCTCTCTCTCTCTCTCTCTCTCTCTCTCTCTCTCTCACACATCCAATCTGACAGGGTCTGTCTGGCTGTCTGTCAGTGAGGTTTTGGTACCCTGTATTTTTGTACACTTAACATGGGCATGCCTGGCCCGCGAGGAGGAGGTGAGTCCCAGGTTATCTTAGAATGGAGAGTCAGGTGACCAGGGTGATTCCTATTGTTCTCGCCATATGTATAAACCTTAGAATGGAGAGTCAGGTGACCAGGGTGATTCCTATTGTTCTCACCATATGTATAAACCTCTACCATACCGTTTTGCTTCGTTCCCTAACCCAGATACCATTTACACCATTCCCAGACCTGTCATTTCCTGCCCCGTGAGCATTTCCCTGCTCTCTCTGTTTTTCTCTTTTCCTCCCGAGAGGCCACCACATTTTTCACCATTGTGTGGTATTAATCCAACTGTACCCTCTTTATGACCAACACTGAAAATAGAATATTTGTTCATTTATTTCTTGTGGTTCCATTTGCTGTGCAAATCATATGTCTCTTTGCACATTTTCCCCATATATTATACTTAAACGACTATTATAAGTTGTAGGGGAACATGGTGTGTTGCTTTAAATTTTGTTGCAAGTGTTGCTTTGTTGGTAAAAAACTATGCGGTGAAGATGTTTCTGCTGTTAGCACCTTTGAATGGCTTCTGTGGTTTGGGAGGGCAGTTTTCGCCTGAATAGAACCCCCGCTGATACAAAAAGTGTTGCATTATTAATCAGATTTGACTTTCTTTTTCTTTGTTTTTAGTTAGCTACCATGCATAACCTAGGAATCTGTGCTGACTGTCGGAGCGTAAGGCTTAACATTCTTTTATCGTTCTATTTTTAAAACCTTCGGTCATTAAACAAAGGAAAGCATGAGATGGGGAGTTCATCTCGAAAACCTCTCTATTGTCATTGGTCCTGTACCTTATTAGCCCATAATCCATATCAGATTCAAACTGGGTGAATGGTTCTCTATACGCAAGGCAGGTGGCAAATGCAAATCTCTTTGGGTTCCTGGGAGTTTAATTTTTTAAGCCCATGTGCATTGTGGGAATTTATTCACTACCATGAGAAGGTGCAGCAGCTGCCGTTCGGCTGTCTCGTACCTTCGAATTTTTTCCAAATTTGGAAAGATCACTGGGATGTTTGGGGATGTCTGTAAATATATGTGAAACATAGAAGTATATAAGTAAGTATTTCTGTGCGCAAGGACACTACCTTGTAATGCTGCACCGCGTACTAAAAGCGATACAAAGGGAATTATTTGGCCTTGATTGGTTATGTTACATGATATTTTACAGCAGCAGGCTACCTCAAAACTTTAAATGCATTTTTGCCTAAACATGATCTACTTTCCCTGTGTTTTATATTTTTTAAATATGTATTTATATATGCAAATTAATCCCACTATTTAGGTGATAGTAACCCTAGGCATACTGTATGTCACTGTATATTTATTCTTCTCGTCTAAGCTGTGGGAATCATAAAATATAATCGCGTGAATTGTTTTTATGCAGTATTTGTAAATAGCTAACATGCTATTGACTTCTGTCCCATCACTGTTTTGTTTCACCCATTATGGTGATGCGGCTAAATGATTAGACGTCATCTGCTGAGAATTGGCCAGTCTTGCTTTTAAAAACAATGCCAGCAGTCCATTAGACGACAAAGCGTGTTTGTGTTCCTCCCAGTGACAGTGCAGAGGGAGGGTGCTCCACGATGGCAGATGGGGAGTTTGTTAAATTCAGCTACGACAGGAGTAGTTAGCACTAGCACGCCAACACTTTCATATAAACCGGGTGAATTTAAATCACGGTCCGCAGGGAGCGAATTACAGTCTAAGTGATCCAAACATAATCCACTGTGTGCTTTTAACATGAATGCATCCCACTTTTAATATCTTGGCTAACCCACTTTGATGCCTGATAGTTATTCTCTTTTTACCTTTTTTTTTTCCTGAATAATTTGGAATGTTATGCACTTGAGATGATTGTCAGGCTTTCAGATGTGCCCATTAGTTGATGACGTTGTATCAGGGCAATTCAGATTCTTTCTCAAATGTAGCCTCTAAACGTATCTCCTGAAATTCCTGCAACTTCAGAGGTGGACCGTTAAGTCTACAAATGGGTTCCTGTGCTGGATATTTTGGTGTGATTGTTTGTTACATAGCACTCCAACTATGACTGTATGTCCGACATAGAGTTTTACCTGGTTTTCCTCAGCGCTTTGATCCGAGTATTGGCAGTAATACACAGTAGGGGATCAATAATGTGTGTAAACAACGGTGTAACATCTTCACCAGTGTCAGCCTAATGGCAGCATTCTCTGCCAATGATCAGCCTATTTCTGTGCTCATACATGGCAAAGTCACAGCGACATGCAAAACCCCACAGCAAGGAAGCAATAGGCGGGCAGGAATCAACTCTCCTCAACGCGGGCTTGGGAAAACTGAAGCCTCTGTTCAGGATGATAGGAGACATTCTTGACTGTAACACAGAGAATGCTTCCCGTGCTGATGAGTGTCCAAATGGCAGAGACGTCGTTCTTGTGATGATACATTTAGTACTGAAACGGGGGGAGCTGAACACACTGAGTCATACGTGTCTCCTGGCCGCTTTCACCGCCGGGACTGTTTTCGACAAATACATTGTTATTATTCTTACATGCCTTATCGCGCTTATTTTTTGTGTTCCGCTTCTCCCTTTTGAGAAAACGGTTGTATTTACGTGTGTAAAAAAAAAAAAAACAGGTGGATTCAGGACTCAGAAAGAGATCTCCAGGCATACAGTTCAAAGTACAGTTCTTTTCATAGAGCTTGGGTGGCACCTGTTCATGAGCTGAATAATTTAAGCGTAAATGTAGTGATGGACATTTGGTTATGGAAATGTATTGAGCGGATAAATGAAGTGCGTATTTCAGTGGAGGGTGTTTCCCTGCTTTGTGCCCTATGTTTCCTGGAATAGATTCCCAACCAGGACCAGCCTTTTACCCTTGATACCCTTGAGCTGGGTACTTAACCTGAATTATTCCATTAAAATATTCAGATGCATGAGTTGCACTTAATCTCATATTTTTCCTGGACAGATATCCACCAATATAGATGGTATCTATCCAGAATTATTCCTTTAAAATCCCAGTAGTATAAATCACAAGAATTATTAATCGCAGTAATTAAGCACCAAAATAACGCAAAAGTAATAAACTTCGGAAATGGCTGGCACCAAAAATAGTTGTTTCTCTGAAAAATGTACTCAATGCTGTTAATGAACACGAAGACAATAGCGACATAAAGTACAACCGTGCTGCATGTCTCTCCAATAGCAATTAATGTACAAGAACAATGAGAATCCATGTTTTCTATGCCTCAGTCCTACATTGTGAGTAGGGCGTCTATGCGTAACTCGCATTTAAAATGGTTCTTTGCCGAAGAGCTCAGTCTTTGACAACATTTCTATGTGGACCTGCATTGTAAACACATTTAAAACCCAAATGCAGAGTATTTAAAAGTACATTGTTATATAGCAATGTGCCATTTAACTGTTATTTTCAGGATCCAAGGGCACACCATGGACGTTACATTATACTGATAACGTCTGAGAATATTATGCTGTCATTTTTATTGACCTGCATTATGATTGAAAAATGTTGTTTACATGTATAAATTGCCCTTTTGACACACTATCACAGTACATTAACCAGCAGGCAGGAACTGAATTAAATATTGGGAATGCATGAGGTTCGCTTCAGAGATAACCGTAATGGCTTCCTTAATTGTAACATGCTTGGCGTGTGACAGACATTGACTAAATGAATGCCATTGAAAGTGAAACTAAAAGTTGTTTTCTTGTCCAAGATAAGTTAAATATCCACTTAAATATCCATAAAGTACCAGGCGCAAAGCATAACTCATTAAAAATACCCACAGTTTATATTGTGTATCTTTATTCTGCTTTACAGTATTCTTCATATGAGTACAGCTAATATTACTATAAAAAGGAAGAATATAATTGTAATTTAAATGTTGCATTCAACAACAGCTTAAGTTACTATAGCTCAGTCTAAGAAAAGATAAATGTTGTAGCATATATTTTAAGTTTATTAATGAAGTCACAACTTTACTAGGGGGCACCTAGATAGTTCCACCCAGGGACCATTCTTGCCATTCTACCTTCTCTAAGTGTTGGCGAGTTATGCATGCAGAGAGTTTATCCTGCACACCCCTTAGGTCCTGAGCTGTTATTTCTCCACTCGTGACTTCCCTGTTAACAAGTTTGCCCATTGACCTCCGACCTGCCTCATTGACTGCATGTTATTTTTGTTCATCTTCCTGCTCGCTGTTAACGTCAGACACTGTAGTGCTGTTTGTGGCTGTTTCTCAGATGCTGGAGCCACCATGAATGATGCCAACGAGCAGCCTTTTGAACTCGCTTGGAACAGACAGTCTGGATGCTAATTGGCTGGAAACCTCTGGACCTCGTCTGTGTTACTCTTATTTATTAGCAGCACAAATATCAAGCAAGGAAAACTCCTCAGCTGCGTCTTCAATTCCGCAGTCAGAACAGGCTCTTCAGCAGGTCCCTTTGTGCCTGAAACGGCTCTATCATCTAGCTTGGGAGAACCTGGCCATTTTTACATTTTTCCTGTTCCAACACTAAACAGACCAAGGTGCTGGGAAACAGGAGCGAGTCAGTGTAGGTCGACATAAGTCAGCGTAAGTCAGCATAAGTCAGCGTAAACGCTGTGTTACTTCCTTGATCATCTCTACCATAACAGTGCTGGTTCTAGTTAGGAAAACCCATTCAAAATTAGTGTTCACCTCCTGTGTGTTGAAGAGAAGTATACTTAAGCCATTCTGGAAGTAAGCTTTCATCGTAACGGGCTATGGTGACACCCCTCATGCTTTGGTCAGCCGAGAAGCGAAAAACCTTAGATCCAATAATTTTATTAAATTGTGGGGAGCTCCAGGGTGCCTGCTGTCCTTCGTTTGAAGTGCCTTTTTTGGAGTACTTTGAAGTATGTATGTATGTATGTGTATATGTATGTGTGTATATAGTATAAATAAGGTATATAAGTACATATAAGTTTGATCAGCAGTCAGTGGCAGAAATGAGGCTTTATACTTTGTTAGCTCAGGTTGTTATCCTATATGCCCATTTACGGATTATTTAGACCATAGATAATTCGGACCACAATTAGCTTGCCTTTGTATAGCTTGTTAAAATTAGCTTGTTACACTGTAACACTGCTGGGGGTAAATGCACAAATTTACTTCTGATATGTGGATCTTTTCAAAAATAATACATTTAAATGTTTCAGCTGAAGAAAAAGAAAAGTATTTGAAATTGCAGGTCTGCTAAAAAATTATTTGGATCCCTGTAATACATTTTGATACTTAAAATTTTTTAGTATTGCAAAGAAGTTGTTCATGAAGAATTTACTGTGGTTTTGCCTAATAAAGTTCTGCGCCTCATTAAAAGGCTGGAACCTCGCAGCTTGGATTTTTCAGTAAATATGTGTATTTAGAAGTGAAAGTTAATGTTGTGTCTGGCAGTGTAATGCTTCCTACTGGGAGAACGCTGTACAAATAGAATAACAGAGATCCCAGCACTGAGGACTGCCCTCCTACAAGGGTAACTGCAGTGAGAATGAGGGTCAGCCATAAATGCTGAGGTTTATTTCTGTAGGATGCAGACCCACGAATTAACGGCAGCCTTAGTAAGCTCTTGCTGGGCTATCGCCTCACGGGCTGAATGGTCAGTATCAGACTTTCTTAATCCTGGTCCCACTGGTTATGGCTGATTGTGTTTGAACTACGACATTAATTAATGTCATGAAATACCGACTTAAATGGCAGAACTACTAAAGATGGAAAGACATAAAGGGATGTTAATTTTGGCTAATGCTGAGGGTTTCCCCTGCCTTCTCTATGTTTCTGGTTTTAGCTCCAGGCTTATAGCAAACTGTACTGGGTAAGTGTTTTTTCTAAGGTGGGTAGGTGAATGAAAGCTGTTTTATTTTAATTTTGTAAATGAAATGAACCAGTACAAATTGACATTGGTTAGGGCTGAAACAACTAATCTATAACATCGTCAGTATTTTTTGTGCATATGTAGAATTGATATGATATTGTACAGTTGCCTGTTTGCATTTATAAAATGTGTTGCACTGCTGATAGGAAAATCCTATCATGAGATTTTTACTCAATAGTTCACTCATTCTAGTAATGTGACAATATAAGTGATATGCGGACTCTTGTGTGTATACGTACTAAAGTTGTGCGTGGCTGCAGACAGTCATGCTCGTGTACAGTGATGATTATCCAATAGTCCAGCAGAGGACAGATATATTGTAACAGACACATACATGCAGTATGCAAAAAGCTTAAATGAATTTGAAAGTTGTTACTAGGTTTGGCTATATCACGATAATATGGTATATCGTGGTATTTCGGGACCTCAGTATTCAGCCCCATTTGGTGAATTTTATCACTAGGATTTAAAAATGCCAGAGTAGTGCTGATTTTGAAAATACATCAAAATACTGTATATGGTACATTTTTTTAGCAATTTAAAGACTGAGAGTCTTTGTTTCTGTGCCGCTTTGTCACTTTAAACAGGGTTTCTCTACACTCTGTCAAGTCAGATTTGTTGTAAAAACTCTTCATATTTCTGTAAAAAAACGATGTTCGATGTTCCCCCCCATCCCTTGCTCGGCTAATTTTATCCGGTAATACTGGAAAATTTTAAATACCATTAGAAAACCATATTCCATATATAATGTCTGGACATTAAAACAGAAGAACGACAGATTTCTGGGACCTTGTGCATCATTTGTGGGTGTCAGGGAGCTGCCCTCAGTTTGCGGGAGAAGCAGGATGGATGTCTGTGATTTTTTTTGAAAAAGTTTATTTGTGATAATCCATCACACCCAGCTAAAATATCTCTTCAAAGACTGAAATTATGGGCTCATACAGTTCAGTCTGCTGGGGTATAAAAAAAAAAGAACAAAGAACAAAATAAACTTTTCATTTTTGGTGTCTGGGCTGAGCATCAAGAAGCAACTCTAAGCAGAACCATGGAAAACATGCATGTCCAGTTTGTCCAAAACGTCTGTTTCTGATATACACTGGCATTGTATAAGGTTTCTCAATGGTAATAACGTCTGGAATAATGGCATGTTTTAAGTACTTGCTATGCGCCTGATACTGCTGTTCAGCTATTTAATACTTACTTAATACACAATGAAAATTTTATGGAGAAACATTTTTCCCCGGTCCCTTACATAAAAAAACTATGTATAACCAAATTAAAGGTAAATTACACTGTGAATTGAGATGTACTGGTGTACTTGTCGGATCATTTTTAACTATAGCTTAAGTGTAACATATAATCAGTGTTGTTGAAGTCGGTATTTAGTTCATTACTGTTCAGCTGACAGAGCAGCTGTGGTTTTGTAATTTCTTAAGTGTAAGTTGTTATTTTAACCCGGAAGTTTAATTGCTAGGTATAACATACAACGGAAGAGGCCTTTCTATAGAGTGCCGTTAAGCATTAAGAGTGACATTGCATTTGATCAACCCCCATTTTCAATTTTGTGTATGACTGGGCTTAAAATTGGGTTGAATTGTTGCTTTTGCTACACTGGATGTACCCTGAAATTAAATTTAAACTGAAATGTTTTGGAAAATAATGTCCTTTTACAACTGCCAAAATATTAGGCAGGTTGACCATGTGAAGGTATGGTTTGAGCCAATTGGAGGGACCCTTACATTATTATTAAATAAAGCCTTCTGTCCAGTGGGCGAGCCCCCCCCGTTTGTATATGTATCTACTGTAAAGGATAAGCTAACTTGTAAGCCTCTTCTCCCTATTTTATGATGAATTGGAAATCAGTTCTGCTCAGTTTAGACTGAACTGAATGCCAGTCGGAGCTAAGATAATGCAAACAAATGGTGTGTTTTGTAAATGCTACAATGGGGAGTCTGGCCTGGGGCGTTTTTGGAACGTATTTGGGAATAGAGGTCAGGAGTGAATGACTGTTGTTTGCCGAGATGGGGACCAGGCCGTGTGGTTAATATTACACCTGTGTGGGTGAAAATTGATCTTCTTGTCAAACAGATGCCGTACCTTGAAGGGGCTTTTGTGGAGAATGTGGATTTGACAGGCCTCATTAAAACATACATCTGGTTGTGCAGGGAATGTTCCATCCCTCCATCTATCCATCCATCCTCAAATGCTCATTTTTTAACGTGCATAATAGCATTGTCAATAATAAACACAATACTACATATGTATTTGGTCAGGAATATTCGAACAGCCGAAGCACATTCAGTGTGTAGGTCTGGCAGTGTAGATTGTAATGAGGGCCCCAGGTCTCGTGAAATAGCTTCCTGCTTCCCTGTCTCTTCACTACTCTGTCCCGTGAGATCAATCAAGCTTCACTGGCTGAAATGAAAGGTGACTAATCTGCCCCCATTTGTTCTGCTCTTATTCCCCTGGGGCTTTTTGGGGATGGTTTCCGACTGACGACGGCGGCCTGTTCCAGTAGTATCTCCGTGTAGAGGCACCATCCCTAACAACTGAGACATTCTCTTTAACGTAGTTTTTTTTTTTTTTTGTGAGGATCCACCGGGATAAAACAGCAGATTGGCGTCATGGAAAAAAGGAAAGACAAACATACACGTCTGGCTGTTTTGCCTCTTCGCCGTAGCTGGTGTACGGGCTTTTTCGGATGCGGTTTATGAAATAGCTGGCACTCTTAACGGCCACCTCCTGCAGATAAAAGAGTTTCTCTATGTCGCTCTGACCTCTGAGTAAATGTCAGGGCTGTTGCCAAAGTAATATATCTTAGAAGCAGCGCTGTGAAAATCACGCCTGTACAAAATGCGCAGGTTTGAAAATGATTGTAATTTACTTAATTTATTGCCAGTGTGGAGTATTCTGGTGTAGTATGTGTAATCAAGCGAGGATGTAATAATGAGAGGCACAGGAATAGAGTGGAACAGGGTGTCTGTAGTGCCTGTACTGAAGTCGCTTGAGCATACACACAGATGCTGTTTTTGATAAACGATCAGTTAATGTTCCTTTCTGTAAATGTTTGAATTAGGCTTTCAATCCTTAACTTTTCATTATGTTTAAATTATGCTGTTGGCTTTTGAATCATGCCGCCCATCCATCCTTCCATTGCACATTAACTGCTTTATTCAGCACAAGGTTGGCATCGAGCCTGGCGCCGATGCCCGGAAGTGCAGGCTACAAGCCCGGGGGAAGAGCCTGGGCTGGATGCCGTCCATCAGCAGACACGTTCACACCGAGTCTCACGCTACGGGCGATTTGGAGAGGCCGAGTCGCCTAACTGAATGTTTATAGACCGGCAAAGGAAAGCAGCTGAAAGTCATACAAACACGGGTATGAACACAGATCACACATGCAAACTCCACGAACGCAGAGCTGGGGGCAGGAATCAAGCTTTGGGTTACTGACCCATTTATCTAAAATAGACTAATATAGGTATATGTATTTTTTTCTGTACTTTTTCAGCCAAAGCTCTTGGTTATAAAATTCATTGCAAACGACACTAAATGACAGCATATTCCAACACATATGAACTGGAGATGAGGATCTGTCTTGGTTAAAGAGCCGCTTTACATAATACACTACATGGCCAAAAGTATGTGCACAACAGCTTGCCCACCATCTCGTTCCAAAATCAAAGGTATTAATTAGAGGAGGCATGAAATATTTTTTTACTGGTCTGATCCCAATAACGACATACAAATTTTGAGTATCTGCAGATAGCAATACCAGTCCGACATTAAACTACTGAGCATAAGTCCAAAAAGAACAAGTATCCAGTACAAAATATACACTGGAACAGAAGTAGTAATTAAACTTTAGAAGGAATACAAATCTGAAGACATAAATGGTACTGTTCAGGCTCAAGAAAAAATCAGCATCAGCCTCAGACGCATTTCACTCCGCAGCCTTACACGCATTTCACTCCGCAGCCTTACATGCATTTCACTCCGCAGCCTTACACGCATTTCACTCCGCAGCCTTACACGCATTTCACTCCGCAGCCTTACACGCATTTCACTCCGCAGCCTTACATGCATTTCACTTCGCAGCCTTCGACGCATTTCACTCCGCAGCCTTACGCGCATTTCACTCCGCAGCCTTACACGCATTTCACTCCGCAGCCTTACGCGCATTTCACTCCGCAGCCTTCGACGCATTTAACTCCGCAGCCTTACACGCATTTTACTCCACAGTTTTCCCTTTTCTCCCTTCAGCGTAAAGTTCTGTAATTCCGATGTAACGGCTCAGACTCACATGCATTGCTGAACAACTGTCCCTCTTTGACATTCACCTATGTTTACGGAGTGGCGGGCTAAGGCTACAAAAATTGTCGCCTTTTTCAGGCTAGACATCTGATGGATAATCGGATCGGTTTCATACTCCCCCGCCACCCCGATATTCCATCATGAATTTTTTGCCGGTATGGGCCTGATACCGATGGTGGATCGGTGCCGTCTCTGGTACTGACATGAAGTTGGTCTCTTCCGGCGTTGGCTTTCTGTCAGATGTTGGGACCATTGCTGCTGGGATTTACTGCCATTCAGGTTGGGTGTTGATGTTGGATGATCAGGTTCCGTTCTGGGAAATTGTGCGGCCCACTACCTGCCGACTGTACCTGATGCTTCCACTTCACAGTGACTTTGCTCGCAGTTGACCAGGGCAGCTACCGTAGGGCAGAAATTTGAGAAAACGACTTGGAGCGATTTTCCCCGATGGTGCCAAGTAGAAGGGTATCAACCTCTCGGTGATCAATCATTCTACTGCCAATACTTATAGCTGCATGGCTGTGAAAGTAATGGAGTACTTTGCAATTGGCTTTTACAACTGAACATGTTCGCCACTTACTGTTTTAGTATTTTGCTATTATGATATTATTATTATTATAACTCAGTCATTGACTCCATGGTAGTATGGCTGACTTGGTGTCTTGCAGATTCTGTCCATCCACCACTGGCGTTCACAGGGGAATTAGTGAGTTATAAAATTTCTAGTTTTGACCAGGCAGCAACCCATGAAATCCAGTCCATGACGCGCGGCACCGATTTATGGTCTAAGTTTGCTTAAATATGTGGAACTTTTTCTTAATGTGAGAAGAGATGGTGGCCGTTGAACAAGGTGACTGACTTCAAAAGAGGAGCGCAGGGCAGCTGAAACATGCTGTCGTGTGTGTAGCTTCCAAGACGGCACTGTAGGTGGGTATAAGTTACAACAATAACAACTGCCGTGTCTACATCCCTCACCCGAAACAGTCGACCTCAGTGGAACAGCTTATTTTCAAGGAAAGGCCATAAACCCCATTAATTTACGACAAGTATGAAAATACATGGAGGAAAATCCTAGCCAGACTGAGGAAAATGCCACCTGCTGTACTTTTTCCGACTTAACCACGCAAACTCCGGATAATACTGTAGATTGCTGCCGATTTCTGGTTGGGACGGCTCGATGCAGCATGAACTCACACGCGGGGCCTTTTATCCTGGGGTTGACGTCATGTCATGCTTAACTGTGTCTATACAACACTTTAAAGTTAGACTGTGGCCTACGGAGACTGCCTGGGTCCAGCTGAGTTATAAATCCATAATCCGTACCCACCAGGTTAATAATAGGCGCCCTGGTATGTTTCATGTAAGTAATGGACTGCATTTATATAGTGCTTTTAACCAAAGCGCTTTACAATTATGCCTCTCATTCACCCATTCATACCTACACGCTCATACACCGGTGGCGGAGGCTGCCATGCAAGGTGCCAACCAGCTCACCGGGAGCAATTTGGGGTTCAGTGTCTTGCTCAAGGACACTTCAATGAGGTGAGGAGAACCCAGGGCTCAAACCTGCAACCCTCCGGTTGCCGAACAGTAGCACTACCTCCTGCACTACCATCACCCCATCTCTGTCAGACGCACAGTTTAACATTGCTGGGCTTCACACTTACCTAAAGTTGTAGCACTAAAGATAAAAACTTTAGTAGCAAACGAAAAACAATTAGCACAACAAGTAGGGAACCGTGGGTAGGCACTGCAAAACTGTGTGCAGATTGCTGAACCGTGGATAGGGACTGCAAAACTGTGCAGATTGCTGAACCGTGGATAGGGACTGCAAAACTGTGTGCAGATTGCTGAACCGTGGGTAGGGACTGCAAAACTGTGCAGATTGCTGAACCGTGGATAGGGACTGCAAAACTGTGTGCAGATTGCTTAAACGTGGGTAGGGACTGCAAAGCTGCGTACCGGAATTGCTGAACTGTGGGAACGGATTATGAATTTATTTCTCACCTGAACCCAGGCGGGTTCCGTACTGTGGCAATGAATTCATTGGGAAAATAAATAAATACATATAATTCATGCTTTGTATAAATGTGCTATTTTGGCTGCATCCTCCCTAATAAATATTCTGTTATCCAACCAAGAGTGAGAAATGTTTGTTTGTGGGTAGTAATTGCAGTACCGTGGTGTGTCTTTGATTGGTGTAGATTGTGCCTTTGTATTTGTCATTATTTCTGTGGCTGTGGTCATGTGCATCGTAGAATATTGACGCCTGTCTGGCACAGAAAATGAGCATTTGTCCGTGTCTCTGCACCGTGTTTCGAGGCTTGAACTACTGATACTCCTCTGAGTTACTCACACGAATATTTATCTGTTAACAGGAGTAACCTTTTCTCTTGCTTGTGAATTCCAGGCACCGTGACCTTTTTTTAAAATGTGTTTCATTTTATTTTTTTTTATTGAACTCGGGAATCAGTAATGTTATGAATCAGTCAGGGTAAATAATTACTTTCTGTTCTAATGACTTAATCATACATCATTAAGGTCCTTGTGAAATCTTTTTATTTGTCATAAAAGGCTAGCAAACCGATGTGACACTGACATGTCTTTAATAGACTGCCGTACCTGTCTTCTGTAGCCATTGTAATTATTGAGACTTAATTATTTGTGGCGCCTAAATTAGAATCAAGCGTTGATTATGCGCAGTGTAATAGCAGCTTTAGAGGCCTGTTTTTTTTTTTTATTCTGACACAATTATCAAGCTGTTCGAAGTATATAGAGGCTTGTCTTAACTGACACGAGAAACACATTTCTGGTCCTTGAGTTCTTCAAGTCTCCTGCTTTGTTGTGACTCAGGACTGTGGTCAATGAAGTCGAGTCGGGTGTTTAGTCATTTTGTTCTTTGTACTTTAATAGTTCTTCATACCGGATGAAGTATTTAATTATAGGGCAAATGAGTTGGGGAATTTTATATCCCACATACAGATATATATATATATTGTTTAATCAGCTTTGGGTGAGAATGCAGGCAAAAGTGAAATAATGACACAATGTTGAAAATGCAACCTAGATAATAATAGTGAGCATGTAACAGTTGCTTCTGATTTCCGTTTGACGGGGGCCAGCTGACGCAGCGAACGCAAATAGCCTCACCGTTGAAGTGTTTTTGTTCTGTATCAAACAGTCGGAAGTGCTGGTGTAGGTCAAGTCACAGGCAATTAAGGGACATTCTGAAGGACCCGAAGCGGCCCTCAGGTGGACAGACTGTCGGCGATCTTACAGCGGAGAATCTCCTGCCTGGGTGCTCTGAGGGCCTGTGCACCGGGGAGACTTGGCCTCCCTGTGGCAGTGAATGCCGGCAGCCCTCGTGAAGAAAATAAACACGCCCCTCCTTGCTTTTAAAATCCGCAGGGTTCAACTTTCGTGGATCGCGCCGCATTCGCAACTTTAGCGTGACTGAACAGCTGTGTGTTACAGCCAGCAAGCACCAGCGCCCAAAAGAATGAATTAAGGGATAAGTCAGTTTGCACGTTATGGGATGGTTGTCACTGTTATCGTCAATCGGCATTTCAAATGTAATCTTTAAAGTAGTTGATCCAATAGCAGGTGAATATGTAACCAACATGAAATCATGACATATTACAGAACACTTGTTATATACTTGTTATATTTAACTAAAACTCTACTGTATCATGACGGTGGCTTAGAGGACTGCTCTGTGGCCTGACACTTTATGGACTGTAACTTCCCGTGTGTGTGTGTGTGTGTGTGTGTATGTTGTCCAGATATGCCTTTATTTGTGGGGACGAAAGGTTCCCACCATGTCATAAATCCCTGTTTTTTTAACCATAAAGGTACAACATTCCTTATCCCCATAATTGAAAACTCTTATTTTCTAAAATCGAAAAGCTAAAAATGCAAGAACTCTTGTATTTTGTTTGGATACGTATGGTTATTGGTAGGGTTAGGTTAGGGTTAAGGGTGTCATATTTAGCATTACCATTTTCCCAACAGAAGTGAATGAGCGGTCCCCACAAAGACATGCTTACAGGTATGTGTGTGTGTGTGTGTGTGTGTGACTTGCATGTTCTTCCCGTGTATGTGTGTGTGCCTTCCCGCTGTCCCAAGCCCTGCAGTTACTGACCTCTCTGGATTGGTCATAGTTTGAGTCCCCTGCCATGAACTGGCATCGCATCTGGGTTGTATCTCAGCGTCGTGCCGCATGGGATAGGTTTAAGGCCCGCTGTGACCCTCACCAGAACATGCAGTTAGAAGATGGATAGATGTATTGAATTTCTGTTAATGAACAGTGTGGTATATTTTTGTAACAGTCTAGAAAATTAGAGAATGGATGAATAAATGGGAGACTGGCTTGGCAGGTATCTGCATCATGGGTGGTGCTTTATACCTGCTGCTTTATACCTTCACATCTATGGGTTTCAGACAGAATGTTCTCCCCGCGTTTCTCTGACCGTCCGAAGGGCCCTGTTTCTGTGGAGACCCTAAATCACTCGTATTGTATGAACATCTTATAACACAGACCAGTGACCAGTCCAGGATGCACCTGTTTAAGTCTTTTGCTGATCAAAACTGACCTTAAGCATTTAGTCAAGATGAATGGACGGAAAGCCCTTTTTTCTGCTGATGTAATGAATTTCATGAAGTTCCTGATTATTATTGACATTTACATTGAAAATCAAACAAAAAAAGAGCTACTAGAGGGATATATCTTAACCTTCCAGTAACTGGACCCACCAGGAAATTGAATTCCTTTGAATTTCCTTATGATGGTCCTGTTAGGTAGCATTAGGAGATGGGCTGTCCGCAGAAGGGTCCTTAATGTTTCACGATAACGGCACGACACGGGAAGATGTGCAGCCCGCTTATGACATTAGCCGCACCGGCGTCTTCCCTTTTTCCACGGCGCTTGGTGACTTTGGAGAACCAGAGGGAGTTCACTGGAGGCCTCTGTGCACTGATGGAGTTCACTGGATGTGTCCGTGCACTGATGGAGTTCACTGGATGTGTCCGTGCACTGATGGAGTTCACTGGATGTGTCCGTGCAGTGACTCCCTCGAATCCCTGTTTAGCCGTATCCGTGAGCTGCGTCCAGACAGCATGCAGGATGATGAACAGCATCGCTATGCCATAGGAACATGCTGTAACAGCTCATATGGAAAGGTGGTGATGGAAACCTTACAGCTGGAGCTCGGGGGGGGGGGGGGTTGCCCCGCTTATGTGGCGTGCGGCTTCACATCCTGTGTGGCTTCCAGCTCGCAGAGTTGGCCGTCGGTTGTGCTGGAATGCGATAGCATGCACATTTTTGGTGCAGTGCAGTAATGCAGTGCTGCGGTGACAGCGCGCTGTTCAGCGTTCCCGAATAGTGGAACAATGGTGGCTCATTGTGATTAAAGCGAAAATGATTAGCTCCGCAGTCCCCACATTCATCTATTAACGCTGACGACTTCTTTTTGTTGGTACCCTTCCGTTTTCTTTCTGTCCCAAACGCACACAGCTTTGTCGACCCTTTCTGCTGACCTTTGGAGATCTCACTTCCCTTCCCTTCTCCTTTCCCCTCGCGTCGAATGTACAGCTTGCCCCGTCCGCACGTCTTTGCTCCGGTGGAAAATCCATTCTCTGCAAGTTAATGGCTGTGCGGCAATTAACGGCACACTGGGTATTTCTGAGAAAGCTAATTTGGGGGGGGGTTCTTTATTCTATCTATATTTTCACATTTAATGTAATGCTAAAGAGGTGTTCATTGGACTGCAGGACCTAGAACTGTAACCAATTGTTGGGTCTGGAATAACCAACACTTCACCTCAAGATATTATTCATAAAAACCTGTAGCCTGCATCAGCTGTAAAATGCATTATTATAGGTTTCACTGCTTGCAGAATGCAGTGCGCAGTGAAGGTAGCCTCAGTCATGCACTTCACACCTACTTTAGCACACCCTTGGTGTGACAGAGCCTGGTATGTCAGTCAGCGTGAGAGACATTTTAGGGACTTTAATGACATGGTGTTTTCCTGTGTATTTATAGAATGATCCACTTGTGGATGGAAGGTGGGGTCTTTTAGCTGTGTGGTATTTTAAAAAACAAGCACAGTGTCATAGTCGAAGTGAGGTTCCGTTAAATAGAGAATGGACACGAGGAGCTTGGTGAAGGCTATAGATCGGCGAATGCGTGTTGCCTTGAAACCTGAAGATAGGGGTGAGTGGAGCATTGATCTGACCTGTGATGCACCCAACGTTCAGTGACTGTACCCTGCTAATGAATCACGATGACAGTGTCCTGTAACAAAATTACAATAACAGAGTTGGATAACAATATACTTCTAATTTCCATAAGTGGTGTTGCCTTGATATAAGATCATTCCTATTTTATTATGTTTTATACATATAAAAAAAAAATCTCTTTCCAAGAACAAGGATACGTAGAGTATACTTACAGTATACTTACAGTTGTCTATAGTAATTCATTTGTAAATTCCAGCAAGAATGTCAATTCCTTAATTTAATAGTTTTTTTGTTTGTCATAATTGATAATCCACAGATCCTTCACTGAGCAGAGGAAAACCTAATTAGGCTTCAATGTCACTGTTGCGGCATTTGTTCGATACCTTGTGTGTTTTGTCCTGACTCATTTTGCTCGTAATAAATTTGCTGAGCTTGTTGCAGTGGTCACACGGACGCTGAGCTTGTTGTGGTGGTCACACGGACGCTGAGCTTGATGCAGTGGTCGGCCCTTACAGTACATGGCCTGCCCTGTTGATGTGTGTCAGCATGTTCACTGGTTGTGCATCATGCAACAGTTTGCATGGCAGCTGATTTGTTTAGTGCTGGCTATTTGATTAGCACACGGTTACTTGTTAATATGAAGTTTCCTAAAATGATTCATATATTGTAAATCTCACATGCAGTGTGACCTAAAAACTTTGCTTTTGTTATAAATATGACTAAAAATGTTTCTCATTTTCTCTTCGCATTCGAACTTTTAAAATGATAAATTGTTATATTTCCAAGAGCAAGAGGCCCTAAATACTTTGATGTTTATTACCTGGTGATTAGTCAGGCACTGAAGTGGCTGCACAGCAAGGGAAGTGACCTGTGTGGGCAGGTGTTCAGGCACTGAAGTGGCTGCACAGCAAGGGAAGTGACCTGTGCGGGCAGGTGTTCAGGCACTGAAGTGGCTGCACAGCAAGGGAAGTGACCTGCGTGGGCAGGTGTTGAGGCACTGAAGTGGCTGGATTAGCACAGGAAGTGACCTGTGTGGGCAGGTGTTCAGGCACTGAAGTGGCTGCACAGCAAGGGAAGTGACCTGCGTGGGCAGGTGTTCAGGCACTGAAGTGGCTGGATTAGCACAGGAAGTGACCTGTGTGGGCAGGTGTTCAGGTACTGAAGTGGCTGCATAGCAGGGGAAGTGACCTGCGTGGGCAGGTGTTCAGGCACTGAAGTGGCTGCATAGCAGGGGAAGTGACCTGTGCGGGCAGGTGTTCAGGTACTGAAGTGGCTGCATAGCAGGGGAAGTGACCTGTGCGGGCAGGTGTTCAGGCACTGAAGTGGCTACACAGCAAGGGAAGTGACCTGTGCGGGCAGGTGTTGAGGCACTGAAGTGGCTGGATTAGCACAGGAAGTGACCTGCGTGGGCAGGTGTTGAGGCACTGAAGTGGCTGGATTAGCACAGGAAGTGACCTGTGTGGGCAGGTGTTCAGGCACTGAAGTGGCTGCACAGCAAGGGAAGTGACCTGCGTGGGCAGGTGTTCAGGCACTGAAGTGGCTGGATTAGCACAGGAAGTGACCTGTGTGGGCAGGTGTTCAGGTACTGAAGTGGCTGCATAGCAGGGGAAGTGACCTGCGTGGGCAGGTGTTCAGGCACTGAAGTGGCTGCATAGCAGGGGAAGTGACCTGTGCGGGCAGGTGTTCAGGTACTGAAGTGGCTGCATAGCAGGGGAAGTGACCTGTGCGGGCAGGTGTTCAGGCACTGAAGTGGCTACACAGCAAGGGAAGTGACCTGTGCGGGCAGGTGTTGAGGCACTGAAGTGGCTGGATTAGCACAGGAAGTGACCTGTGCGGGCAGGTGTTCAGGCACTGAAGTGGCTGCACAGCAAGGGAAGTGACCTGCATGGGCAGGTGTTCAGGCACTGAAGTGGCTGGATAGCAGAGGAAGTGACCTGTGCGGGCAGGTGTTCAGGTACTGAAGTGGCTGCATAGCAGGGGAAGTGACCTGCATGGGCAGGTGTTCAGGCACTGAATGGAGTCATTTAGTATAATAGAACCATTCATGGGCAGAACGACGACTGCGGCTTCGAAATCCGAGGGAGACGAAGCTCTGCTAACGACACATTGATGTTACTTTAAATTAGGCGGCGCTGTCTTTACCTGCAAGACGTGCTTCTCCACAAAGCCAGCGACTCTGGTGCAGATAAATGCCACAGATGTTTGCTCATGTGTGAATGTTATATACGGTATATACCCATTATGTATGTTTTATACGGTATATACCCATTATGTATGTTTTATACGGTATATATACCCATTATGTATGTTTTATACGGTGTATATGCCCATTATGTATGTTTTATACGGTATATACACATTATGTATGTTTTATACGGTATGTTTTATACGGTATATACCCATTATGTATGTTTTATTGGTAAAAGTTTATCTTGAGGAGAAGTGGCACAGTGGTGAGGTTAATTGTTACCAAGTTGCCTGTGTCTGTGAATGTTGTGCGTGTGTGTGAGCCCTGCAGTGGGTCGGGACCCTATCCTGGGTTGTTCGCTGCCTTGCAGTCATGACCTGCAGGATGGGATCTGGACGCCCACAGCCGTCGTGTGGGTGCAAATTATGTACTGTAGTAGTACACTCTTACTTAATCTATTAATTAACCAGGATCTAAGTGTACGCTATATACCGATCATTAATCAATAATGATGGATCATGTAGTTCATACTATTTATGTTCATGATTTGTTATATTTGTTCAAGTTGCTTGTGTCCACTCAAGTACAGTGTTAGTTTTATTGCATTAATTTGTTGTTTGTTATTTTGTTCTCTGTCACTAGCTGTTGCTCAGGGAATGCTTGTCTAGCTGTGATCAGACAGATCCTCAAACTGCCCCTGAGAACCTTTATCGGTTCAGTTGGTCTCTTGTTTGGCATCCCTGGTCTCATGCCGTCTGCCCAGCTCCCGCCCAGGACCCCGGCCCGGCCCCCCGGAATGCACACAGCCCCAGGGCTGACCCTTCTGACAGGCACTGCAGTGGTAAGCTGGTAGGTGCTTCAGACTGGCCCATGCTTATCAAGCTCGCTGCATCACGTGCCCCACTGAGCTCTACTGCCATTCAGAGGCAGAGCTCACATCTTCCGCGCGGTGGGATTAGAACCCAGCTCCTTCCGTCTCTGGCTGTTTTCTCCAGTGGGTCATCCACACTAGTCGTGAGGTGTAACAGGACGAGCCAATAACTCCTCAAACTGCGGCACCGCGATTACTGTCTGCTTTAGTGAATGAGCTAAACTCAGCCTTTACATTCAGTGCCGTTCATGCCCAATGGCATGTTAAATCACATGCTGTTTCTACTTTATCATTTTGCTCTTCTTCACCATGGGTCCGTCTTCAGTCTTGCCCCCTGTCTCTCACTCGTATCGGTGTGTGAATGTCTCCAGTGTCTCTAGAGAGTGGTGGATTTTTAGAGCTGTTTGTTGTCAACGCTGGAGGTAAAGTGCTACTTCTACAAAATTACCCTCGATGTTTTGGCAAGAAAAAAAACAAAACATTGCAAATACAGAAACCGCGAACGAATGAAGTTAATTCACTCATTTATCTTTTAATAAGCTGAGAAATTAATGATATTTTGGCATGTTTTGCAGCATTTCCGAGTAGTAGGACCATACTCTTCAGTACAGCCTGGATTTTCCAGAAAGTCTAACCTAATTCTTTGTGTAACTGGGCTGCTGCTGGGGAAAAAAAAAGCAAATTGTCTGCTAAAAGCAAATAAATGCAGTAATTATCCCTGTGTCAGCGTGCGAGATCTTCTTTCGCTTGCTGTCCTACATGCGTCTGGGTGCCTCGTTGCGTTTGTTATTTGAGTGGCCTATGGCTCAGCAGGTTTGGGACCTGTGCACATGTTCAGAAGGTTGTCGGTTTGAGTCCCGTGCCCAGCAAAATGATCATTTCCCTCTTGGGCGCCTAACCACCTATGTGCTGTATGCTAGCTGACCCTGCATTCCAGCCATGCACTGGTCCTCATGTGTGATTGTGTATCTGTCTGAGTCAGGTGTGTGATAATAGGGTTGAATGAATTGTGTCTGTTACCCTTGTCTGGGGTGGTACAGTCCAGCCCCTGGTTCCCTGCCTGCGACACCCCTGCAGGAGGCAGTAATGCGCTAAATGGTACAGGCCGTCTTTGTCTCCCGCGTGTCTCTGTGCTTTTCAGTGTCACATGAGTCATCTTCACAGGCTCGGGGAGCGATAGGGAGCGTCTCGCTATGGACAGGAGGGCTCTCTGCTTCTCCGGACACTGTGTAAAGTACTGCAAGGTGCGTGTTTTGAAGTGGGGGGGGCAGGAAGGGGGGCAATGGTGCGTTTATCTGCTGCGTCCATGAGTGGTCTGAAGTGGAAGTCGCTGTGCTTGCGCTCTGATGTCATAATCACGAGCCCAGCACTCGCCCGTGGCATTCAGTCCTGAATGGATCCATTTCACAAGGGACAATAATGAATACATGAACAGCCAAAATAAAGGCTGACACAGTTTCCCTGTTACGTGATTGAGGGCAAAATGTGACCCTTAATAGCTAACATCCTCCAACGTCTTGCTTCTTCTGAGCCCAAGTTCAGAATAGAGTCGGATTCAGAGCTGGAATCCTTTGGATAATGAGTGCAGTAATGAGGGGGGTTTGAGCCGGTCTAGAGCAGCATGGTTCTATGACACCAGTCCCGGATTCCAGCCATCGGCCCGACACGTCGCTGCTGAACAGCTTGCTGACAGGACAATAGACATCAGATACGTTTCTGATGCCTTCTGCCCTTTATCTTTGTTGTGATGTGTGAAAAGCTCCATAATGATCGACTGCTAAATATAGCCGCCTTACACAAAGCTGCCATAGCAACAAAAGGATGTTTAGGAGATGAAGTTTAAGTGCATAATTGCCTTTTAAATTCTTTTGAATGGAGGGAATCTTGCCTCCCGCACCAGCTTCCATTTCTGACTCTTTTTTTTTTTTTTTTCGCAGGCAGAATAAAACATCTGCGGAAACACAAAGCGGAAAAACAGTTTGAGCGCGGGGCCGTAATAAAACCCGAATAAGTCATGTGACACCCCCTTCCCCGTGCTCCGCTGCTCTGTAAAACGACAATGAAGGCCCGGCTTCAGCGTGAAACGCCGGCCGCTGTAAACGCCGGCTCAGTTCTTCCCTTATTTCTTGACATTACGGTTTTTCCAGGACCCTGATCCCTGCTTGCGTCGCTGCAGCCCTGCGGTTGGTTTTCTCAAAAGGGGCGCCTTGTCCTGCGGCCGCTGGGCCGGCTTTACCGGCCCTCCACTTAGCGAGCGGTTAGCGTCGCCGTCCCGCTGAACGCGCGCTCCGTCTCCCGCCAGTGCAGCGAACGCACCGCACTGAGTCACTGCTCCTGTTGTTATCTTTACTTCCCCAGCAGCCGCTAGGCTTATGCTGAAGTAGAATGAGAAGAAAAAAAAAAGGTCAGGGAAAAGTAATCATCTGCAAACCTCTGGTGGATTGGCCTCTGGCTATAAGTGCTGGTAATGTTTAATTAGAAAAACAGATCTTTTGTCTGGACACTCCCACGTGTGTGTATGTGTGTATGTGTGTGTGTGTGTGTGTGATTTAGATATACCTGGTCCCTGCAATGTGATAACCTGTTATTTTAATGTTGTGGGGACTTTTTTCCCCCACAAATTTAATTTTATAAGAATCTGTAACTGCCATAATAAAAAAAATAGCCAAAAGGCTTTTGGGATCTTGTTTGGTTACTTATAGTTAAGGCTGGGTAGGGCTGGGTAGGGGTTAGGCTGGCCTCCTGTCCAGGGTTGTTCCCTGCCTCGTGCCTGTTGCTTCCAGGATAGGCTCCGGACCCCCCGCGACCCAGTAGGATAAGCAGATTGGAAAATGGATGGATGGATGGGTAGGGGTTAAGGTTGTCATTGTTGGGGTTAGGGTTTTGCGCATAGATATGAGTACAGGTCTGTGTGTGTGTGTGTGTGTGTAGTTCACTTACTGGGGTCTGCAGTGTGTGCTTCGCAAGTCTGGCTTGTTCCTTATTATAAGTTGTGACTTTGTTACAGATGAGTTTTCGCGAGGAAGATTTGCAGTGGCTATCGGCAGAGACTCTCACATCATTTAAGATTTGCAGTGGCTATCGGCAGAGACTCTAACATCATTTAAGATTTGCAGTGACTATCGGCAGAGACTCCCACATCATTTAAGATTTGCAGTGGCTATCGGCAGAGACTCTAACATCATTTAAGATTTGCAGTGGCTATCGGCAGAGAC
>JAABNY020000034.1:16457514-16486311 GCA_015164015.2 Brevimyrus niger
TCCTATAGGAGAGCATTTATGAATACTGGATCCATCAGTTCCACCACTGTCCTATAGGAGAACATTTATGAATACTGAATCCATCTGTTTCACTATCATCCTGTAGGAGAGCATTTATGAATACTGGATCCATCTGTTCCACCACTGTCCTATAGGAGAACATTTAGGAATACTGGATCCATCAGTTCCACCACCGTCCTGTAGGAGAACATTTATGAATACTTAATCCATCAGTTCCACCACCGTCCTATAGGAGAGCATTTATGAATACTGGATCCATCTGTTCCACTATCATCCTATAGGAGAACATTTATGAATACTGGATCCATCAGTTCCACCAGCATCCTGTAGGAGAACATTTATGAATACTGGATCCATCAGTTCCACCACCGTCCTATAGGAGAGCATTTATGAATACTGGATCCATCAGTTCCACCACAGTCCTATAGGAGAGCATTTATGAATACTGGATCCATCAGTTCCACCACAGTCCTATAGGAGAGCATTTATGAATACTGGATCCATCTGTTCCACCACCATCCTATAGGAGAACATTTATGAATACTGAATCCATCAGTTCCACCAGTCGTTTTTACTGTTATGCAGTAAATGAAATATGGACATTTGCTGTTTCCTTATTCTCTGGTCTGCAAAACCAATCCACAGAAAACTGGTTTTGACATATGGAAAGCTATAAAAAGCTATAAAACTATTAAAAAAAAACAATGCAGTGGTAGCAGAATGATTTGCACCTGTGTGGTAGAACAAGTACAAATTTTCTTTTATTATTTTTAAGAATATTTTTAAGATTAGCAAATGATTAGCGTCATGCCACGCTAGCCCTGCAGTTTCTAAAATAGCTTGTTAAAATTAAAAAGCATTTCTGAATTGAACCATATGGAGTTTATATTCCTAAAACATTCTGTAACGGGGATTACCCTAGAGCACTTAACATTAAAAAAGCTATATTGTTTAAAATGATTGGAGTTGCCGAGTTGTGTGACTGAGTCCTTCCAGACGCCGCATGGTGATGCAGGATGAATGGGAATAACCTACGAAGGCTGGAAAAGCCCCTCTCACATTCCAGAAGCATCTAAACTGGGTCAGACACATGTTACCTTGACACCCGCAGCTGGCACACGCCTGACGGCAGCCCTGGCACTTCGGAAAGGCTTCCCCCCCCGGCGCAGATCGCTTCGTCTGGCTTCAGACAGGGGAAAAGGAGACCACATTTATTATTAAGGCTGGACCTCCCCTGTCTGCGGGGATAGCAGACGTGTCGCGGTGAAGCCAGGCATCAACGGCGCCTCTACATGGGCTCCTGTTCTGTTTAAGATGACAACTCAGATTCAGTTCGATTGTTACAGCTTTAAGTCAGATGTTAATGTCCTGCTCATTTACAATATATTTAGAATGTATAAAATAACACCCCGTTTCTCTGTTCTGCCATGCTATACGATCAAATATATATATAATATACGTTTTATGATATATATTATAATTGTGATATTCATAGTAAAAATATATAAATGAAATTATTATAAAATTGTTTACAAAATAATACGATTTTCATTTATATGAAAATACTAAAGACGGCAGACCAGTCAGAAACATGTGGTTAAACATTTGCATGAAATAAATGTATCATTTGGCTCTGTGATTAAACAGTTTTGTTGCAAGTATTGTTTTAATGCGTTTGGCCGGGAACAGCATCAAAAAAACAACTCTGGCCTCAGTGGAGATTTGTGATTGGGCTCAGACATAAATTTTTTAATTCAACCACAGCTCTGATCAGCACAAACAGATGCAGCATCCATATTTCTTATCCATATTATTATTATTATTATTATTATTATTATTATTATTATTTTGCTGCAGATTATCTCACAAGCTAAGAACAAAGGGTATATGTTGAGCATGTGGGTTTCTCACCTTTTATTCCTCAGTCCTTTTCAAGAAGTTGAATCCTGAAGCAGAGTCGTCTTAAGACGTGAGGGAGCAGGAGAGCTGTTTGAGGGGCAGACTGCCCCCCTCGTTCAATTGGTGACTTGACATGCGTTACCCAAGCTAAACAGTCACCTCACGGCTGCTCTAATCACTCCGCTCCTGAGTGTTCCGTGTCCACGTTTCTCCACGTACCTCTAGACCTGCCAGTTTCCCTGTAATGACAGCCAACAAATGAATGCCTTGAATTACGCATCATACTTTCCTTTAGTGTGAGGCTAGACAGTGACCACTCCCACGTGAGTGTGAGCCAAAGGTAGCCATTACGCATGATTGACACTGCCCATAGGCAGTGAACAATAGTATGAGAAAAATTGATTTTGTGGAAAATTGAACCTCGGGGAGCGTTCAATCTTAATATACAGCTGTTAATGAAAGTGTTCTTCTGAGAGACGACGTCTCGACTTGCACTAAACCAGCGAGGAGCAAACAGAGCAGCATTTCCCAGATATGCATCTGTGTCGGAACTAAGATTACGTTCTCTGTTTGTCATTTTTTTGCAGCCACAAAACTGACCTCTTTAATATTGCATAAGCAGGTAATAACCCCCCTGTGATGTGGTTTGCTGGCTGTTACCTTTGTGTACACATGCGGGTGTCATAGAGCACGTCTTATACGTGAGGAGGGTAGATTTTCCCATGTCAAAATAATTGCAGTTTTATGCTCAAAATTCATTTGGAGGGATGTTACATGACTGGCCAGAACTAGAACTGCATGTATGTTTCTTTCTGGCTGCTTGTCTATTTTAAACTGCATTTTCTCTATCCTTCCTCTTTACTTTTACACCTACTGCGTCGGACGTTTCCCAAAAAGCTCCCGTTAGCGGCTCACATAGTTGGAACCGTTCAGTTGCATGGTTCCAACTATGCAAGTTGTTAACACTTCTACCAACTACTGTATGCTTTTGGGAAACGTCCCTGTTTGAAACAGAGCACCCTGCACTGCGTTGTCAAACTGGCTGTGTACATTACAGTTTATGGCTTCGCACAACACTGCTGCATAATTATCAAACAGGATACCTTCAAAAACACAAAAAAATGAACGTCAGTATCGTTTCATACGTGTTAGCAGAAGTATTTAAATATTATGTGGTATTGTTCGCTTGTGATTGGTTTTCAAACTACATAATGAATCGCCAACATATTGCATTATTCTTGGTTATTTAAGACTTTGTATTTAACGTATATGGAACTTTGTTGCCATGTCTTACTGATTAGCGACTTGACCAACATGGTGTTATACAGACAAAACCAGTGTGCTTGTTGTTCTTAATAAATCAGCCTTCATTGAGTTATTGCTGGAATGGATCAGATTATTGTAAACGGAATATGTCAGTTAATTGGGCAGATTTTCATTAACTATTACCTTAGGTCAATACAGATGTATTCAGTTATTTTGTGGGTAAATAATTGTTCAAATGAAGGGAGTACAAGCAATTAGTACACTCATTTGTTTTCATATTTTATTGTTAAATACTAACTGAATCAGAAATAATGTAGGCGAATAAGATTTATTTTATGGGGAATTTTTCCATTTCACTCATTCTTTGACTAAGTCATCAACACATTGCCAGATGTGTTCAGTTTAAAGGCGTTTGGATTGGCTAATTTGTTTAATCAACAATTCTAACAAAACTAATTAAGACGCAGTTTGGAACAAAAGCCAATATTCACAGCCTGGCACTAGGACCAAGACTGCAAAGCTCTAGTGTGGGATACATGCTGTTGAACAATATTTTGCTTTTGTTACAGTGTTTCCCTTCTGTATGAAATATTTTGTGTGCATTGTTTAATCGCAAATAAAATGAAGGAAATAGAATGCATTTATGTTTACTATTTTGACAGATCTCCGTGAATAATACGAAATTATTATTTGTTATTTGCGTTTAAAACCAGTGCTGACTATCAGGTTGGAATGACAGATCACCCACCACCGCCTTAGAAGGTCATATTCATCATTGACATAAGTACCTTTTCAGCTTGGCTGAAATGCAGTCGGTGTTTTTCACCCTCTTTGCCTTGTTCACAAAGTAACACATTCAGATGCCGCTGAGTGGGAACTTCGTAAACTGCCGATTACTCCCGTCCAGTGATCTCCATTTGCGGCTGTTGTACATTCTGTAGTAGGCGCGGTTTGCCTTCAAAACTGTTGTCAGATGCATTTGTGTCCCCGTCTCAGCCTCTCCCTCAGTCTGAAGGACGTTCTTTGATGCTGCATTGAAAGGCAACAA
Source organism: Brevimyrus niger (assembly GCA_015164015.2). Lineage (NCBI taxonomy): Eukaryota > Metazoa > Chordata > Actinopteri > Osteoglossiformes > Mormyridae > Brevimyrus > Brevimyrus niger. The sequence continues at coordinate 16,461,749 of JAABNY020000034.1, forward strand.
GAAAACTTAGAGACCTGGTGAAGGGTGATTCATGACCAAGGGCACTCACTAACATTTTATGAGCTGTTGTTGAATCCTGTCCTCCCCCTGTTTGCTGTAGCCTTACAGCGTTCCCTGCAATCTCCTCTTCCTCTCCCAGAGCATACACAGACACATGTAGCCACTCTGACCTCTTTCTCAGGCACCATTTTCATCATTTCTTCACAAATAAAACCGATAAGTAAATACAGACATCCAAATTAACCGCAGGCACTCGTCTTATATTGTTTTGCAGCAACTGAATTCAGTTTAATCTTTTTGTCTGTTACTCAGTCCGGAGCACAAATACCACACTTTGCAGGATTTATGTTGTTCCCCTAAACCTATTGCATTTTACACTAACTGTACATATGGTATGTTATAATCAGTTACACAGCAAATGATAAGAATCTGTGAAATGCTTGTTTTTTTTCTGCCTAAGTAAATGGGATAGCAACAAATGTCGTCTTATAAATGCATGCACATTAGAATTTAGTGATCATCGTTGACACACCATAGCACAACAACGAAATGTGTCCTCTGCATTTAACTCATATGTGACTTTCGTGACATAGCAGGGGGCAGCTAATTCAGTGCCCGGGGAGCAGTGCTTGGGGACGGTACCTTGCTCAGGGAACCTCAGTTGTGCTTTGCTACTTGGGGATTCAAACCTGCAATCTCTCAATTACAAGTGCACGTCCCTAACCATCAAGCCACCGCTGCTCATTAAATATCTGAGATTCCTTCTGGATGCAAAAAATGATTACTATAGGACAGAGCTGGCTAATTCAGATCCAGGGAGTAAAAGTCCAGACCAAGATTTTGTTTCAACCAACCAGTTGAGCATAAAGAGTCACAGTCACGGAGCACTCAGCTGGTTGGTTGAAACTAAATCTTGGCCTGGATTTTACCCCTTTGGACATGAACTATGCACTCATGCTTTAGCATGATTTGTGTCCAAGTCCAGGATAAGCCTTAATAATGAGTTTGAACCTGAAGTGTTGAGCTTTCTAATCTTGGGTCAGCCACTTTCGGGTCAAAAGTGGGTTGTCGCTTGAAGTGGTACCTGCCTATTTGAAGTAATGAGCTGTTGATAAATGCATAAGTATTTATGGTACTTTTCGGAGAAAATGTAGGCAGTTAAGCTAATTGGATTTTGAAAATGATGGATATTGCTGATGACATATTGCAAATATTGTTTTTCAAACAGAATAATACAATATACTGTATTATTGATAGAAAGATATAAACACACGCACACACACACACGCACACACACACACACACACACACACACACACACACATATACATGAGCTGGGAGTACCTTCCCCTATGGGACACAATGTCCCCACAATGTGATGAATACCCATTTTCTTCCTGGTCCCCATAAGGGAAAACTAAATTTAATAAGAATCTGTGACTGCAATGAAAAAAACTAAGAAAAGAAAAACTCTTGCATTTTGCTTGTTTAGTTGCGGTTATGGCTGGGTAAGGGTTAAGATTAATATTGTCATAGTTAGCGTTACCATTTTTCCCATAGAAATGAACGAGCAGTCCCCATAAAGATATGTTTACTGGACATGTGTGTGTACTTGTGTGGAGTGTGTGTGTGTGTGTTTTTGGGTGATTGAGGGAAAAAACACCTTCCAGCCACCTCCATGGCAGTGGGCGGCTAGTCTGTTCCTAGTCAGGAAAAAAGCTTTGCTTGTCATCTTTGAAGCCTTGTTGCAGGATTCTCACTGGTCTTTTACGTGGGATGGCCATCTTAAACATGAAAATCTGTCTGAATCAATAAAAAAGCTTTCAGCAGAATGACCTCGACTGGATCCAGCGCCATAAAGTCAGGCGCGGTTATCGCAATTTCGGTAAACACACGGGAGACAGACGTACGGCTGGCCTGCTGCTGTGTGCCGCGTCTCTGTTCTTCTTAAAACGGCGGCGTCAGAACCAAGCCACTGATGGCCATCTTGTCCAGAACCCAGAATGTCTGCTGTGTCTCAGCTGAGGCAGAGATAACGACAAATGTCAGAGATGGGAAGGTGAGCTGGCAAAATGAAGGGCGTCGGCCTCTTAAAGGGGAGCTGCAAATATTGTCGTTACTGCTGTGATTGCGCACATTCAGGGAATCAGAATCAGAAACAACGATCAGAGTATCATTAGGCGCAATGAGGAACAATGCAAGACGCTCAGTAGGAAACACTCTGATGTTCTTGTGAGCCTTTTTTTTCTATGAGTGTGTTCCATCACCATTGTGACCTCAAGGCATTTGTGAAGAATAGTGAGAAATCTAGAATTTTACCAATGAATTCAAATAGAATGTGATTAGCTACACAGAGCCATCCTCAGTGAAATGCATAATTTAAATGCTTGGTTGCTTAACTCCTAGATCATTTTAACAAGTGACAGTATAAAAATAATAAAATGGGGCGTTAAACATTAAACATTTACAGTGCGTTTATTTTCTGTGTCGGTCAGTGTTGTATATTCAACCATGTCGACTCGATGCTGCTCTTACTTTTGGACGTTGCTGCGGCAACATGATGCAAACGTTTTTGAGTTTTTTCACAAGTCAGGGTGACATCCTCGGTTGAATCAGAGCTGAAAAGAAACATTCTCCCACATTGGGGGAAGTCTTTTACCTGGGCGTGCCATGCCATTCGTACTATGAGGAACAGAGGACCGTGGTTCTTTTTCAGTCACTCAGAATCACAGGTCCTTATAAACACCAGGATGCCGTGATACACAGCCAGCTGATTCTGTCCTAAAAGACCTGGATGAGAGCTCATGAGAGTTTTATAACTTGTAATCTGTTTTACAAGCTATTATTTAGACTGCCCCCCACTGCTTTATGGCAGCATAAAAAACATTGCCCAATATACGTGATGTTTAATAAATCTTTGTCAATATGATGCACATATTTGTCATGCTTGACTTCCCTTTAATAAGGGTCTCCATGCTGATGCGATGACGCAAAGTAAATATACCGGCAAATAAAAACACACATTCTTTGCAGCCTGTAAAAGCTCGGCTGCTGCATTCAAGATTCAAGATTGGGCTGATTGCTGATTGGGTGTGTTTGTAATACGCCAAGATTGGGCTGATTGCTGATTGGGTGTGTTTGTAATATGCCAAGATTGGACTGATTCCTGATTGGGTGTGTTTGTGATACGCCAAGATTGGGCTGATTGCTGATTGGGTATGTTTTTAATACGCCAAAGTGATGTTCAAACATGACCTCAAACCTTTTTTCTCTCTCTCACTGTGTGTGTGTGTGTATGAAATTTGCATGTTCTTCCCATGTTGAAGTGTACTGCCATTGCTTCTACATTGATCTCTTTAATTGTATATCTGTGTATGTGTCTGTGCATATGTGTGGTCCAGATATACCTTACCTTATGGGGACCAAATATCACCACAACGTGATGAATACCCCCCTTTCTTACCTCAATTTTCTAAAGCTCAATGACTGACATCAGAAAACTAAAATGTTTGTTTGGTTACTTATAGTTATGGTTAGGGCTGGGTAGGGGTTAAAGTTGTTATGGTTAACATTAGCTTTTTTCTCATAAAGATGAATGAGCGGTCCCCACAAAGATATGATTACAGGTGTGTATGTGGATTATGTTTATATTACATCGTGGGCACCAAATGTTTTTCAGAATGTAACAAAAACCTATTTTCTAACATTTTGAGGACCATTTTTCCACAAAGATCTGTGAATGAAATAAAAAAGCAAAAATGCCAAAAGTCTCATATTTTGTTTGGTTATTTAAGGTTAGGGCTGGGTGGGGGTTAAGGTCATTATGTTGGGATAAGGATTTCCCCCTTTGAAATGAATGGAAAGTCCCCTTAAAGATATAATTATAAATCTGTGTCTGTGGGTGTGTATTATGTACTGCTATATATATTACATTGTATGGGCCAAATGTTCCCCAGTGCGATAAAAACCTCTTATTTTGATGTTGTGGGGACCACATTTTCTTCAGTCTCCACAAGAGGAAGTTCAGTTTTGTGAAAATCAGTGATCAGTGGATGCAATCAAAAGACTTTAAAATTCTAAAAGTCTTGTATTTTGTTTGGTTACATATGGTTAAGGTTACGGCTGGGTAGGGGTTAAGGTCGTCATCTTTGGGATTAGAGTTTTGCCCATAGAAATGCATGGACAGTCCTCACAAAAATATTAATACAAATGTGTGTGTGTGTGTGTGTGTGTGTGTGTGTGTGTGTGTGTGTATTATGTTTATTTTACATTGTGGGGACCAAATGTAATATAAAAACATGTTATTTTGACATTATGGGGACCGCAAAGGTCTCCACAAAGATCTTTGAATGCAATCAAAAAATGAAAAATCAATGAAAAGTCAAAAGTCTCGTATTTTGTTTGGTTACTTATGGTTAAGGTTAGGGCTGGGTGGGGGTTAAGGGCGTCCTGATGGGATTAGAGTTTTCTCCATCGTCTTAAATGGGGAGTCCCCACAAAGAAACAATAACAAAACTCTGTGTGTGTGTGTGTGTGTTACTGTCCCCTCTGTGATGGACTGGAATGTACATCTAGCCCCTGTTCCCTTTGCTTCCTAGGATAGTCTCTAGGCTAATAATGACCCGTCTTTAGATAATTGGTTGTGGAAAATGGGTGGATTGAAGATGAACGTTTCTGATTATTTTCCCTTGAACCTGAAGAGGGCACTGCTGAGCCCAAAGCAGGAAAGGTAGCTTAATATTCTTTAGATTGGCACTGCATATAAGTTAGGTGTCCTGCTTGGTAACATTCCTTTAAATTTACTGTCTGCATGCATCTCGGATGTGAAATGTGCAAAAAGGATGGAAGTAATTTTTACATTAAAAAAAAAAAAAACTTTTAAACCTACTGCTGTTAAATTGTGTCAATAGTGAAGTTTATTTTATTTCCATACAGTATGCAAGCAAGTGAACATCCTTAAACATAAATTTTACTTTTTTCGGACTGTGATAGTTTCTGTCTGACCCCAGACTATGATCCCCTCTTGCTCCCCCCCCCCCCCCCCCCGTTTCTCTCTCAGATCCCCAGCTCAAGGGAATAGTGACCAGGTTATACTGCAGACAGGGATACTACTTGCAAATGAATCCAGATGGATCTCTGGACGGGACCAAGGATGACAGCACTAATTCCTGTGAGTTTTTGTTGTTGTTGTTGTTGACTTTATATCTGGACAATGTGGCACGACTTAAAAAATAAACGAATAAATGTTACCGGCAATTTTACCACAAGATCATTGGGTTGATTGGGTCTTAAGTTGGCTTGTTTTGATTACGTGAGAGTCTCTCCACACCGTATGTTTTCTTCATGTTCTAAATGAAAGGAAATACAGAAAGGCAGCATATGTTTGATAAGACCGGTAAATTTTTCTGCTATGCTATTATTTTAAAGGAATGTGTTCCTTTTAGTATTTGGGGCTGACTAGGGGAATTGCATCTGCATTTGGGGCCGATAAGCCCTGATCCAAATGTAGTAAGCACGCGTAGACCATACAATTACAAATGATTTAACATGCAATTAGTAGAAGAAGAGCTGGCCCGCTTTTAAATACCCCCTTCATATTTGTTGGTAAGAGAGAGGCTATATTTAAATATTCTCGTATTGAATATTGAAGTTATGAGCGGCAAACACTGCACTGCAATGTGACAAACAAACCATAGATGGTAGAAAAGACTTCTAATTTTTTTTATATCTATGCCACTACAAATCTTGTTTTTTTCCTCCCACACGCCCACAATTCCTCAAGAAAGTGCGATAGCTTTGAGAGACAGGCAGCACTGCTAGGTGCCACCGTATGTGACAAGGGAACAGGTGCAGAGGAAGGAAAACCCTTTGAGAGTGTGAGAATGGCCCGTCATGCTGCTGTGTGGGCGGGGAAGCCTGTCATTAGCCAGAGCCGCTACACTTTCAAAGTGTTATGGGTGAGCTCGTTAATTTGATTTCGCTGCGCCGTGCAGACGGAGAGCCGGGCGCCCAGCGTCAGTCCTGCTCCGCGTTCAGCGGCCGCGGCGCGGTCGCCAACCCCCCCCCGCCGTCCCGTCTGGTCACAGACTCGGGTGCGCGCCGTGATCGCGAGCCCTCCCTCTGTAGCGCGGCTCGGTCGCTGCGCGCGCCACGAGGGTGATTTTACCCTGTCTTCAGGCTTAAATGAGCAGCGTGGACACACTTCACGTCGCTGCTAGGGCTGTAATTTTCTCACCGGAGCAAATAATTGTCGTTACGTAACGGGGAGCAAAGAGCACATTGCGGACTGAGGAAAGGTCCATTAAAGCTGCCAGCCAATCTTGGTATCCGCCCGCGTGGCTGGATCTTGCATTGCCCTCGCCGATTGCCCTGCAATACGCGTATGCGCCTCTGAGACATGCCGTCAGTGTGTCCTTCTGATCACCACTTTGTATCCTCCTATAGCTTTGTTCAACCTCATCCCTGTTGGCCTTCGTGTTGTCGCCATACAGTCCGTGAAGACAGGGTTATACATTGCCATGAATGGAGAAGGTCATCTCTACACATCGGTGAGTTCCCTGCCCTCCCAAAATGGTTGTTGATGAAGGGCCTGCGGGTGAGGCTGTCTGATCGGCTGTCTGATCGGCTGTTTGCCTTTGCCTTGTTTTATGCACCATGGTTCAGCGCCAGGTGTTTTTGCAATCCATTGCTTACTTCCAAAGGAAATAAACTTTCCCAAAGTGTCACAAAATTCTTAACGTGTTCTGCCCCGAATTTTATTCTGTATGTGGGTATATACATTTTATTGTTTTCAGTATTTATTTGTGCTTGCTATATTAATTAAATTTCAATGTCATTCAGGGACGTACAATACTTTGGGTCTATGCATATGGCCGTTGCGCAAGTTTCCTCAGTTATGTGTTTAACTAAGGAACCAAGGACTACATCTGGGAGATTATTTTCTATCATTGGTGTTATGTCTGGTTATGAGCACATCTATTCACTGTGATCCGTGATCAGCAGACCAATATATACTGCGTTTCGTACATACAGGCAATATTAAAAGGGGCGTTAACACTGAGATCTGACCGTTGTGAGTGCAGACCACGTGGCCTGCATACATTTGCTGTGGTGTTTGCTTGAGTTTTCCTCTTTAACGTGCCCATGGCTGTGGAGCCCTGGGAGAGGGGCCTGCCTTTGGCCGCTGTCAGTTATCAGCGAGCTGGAGGACCCGCTGCGGGAGGAGCCCCAGCCCGAACGCCACCCGTCTGGGTTATGATTCACTCCCATTCTGAGGATTCACGGCCCATTTCTACAGCAGTCAGCCTTTCTGAAGATAAGGGGACGAGCCCTTGAATAAATAACCCAAATCAAACCGGCTTCCCGCTTATCGAAGCCCGTGATCGGAGCCTCAATCTGGAGGAGCCCTGCTGAAAGGGCCGTCTCCCAAGGCAGCCGGCTGGGGTGTGGTGCCAGCCCGGGGGACACGGAGCGTCGACGGAGATGCGGAGCGTTTGGGGGACCAGGGTGGCAGCTGTGTCCCCAAAAGGATCTTCAGAGCCCCCAGGATGCTGCTGAGGGGGGAAACGGTCCTGCCACTGCAGACCCCGGATTCTCTCTCCCCCGTGACACTAAATTATATCGTTTTAATGAACTGTGATGGACAAATGCGTTTGGTCCTTTTCATTCTGCGATAGTTGCAATACAGACGCAGTTAAGTGCCTTTTAATAATGATCTTGAATCTGGCATTTCAAGCCAAATTGATTTAAAAAATGCATTTAAAGACTGGAAATTAATAGAATTGTAGATATATTTGTCAGCTGTCTCTGTAGATTTGGTATAGTTTATATAATTTACTTCGCTGTGCAAATATCCTACATTAAATTCAACTGCTAATGCTGATCTACTTTCAGCTGAATTTAACAGCAGTTAAAACACCCCCAAAATGAAAATATAGCCTTTTAAGATCTAACCTGCAATTTCCGCAGCCACCCCTCATTGTTCAACACTGTAGGCAAACAGGAGCTTGTTTTTTTTTCTCCTCAAAGACTGAATATGGCTTTTTTATAGCCTGTCTGTGAGAAGGAGCCAGTTTGCAATTTCCATATGGCCTGGAATTAGACTGCGACCCAAACGCTAGGCAAAGAACTTGCCTGTGTGTTTCTTTTCTCTTTTTTTTTATTAAATCGCATTTCATCTATACTTGAAGACAGCAAAGAGTGCCCCCCCCCCTTTACTTTGACCTATGCAGTTTCATTAAATCTCCTGGTACAATAAAAAAAAGAATTGGCATTTTATGCCCTGTTGGTTTTCTTGAAAGGTTTCCACTTCAGTTCACCTGATTGGCAGATGGACGGACTTCCTTTATCTTGTGCCCCACTATTGTTGGTGCCGCTATTCACAATTGTCAAATTTACTTATTGAAGCCATGGAATGACCTGGTAAAATAGATGAAAGTCTTTGGAGGGTCCACTTTCTTTGCTTGGTATGTTCCATGACTCGTGTTCACATAAAGGATAAAAATTAGAATCTGTATCAAAGGGATGCAGTTCGTTTGGGCCCCGCTTCAGGTCATAAATGAAAGGTTCAGTCTGATAAATCTGTAAATTAATCACATTACAAAAAAAGAAATCAAGATCTGAATTCTGTATTCAAGGCTCGACATCTCTCCAAATGTAGCTATGATTTACACAGCCGGTCCTTTTGTCGTAACTATGCCATATCACTGCAAACATTTGCCGTTGCTGAGGAAATGCTACAATAGATATTCTGTCAGTGAAGAGAGTCTGTGCATCAATTTCAAAAATGAGAAGTGGATGCAAAAATAATTTGTGATATATAATTACATGTTTTCACATTTCTTCTTGCATTATTGCAAAACAGACTCAGCCAATGAAACATCAAACTGATGCAATTCAAAACATTGAAGGTATGCAATACAACCACATACCTTTGCTCAGTGTTGATTTTTGGGATATACGTACTGAACGTGCACTGTTACTTTTGATTTTTGTACCTTATCTGAAGCTCAGTAAACTGTTTTAGTAAATGTTTCTTAAAGCCTTGCAGAATTATAATGATCATGGTCAGGCAGGTATTTCTGACATGTCTTGGAAGGAAATGTGAGCTGCTTTGTGGCTCTGTGATCCTGCGGAACAAAGTGGCAGCCGGCGCTCACAAACTCTGGACATGTTGCCGGTGCTCGTGGCTCCTCTGCTGGAAGTGCTGGAAGGTCCCTCTCATGTTTTCACACCTTCAGAACTTCTTCCCTTTGACTGTACAATTCCTGCTAAGGGTCTTAGATTTTAACACATTTTCTGGGTGAGTCATCTTAGTGAATTGTGTATGTTGTATATCCCTCCATCCATCCATCCATCCACCCATCCATCTGTGTGTGTGTGTGTGTATATATATATATACACATATACACACACACACAGACATACATATTAATATATGTAATATACATATATTGATGCTGTCAAACGATAAAAATTTTAATCGGATTAATTACAGGGTTGCTGTGGGTTAATTTCGATTAATCACGATTAAATATCATTCATTTTTAATCTATATTAATCCCGTTTTATTTTTCATGAGCAGACTCAAGAAAAAAGGGAATATACAGCATATGCACTTAACATGTTTATTGAACATCTTGAACGAGTCGGATGCATTCCATCTGCCACAGAGGTGCGGTACCAGGGACCCATATCAAAAAGCAGGATTTACTTAGCTGGACAACTTATTGTATTTAAGACACCTCAGTTTAAATGGTCTTTATCTTTGTTCACTTACAATTAGACCGAACTACCGTAAATCCGACAAATAATCCAACTAATCTAATTCTAGCCCAGTTAATTGCCATTGTTAGCAATATCAGTTGGTAACACATTACGCGCGGTGCTTTACGTATAAAACTCCATAGCAACACGTCCACAGATAAGTTGGACGGTATAGTGTGTGCGACCGATTTAATGAGCCGCAAATGAGAAGTAGTGCTTGAACAGAATAAAACTACAACTTTCCCTTCCGTTGATAAAAGACGCAGCCATCTTGGATTCTGAACTCGGGATCCTCTGTGCTGCTCTGAGATATTTCTCGGATCTCTGACAAACAAGAGCGCGCATGTCATCACGTCTGGCCTCAAAACTTGGAATCTGACTCAGAATACGAGTTCCCAGGGCAAATGGAACGCACCAAAACTGCCTGAAATGGGTTGCCAGAGACATTTCAGGGATTTTGAGTCATTCTGCGCTGCAGATGAGTTAATTGCATATGTATTGTGTGCGTGTGTGTGTATAGTGTTACTGAAAGTGGAATACATGTAACGCACACTTAGTTTTATTTCATACTGCATTCAGAATAATCTGACTTGGCAGTACCTGAATTGCTCTCATTTTGCAGCCAGGAGTCTACAAAGTCTTCGTCTTTTGCAAAGTTCCTAAATCCAAAGGAGCCCATCTGAAGAGCGTCGCGAGGCACAGTGAGACGCTCTTTAGGCTCTCCGAGTAAATGCATGTAAATCTATGTACGTAAATCCTTAACCTGGTTGGCGGCGTCTCCCACAGAGATGAAGCCCATGTCGGTGCCGAGGGGCCCCGGAGCCTTTTAGCACCGGAGATTAGAAGCCTTCCAGTGTAGTTTGGGTTATTCTGCAGGACGTTGTGCCATTCCTGATTCTCAATGAACCTAATTGCACGATTCCAAACATTCCGAAAAGGCTAATATATATCTGAACCTGTGACTGTAACACTGGCTGGTGATTTTATCTTCGTTAAAATTTAAAAATTGAAAGAAGGGGGCCCTTTCTTAATGCTGAGACGCTTAATTCAGGTCTCCTTAGCTCTCTTTGAAGGCTGTGTCTCACCTATTCATTTTAAATTAAAATTATGAAAAACTGAAATTCAAATTTATCGTCCTTATGTCTTGCATAGTGAACATGGATTTCAATATGGAAATCCGTATTCAAAGAGAAGCAAGTATTTTATAGCATATCATTTTAACATGATTTTCTGCCCATTAAAATCACAGCAAATCTTTCAAACATGAAACATTAAAAGAATGTACAATGGAGAATGGATACTGAATCCTGCATGTGTGGTTTTTCTATTTTTATGGGTCAGACGTGACTAATTACAACAGCCAGCAAAACCACAGCATAAATAATATGTCAATAAGTCTTTAAATTCACAATGTAAATTTATAGATGTAGTGTTACAGCACAGATTTCAGGAAATATTTTAAAGCTATGTCATTCTATACTTTTTATGATTTGTTGAACTATAATTGTGAATTCTCCTCAGATACAAACATATTTACTTGTTGATATGTTTTCAGATGTACACATCTAGGTCACCCATTACTGCAGGCTGCAAAATGGACCTCAATTGTAGTTTTGAAGCCCCGGATCGACCATTATGGGATTTTCAGGTATTCAGTTCCTAACACTCTTGGTTTTGGTAAAGAGAAACGCTTCTTCTGAAGAGTTCCGTTCCTTTCCGTAGCATAGTGCAGGTGTCAGGAAGCTCCGAGATGATGGGCTGTGAACTGGAGGCCAGTTTCATGCATTAATGAACAACAAGGTTAAAGGTAGCTATCAGGGCCGCGATGGCAGGCCTAACCAAAGGCCATGCAGAGTAAAAATAGACATTTACCCTTAACTGAATTACCGCAGTTTAATCGTTAATGCACTCTGAGGAGCATTTCTGTACCATTGATGGCACATTGATACCGTCTGTACCTTTGGGATGTTCCTCAGAGTCCATTTCTGTACTTTAAAAGGTACAATTACAAGGGTACAGCCCCAGTGGCAAGCAATTTGTACCCTTCTTTTCTGAGAGTGTACCTCACATACAGTTGTATGTATGTTTGATTGCGTGAGGTTGGCTTTCCCTCGAACTAAGCACCCCTGAACGAACGCAGTGTGCAGTGGTCCCTTAGGCTCCTTGGAACACGCTGCTTGGGCAATGCTAAGGTATAATTTCACAGTTCTACTTGAGCAGAGAGTGCAGGGCTTAACCTTCCTAATTATTAGAATCGAAAGTGGGGAAAGTTCAGGTGCCCTGTCAGATATGCCTCTATTGGCCCGACTGGTTAGAATGTCATATATTTTCAGTAACGGCTTCTGCTTAATCCATAATGATTTACTTGTCCTTGAACTCAGACATGGCAGGACCCACAATTATTGATTCCTTCTCACGTGTTATATCTAACAATGATATAGAATATATAAAACATTATATCATATAAAAATAAAACTAACCTCTAACTGATTTTCTGGTCAGCAGTTCAATAGGGAGGCTGTTTAACCATGAAATTCTAGTCTCTATGATCTCAGAATACATTTGCCAATAAACATTTCAGTATATTAGGTATTTCATTAGTTTTTTTTCTTGTCTATTGAGTTCAGAGTTAAGCATCCGCTGTTGTGTTTGCTGTAGTATGTCAGGCTCTAGACATCAGTCTTTATGTTCTTTTTTTCTGTATTGCTGGGAGTTCCTGTGTTGTTTTTATATGTGTGACCCAGCTTCATATAAGAGACGGAGGGCATCTCTGTAAATGACACAGTTGCTCTGATCATGCCGTCTTCCATTGTGTCTGCCTGTGTTCTGCTCCTCTGCTGCCTCTGGAACGTTCCAACATTACTGGTATTTATCTGACAGTCAAATCCGTCCAAACTTCACCTGGGTAATGTCCACACTATCAAACAGCTTACACAGCTGTATGTCAATATGGTTACTAAGCATAATTGTGGTATGATGGTACTGGACTTGATACATGCCCAGATGTTTGTGTGCAAATGTAGATTACAAGTTTTTTTTCCACTCGGATTTGATGGATAGAATTAATTTAAAAGTGCAACACCATTGTCACAATTTTTAAGTTAGATTTAGACTTAAATTATGTTAAAAACCTTGAAAGAAAAAAAAAAGTGTTTATTCGCTTCCTTTTAAAGTATTTTTTCCATGAACTGTAGAATTCTCATTTAGGAAGGAAAGGGCCAAAAGAGAGCACATCAAGGCTCGCTCTTAGTCAAATTATCCTTGGAAGAATTTTATTCCCAACCTACAGTTCAGAATAATTTGCTACTGTTCAACCTGGGAGTACTTTAGTTGCCAGTGAAATCGCTTTCATCTCTGCTCAAATAGCAAATAGCAATCGCTGCATAGCCTTTGGATCTGCTAGAGATTGTTTTTTGTTCCTTTACCCAACATTTTATCCTGCATTAACCGTTTGCTCCCTGATTTTGTCACTTTTCTGCATAACTGCATAGCATTTATAGAAAAATTACAGTGGGACAGATCGCTGCATCCAAAATTGAAATTATACATGTAGCAAAATCTTGGGTAATTATATTATGTAAAATACAGGAGGGTGTGGCTATTTCCGGAGGGGATCAGATGACTGGGAGAATTGTATCCGTTTGACTGTTTCCTGCACAGTAAATGGCTGATTTTTGAAATCTTTCACCACCACCAATGCCCTCAGACCCAGAAATCTCTCCTTATCTCATTGCACATTTCTGCCCCAACCATGTTTCAGATTTCCCATGCCAAAATGACTGCCCCATATTTTCATTAATCCTGTTGCACCCATGTCCTTTATAAAATGCCTATTCCTCTCCCATTACAGTGTTCTGTGGGTCCCACTACATTGACCTGGGAACGCACAGCTACGTGCTTAAAATTATACCGGAAACGAGGAAGATTTTGTTTGATTTTGTTAGAATGACTGAAGAGAAACGCGTGTTGAAATGGAGTGATTTCATTCATCCTTCAGTCGATTATCCGGTACTGGGGTGTGGCAGCAGGGCATGTGGCCATCCGTTGGAGCCCCCGTCCAGCCACACGGGCAACAAGGCAGGCTTACATCCTGAGCAGGGAGCCGGCTCCTCACAGGGCCCCCACTCACACTATGGGAGACGTAGAGGCACGAGTGCACGGAAATTGCACAACTGTCTTTGGACTGTAGGAGGAGAGTGGAGAGGAAACCCACAAAACTCAAGGAGAACATGAGATCATGGAGGATGGGTGGGATTCACACCCACGAACCCGGGGGTGTGAGGCAGGGGTGCAGATGAGTGATCCACTACATACAATCTCCCCAAAATTGCATTAATGGCGACACTAAAATGCAGGGGTGGAGGGGGAGGGTTCACGTTCAGAGGGGTACAAATCCAGACCAGTGCTTTGCTTCAATCGGCCAGTTGAGGATGAAGAATCACGTTCACCGAGTGCTAAGCTGGCCGGTTTAAAACAAAATCTTGGTCTGGATTTGTACTTTCTGAACCGGAACCCTCCACCTCTACTAAAATATGTACAAGTAACCAGGGGATGTTAAAGCAGTGTTTCCCAACCCAGGCCTTGAGGGGAACCCCCAGACAGTCCACATTTTTGCTCTATCTCTGATTTCTGGCAGACAATCCACATAAAACAAGGATTGTCTGGGGGTTGCCAGGATTGTCTGGGTAACACTGTGTTGAAGGGAAGCGGTAATGGTATCCACTGTCACTGCATGTACAGCATCCCTTCAAAACTGGGTCTGAGGATCACAGAGGACCAGTGTGGCTTTTTTTTTTTCCTCAGATGAAACGAAAACACATCATCATATTTGCGGTGTTTGATCATTACAAGCAAGCATTGCTCACAGCGACCTTTCAGCTCCAGGACTCACTGAGTCACCTGGAGTCACCAAGTCTCTGGAATCGACTGAGTCTCTGTTGCAGTTCACAGCACAGATCCTGCGGAGAGCATATTAAGATGAAAGAACTGTGGGGTGGGGGGGGGGAAAGAAAAATAGTACTTAGCAGGATACAGGAAACACACGGCCTCTGTCTCATTCTGCCTTTTTCTGTTTTCACACACACAACAAGTAAACGTCTCGTCTAACTAAGCTGTATACCACTAACAGCCGTTACGCTGTGGTTCTGAGACACACAAATTAAGCAAACAGCTAATGAGCAAACACAGAGAGAACGATGATATGGAAACAATGCAATGAAAAGTAAAAAGGGTTCAAAAGTAAAAAAGCATTATTTGGTCTAGTAAATGACTCCTGGAAACACCTTGTAGATGTGCATTTTACAAATAGAATTGCATGCGGACTATCTGTTTTCAGGACATTTTTAGCAATATCTTGAATATTGGTTAACCCTTTATATAAACTGCACCTTTATAATGTATTCATTATGTATTCACAGGACATTCAAAAATAGCTTGTTAATATACCTTAATATCCTAACATACCTTAACAGCCTTAATATACATTAATAACAAACATAATGTGATTGTGTTTATTATTATAAAATGCTTGTTATTAATGTATATTAAAGCTGCTGACATGTGTTAGGATGTTGTGGTATACTTACATGCTGCTTATGAATGTTCTATGAATGCATTATGAAGGTGCACTGAATGGTTTACGAATGCACAATGAAGGCATTATGAAGGTGGCATTAATATGAAGCATTTTCGAATATTGTTCTTTACAGATGACAGTCCATCTGAAGGGGTTTTCTGGGTTATATATCAGTCACCTGGTACGAATAAAAACATATGCCTGTGTGTCCTGTCTGTTATATTGAGGTGTATAAATCCTGTTTAACACAGCATAGCCTGCAGTACATCATATTCTCTATGTTTAGGGATAAATCAAGATATATAGCTTGCTTTGTCAGTATTTCTTCGTGGAAGATTGCTTGCTTCATACATGAGTCAGACAAGGCTGCTCTCTTAAATCAACCCCCCAACTCATCAATAGAGTGGCTTTATCCTTAAATTCTGTGTGTGTTGAGTCTTATATCCATATTGACAGTTCAGCCAGATGCAATAAACCTGCCGTCAGACTCTCTTTGACAACAGAAAGTTCCGGCAACAAGCTGCATATTTGAGCAGTAGAAGCCTGATAGCATTTTGCTATGTTTCATTTCATAATTTGGAGATAAATACAATAGGGCTCATACCATCTTGTTTGCTATGAAATAAATTGTGTGTGTGTTTTGACAACAGCTGCTGACTTGCCTATATCCATTTTTCATCAATCGAGAGTTCTGATTTGATTTTTTTATATTAATGAATCTGAGGGATTGTAAGGGCAAGTGGGAAAGATTATCATAATAAACTCATAAGTCTCATCTGATTGTTCCATAATTGGACGCCAAATTCTTAAGATCCCCGCATTTCGGAAGCAGACAGGCTGTCAGAGTTTGTGATACTTGGTCCCTGTGGCCTGCAGTCCTATTTACGAAGAGTTTGTCAGCTTGTTAGGAAGGCTTCTCTAAGATCGAAAGTGACAGCCGTGTTGCAAGGGGGCCACGTCCTTAAACACCCATCTAGCCCCAAATTAGAGATCAGCCCGAACCGCGGTGTCTGGGCCAGGCGACCGTGATTGTGGCCGAGATCGACGCGCCTCGTGTCGGAGGGGCCAAGCGTGTGACCTCTTTGTTCTTTTGAGCCGCCGGGTTGCTGTGGGCATTGGCCAGTAGCCTTAGGCTTAGAGCATCCCTGCTGTCTCCACGGCACCTTCCCTGCATGATGTGTTTATCAAATCCTTTACCAGACAAAGCAATGTTCTGCACCACGAGACTCACTGCTCAACAAACAATGTTTCCCCCATGTGTACCATGTGACTTAGCAAGGTGGGGCCAGTGTTTCCTTCTCTTTGAGGCAGCAGGGGCACGGATTATGTGCAGGGCTTTGGTATGATGCGTGCGGGTAGTACTGCCCAAGCCGTTAATATGTAGCTCATCGGTGACGCATTGCAAAATGCGAATGCAGGAAAGCATATATAACCTCAGCATCGTTCTGCTGCGTGTCGGTTACAAACGTGGTTTTAAGGCATATTTTTGTGATGAATTCTGGGAAACCGGCACGCACTGGCGAGGCTGAAAACACCGAAGTGGGTGTTGGCATAGGATTCATTCCAGTCATGGATGTAAACTGGATCCTAGAGCTTTTCCATCTCTTGAGCACAGAGGAGACCATGTGACTGTTCCGGTGCATTAGCAACAAACTGGCACCTCAGATGCCTTTGAAATGAGGTGTCCTTGAGTTCCACAGCCAATCAGCTGCAAATTTCCAAAAAAAGGCTCAATCTTTGGTGCACTGGAGACACTACTGAAGACTCAACCAGCCGAGCTTCTCACGTACAATTCCAGCCATACAGTCTAACATAGCCACAAGTCTAACATAAAAAAGATATCCATTTAGCGGAATGATTCTTCAAATGTTGTTTAAATTGTTTCTGTCTTTCATCACATCCTCTATTTACTGGTGTTGCTTTCAGATTGCTGGGCTAGAAGGCAGACATATTTACTGATCCAGTGATAAAGACAGATAGCAAGGGGATAAATCCTGGTGGGTGAAGACATGAGAAAAATGAACTAGCCTTACAGCAGGTGCTACACTTTATTCTTATTTTTTAATATAAGGTAACCTTGGAAATAAGAGCAGGGAAGATTGTAATTCAGCTGATTTAGATGGAACGGCCTCTGTGGCATTTATCAAAGGTGTGCATTTGGTGTCACAAGTAAAGATTCCAAACTCAATCGATTTTTTTTTCGTTCCTTGGTCATAGATTTAACTTATTGAGTTTTTCCCTTTTGTCTTACGCTGATAAACCCTTTAGTATATCGATGGGCCCTTGCTTTTGGTTGCTATCCATGCTGTAACTTCCAAAAAGTGCAGGTCATGCATATGATTATTGGATTATTGTGAGAGCCTGTTGACTTTGAATCCCTTTTTTAATTTGGATTTCTAGTGAATCGCTTGTTGCGACATGTGAGGTACAGAGTGGGGATGCATCCAGAGGATTAATATGGCTACGCTTGACATATTTCTAAGCAAAAAAAAAAGCAGTCCTATAGTATATTGAATTAATACAGACCTAACACATATATACTTAAAACACACATGCACCCAGACTTTGTTTTAAAAGCACAACAACATTTTCCGTTGTTTTGGCTCTGTAGTCCTGATCAGATGCTCTTTGCTTTATGATTTTTCGATTTTATGATTGTATGATAGCGAGGCACATTCACTGGTCATCAGATTTAGAATTTTTATCTGTTCCCAGTCTAGTGATATATTGTGTGACACTTTCTACTGATGCTGATTGCAGCTTCCACCCAAGTGGGCTTCACGCTTCTCATACTGCATAAGCTTCTCATACAGTCCAGGCAAGTTTGTTACAGCTACAATTGTTCACTTTTGTATTATTTCCCCAACAATAGAAAGGGGCATTTTAAGACAAGTAGCTATTTTTATTACCCATTACCTGACTTATGAAAGTCAACGAACTTTACCCTCATTTGATATGTATGTTCTCTTATCTTTCCCATGTTGACGGATGGCTAAGGAAATTTGGCCTCTGTGTCTCCTCATATTTGTACCCCAGTTAATCTGGAAGTCATGGATTACAGCATTAAGGTTCCCATTCACTCAAAGATATACAAATTTTAGGGAAAACATGTTTCAGTTACATGCTCACTATAATTTCCAATTATGGCAACAATTGTGGCACGTGTGTTTTTGTTGAAAATAATAATTTTTTGATGAAGAATTTGGTTTTCTTTGAAGAAATTCATTTCAATGAAAGGCTCGATTTTTTTCATTTTTTTTGTGTGAGATGAAGCTACTTCAGGTAGATTTTTCCTAATACTTTCTACAGATCTTTACAAGGGGTGCGAAGGGCACTGTGTGTGTCACATTGTTAAGAAGTGAGAGCAGACTGGTGAGCTCAGCATTTACAAACAATCTGGCAGACCATGGAACACCAGTGCAGTAGATCAGAGAAGAATAGTGTATGGTGAAGAAAAAACCTTTGACAATTGTTAAATCAGTGAAGCCTTGTCTTCAGGATATAAGAGTATATGTATCAAAGATTACCACCGAGATTACACCAACACATTATCAGAGGTTTCACCACAGGATGCAAACTCCTAGCAAGCCTTACGAATAAGATGACAGGGGTACAAACAGTACATTAAAAAGCTAGAACAAAGTGTAATGGATTGATCAGACAACTATCATTGCAGACTGATGGAAAGAGAAAAATGGTGAAATAAAAGATCAGCTCATGATGTGAAACATACCGCCTCATCTATACAGCAGAGTGAAGTACCCCCTCATTTATATAGCATAGTGAAGCGTACCACCTCATCTACACAGCAAAGTGAAGCATACTGCGTCATCTATACAGCATAGTGAAGTACTGCCTCATCTATACAGCATAGTGAATTACCACCTCATCTATACAGCATAGTGAAGCATACCACCTCATCTATACAGCATAGTGAAGTACCGCCTCATCTATACAGTTCGGCATAGTGAAGCATACCACCTCATTTTAACAGCATATTGAAGCATACCGCGTCATCTATACAGCATAGTGAAGTACCACCTCATCTATACAGCATAGTGAAGTACCACCTCATCTATACAGCATAGTGAAGTACCGCCTCATCTATACAGCATGTTGAAGTACCACCTTATCTATACAGCATAGTGAAGTACCGCCTCATCTATCCAGCATAGTGAAGTACCCCCTCATCTATACAGCATAGTGAAGTACCACCTTATCTATCCAGCATAGTGAAGTACCCCCTCATCTATACAGCATAGTGAAGTACCGCCTCATCTATCCAGCATAGTGAAGTACCGCCTCATCTATCCAGCATAGTGAAGGCAGTTTTATGCCTTGAACATGTACAGGTGTCAATGGACCTGACTTACTGTCATTGTTGATATCACTGCTGATGGCAGCAATCACACACATGTAGAAATGCACAGAAGCATCTCGCCTGTTTATTAAAGGGAACACATCAAAAGTCACATGACAAAACTCTATCATGTGGAAGGACAATGAGACAAGCATTAAATCAGAGCAACAAAAGAGAGAACATCGCCATCAAAGATCTAAGCATCTAGTTGATGTCTACGGACCGTGAACTCCATGCAGCCATCGACTGCAAAGGATTTATGAACTAATATTAAACATGGTGATTTAATGTAATTTTAGCAGATGTTAATTTTTCAAACTTCTTTTGGGAGACAGCATTAAAGGGGACACACTGCCCACACGGTTCACCCATTATGAATGTAAAATCCTTCGAAGTAAAGCTGAAATTTGGCACTCAGTTTTAGTCATTGTCTGATTTTGAAAAAAGAATCTGCAAGAGAGCAATATAGAGACAATTAACAAAAAAATTTTAAAAGTCACTGCCCAAATATCTATGGACTCCACTGTGATCAATATGTCTTCAGAAAGAGAATAAAATGATGCCTTGTTCTTGAAAAACAAACTAATAATCAAAAGAAAACTAGTTCTTTACAGTATAATTTCTCAAGAACACATTAAAGGTTTGAAGCACTGGCTTTAATTAAATGTGTTCAAGTGTGGCAGGTTTTTTTTTTAAGCAGTTTATCTAAAATATGCAAAAATGTATTATGGTCCCATCTAACCTGTTTCTAAGTGACACACACCTACTAATGCACTGATAAGTGAAATAATTTATAATGAAGCGTAGCCATAAAACACAAACATAGTAATCCTGTCAAATTAACGCAAACAGACTTTTCCATACATTTTTACCAGTGAAATTTCGGCTTCCTCTAATCTTGACATCGAATGTGTTTATTTTATTTTTTTTGCCAGAAGATGATTTTATGGAGAGGTAGCACTCACTCTTGCATCTGAAATGAGTGGATTCATAGGCAATGTTATGGCCAGTTAAAATAATGCAGACTCTTGGACAAAACAGGAGAAATAACTTTGACGTGACCCACTGCAGCTGGACCGGGTCTATTTCCCCGGGCATATTCAGAACATGGGATCTTTGGCTGTATATTTCTGTGAGTGAGTGGTTATGATCAATACTGGTAATTGTAAGAAAAAAATACATTGGCGGGGATTTTCTGCATGTTCCTATACACAATCATATGTTCGGCCAGCGGTTTTGCATTTAACGATGTAAGTAGATTCGGTACTGCTAGGGATTTTAAATATAATTGGCGTGTCAGTTGCACACATTCAGTTATCTTTGTGGTTATGGCTCATTTGATAACAGCAAAAAATGTTGCGGCTGAAAAGGTCTGTTAAAGTACACACTGTTAATTTAATTCCTATTGCAAAAGCTAGCCATGTGGAAACCTAAAAACTCACATAAATAGTTCCCACAATAGCTCCGTCTTCTTCTAAAACATCCTTATGGTTTATTCAGAATATACGTGTTTTAAAAACACAATTATCAGGAGCATTTCTTCAGAAATAGCGCAATACCTCATCTTGCAAAATTCAAATTAATTAGGTTTTATTGAAGTAAATATAATTCTTTCTGACATGTGCCATTTTATTGCGTCAATTTTTCTTTGGTCCCTCAGAAAATGCAGCATGTCAGTTGTTCAAATAGGTTTCGTGGCAAGACAAGTGAAACATTTGTCTTCATACAGCTCACAAAATGCATAATTGCCAACTCCAGCAGCTCTCTTATGTTGCTATGGCAACCCAGCGCAAAAGGAATGTACGCGCATGTACTTGCTGTGGGTTCCCCTGATAAGGAAGACAGGTTTAAGGAAGATTGTCATTCCAGAGTGATACAGTAAGTGCAGACGTGTATAATAAATAATGCCACCCGGTGCATTTCATTAATTAGTGGGACTGGAAGTGAGGTGGGGGCACGAGACCTTTTCTCTGGCCGTGATCTTCTGCTCTGGGCTCGCCTTCCTGCCCCCCCCCCCCCCACGCTTTCTCAATTTGAGGCCCAATCGAGTGTCTCTCCCTTCCATCATGTCAGTCTATTTCCTACTTCCCTCTTTTCCGTATGTAAACTTTACAGTTCGTCGTTAACTTACGGCCCATGCGACTTGCGACCGATCAGCTTCACGACCTTTCAGAGACCACAAATACGTGACCACATCAGTGACGCGGGTGGCGGCGTGTGCACTGCCCTGCGCGAGCGTGCGAGTGCTTCTGCCCTGCGCGAGCGTGTGAGTGCACTGCGCGAGCGTGCGAGTGCTTCTGCCCCAGACAAAATTAATTAAGAAAATGGTGAAAAAAGTGGGAAAAAATGCCCAACAATATTACTTAAAGATGATATAATTTTAATATACAGTATATTTTACGTACAGATAATATACGTAAGATACGTATAAGATACATGAAATAAAGGGCCAACTTATGACCCTTCAGTCGCAACCAATTGCGACCTGTATACCACAAAATTCGGTTTTACCATCCAGTTATCCCACCAAAGACGGATTTTTTGTAGAATACGGTATAAACACACATTTTTATCTGTTATCTGTGATATCGGCTAAAGTTTTTTTCCCCCCTTTTTCGTATAACTTTTTGGACTTCATAAAGTCTAAAATTAATTTCATATTGTTCTTTTGCACTGCATTACAATTCCTACCTTGCATACTGATGTGTTCAAAACTCAACCGCCATTCTTATCGCCCTGATAATCATAATAAAAAGGAATTTTCTTTAAAGGTGCTATAACTGCTCATAATTAATGTATTTTTATTTGAATACATGCTGCTGAAATGAACTGGGGGAAATCTGAAAATACTGGCAGAGGTTTCATCCATCCAGTATTATAAAATGATCTAATTACTCTCACCAGTCAACCAGCAAGATCCTTCACCTGACGGCATAGATCTCCAAACAATTACCTAACCGAGGTCATTCAGGCAACCATGAAGGCAAAACAGTGCATTGCCATAATACACTCAGAAAATGGATTGGTTCCATTTGAGCACAGTCTCTATTGTATCTCATCAATGTTGCAGGAAAATGGCTTCCATTAAGTAGAATATGACCAGAAGGCATTAGATCATTACAGACTAGGGAAAGAAAAAAAAAAACAGGTTTAATCAATTAACAAGGGTGCAGTCTTAAAGAGCTGGAAAAGATTTGCTTTTAGACACACTTGTCCACTGCTGTTTCCTTAAACTGGACCTGCTATGAAGTGATTTCAGTGACCAATTTGGCAAGATGTTAATAAGAGTAAAGTGCAGTTAACAGGAGGGGGGGACCTGAGTTCATGGGGCTGCTCCAGTTCTTCAAGGCCTCTGCCAGTTTTCACTGTATCCTACACGGTAGTGATTACAGAGTCATTATGCCACTGTTTAAGCAGGTCTTCTGTTGTGCTCCGAATGGTCTAGACTGGAAAATGGAAAATGAATAGTAACATTGAATATAGGCCCAAGCTTTGCATAGTAAAATGACAGGCATCGTAAAATATTACTGATGAAGTCAGCACTCTGCATTTCGAATCTGGGGTGTAAGTACCATTAAAAAGTGAAGGGGCAACTCACTAATAGTGCTTAATTGTTGGAATGACACTTGGTGGACATCACCACTTCTGCAGGAGACCTTTTGTCCAGCTTTGCTGATCTCCCAGGAGTTAATCAGAGTCTGAATGTTTAATAAAGGGTACTGGGGGGCTTTCTAAGACACCCACATGCATCTGCCCACAGCGCACGCAAAGCAATCTCATCTCGTTTAAATTCCAATTATAATTCCCAAAGTGTCACTTAGGTTCCCGTCTTTGTTTCATCAGCCAAACCCTGAGTGGTTGTCAGGATCGGACAAAAGTGATTTAACTAAGACTAATGATGGCTATCATTTGGAAATGTGCTGCTGTGTTTTAACCAAGATCTGGTAGGGGGGGAGGGGGGGGGTAATAAGTATTCTGAAACATGCGATATGTGACAACGAAGCACTTTATTGTGCATTAGTCACGTAACGCGCAACACATAGGCTGTCAGAATCATAATAAGGTATAAGCTGAAGGCAAATGGTGGATCTTTCCTGGTATTTCAGAAAGTCGCGAATATCTTTCGTTGCTGTCTGTCGTCATGGTATCTATAGGTGCCACCAGTGATAAGGTCATTCAGTGCCAGGCAGCAGTTAATGTGGAAGCGACTATGTCCTTCACATGTACTGTAAGCACGCGTGTCCTTTTCCCATCCTTCTGAAATGTACAGGCAATTCGCTTTCAAATGGAACGTGTTCAGTGTGTGAGATGCTTGTTGCTTTGGTAACATGGGAAAAAGCTGCATCCGTGCTGTTTTTATTGGTGGCTCATGTTAGCCAGTCACCTCATGTGGTCACGGTCTTACTCTGAAAGCAGCCTGTCTAACGGGCCAAAGTCCTGAATGATGCTACACTTCCTAATGACCGCTTTGGGGTGGCTGCAGATTCGCTGGTCAGGATGTGTGTTTTGAAGCCGGACCGTTACTTCTGCTTTCCTTATATTTTCATTTTGAGTTTGACACCGGACACCTTCTTGACGCCCATAGTCCAGGCTGGGGCCGACTGACAATGAGAGAGTCTTACAGATCACAATGTAAAATGATTATGTTATCATCATGTTAAGTGAACCATCATCCAGCTTTTCAAATGAAGCTGTCTACCTGTAGGATTCCCTAAACCGCTGCACATCAACCGTCAGTACTCACCTTAACATTTGGTGCTCTCTGTAACCTTCAGCCTCAGTACTGACCTTAACATTTGGTGCTCTCTGTAAACTTCAGTGTCAGTACTGTCCTTAACATTTGGTGCTCTCTGTAAACTTCAG
>JAABNY020000034.1:16493118-16505304 GCA_015164015.2 Brevimyrus niger
AGTGCTGTAGTGTAGGTCCCCCTTCTGCAGTGGTGTAGTGTAGATCCCCCTTGTGCAGTGGTGTAGTGTAGGTCCCCCTTGTGCAGTGCTGTAGTGTAGGTCCCCCTTCTGCAGTGGTGTAGTGTAGGTCCCCCTTCTGCAGTGGTGTAGTGTAGGCCCTCCTTGTGCAGTGGTGCAGAGTAGGTCCCCCTAGTGCAGTGTTGTTCTCCTGCTAATTGATAGTATTGCAATCACCGAAGGACACACACACACCAATCAGGCATAACATTAAAAGCATGTGACTAATATTGTGTAGCTGCCCCTTGTGCAGTGGTCGGCATGGCTATCTGAAAAATTAGCTTTGATAACCAGTACACTGCAGGAAAATGTAGTGGAAGCTAATGATACCCTCTAACTTTTATTATATGAATTTAGCTTTGCTTGGTTTTAGGCTCTGAAACTGGTAAAACATACCTTGAGAGGTACAATTTTAACCTGATTAACACTGAAGTCCCATCTGTTGGACTAGAGTGATTCTCAAGGGAAACTTAGGACTTACCCAATTGGGTATTGTTGGATTCTGTAGAGTCTCCGGAATAAATCTGCATAGATTTTTTGTTCCATGGTATTCTATTTGCGAGATACAAGCATTTTGTCTGAGAAGCCCTAATTTGCAACTTGCCCATGCTGACATTTTGACCACAGTGAAGCCGCTTTGGGACTACAAACATGGTGCCATTTATCCAGAACTAGGAAAGAGGGTTTCAGCCCTATTGGTCTATAGCTCTGTAAACCAGAAGCTGGAAAATACAACTGGGCTTCCGTATCATGAAGATTTCTTGCATAGCCAGATAACTTGTCAGATTTAAGGTGGTGGACTAAATAATAGTGAACAAAGATAAAGTCCATTTAAAATAGGGTGCTTTAAAAGCACCTAGACAAGTTATCTAGCTAAGCAAGTAATCCTGCTTTGTGGTGTAAGCCCCTGTTTTCTGCTTAGTTTAGGGTACCCAAGTTTAAATTGGCTTTATCTTCGCTCACTTACGTTTAGCCCAGACTATCTTCAATCTGACAAGTTATTGCCTAATCATGTCTTGTGTTTACACATATTCAGCAAACCGTGTACCGGACAGATATACAAGCTCACAACAAACAGCAACAAACATATGATTTTAGAGTTTACAAATGTTTTTGACCTTTAAACTTTATTCACTTTACCTGTGAACATTTTTTTATTTGATTTACAGTTAGTAGAACTAAATTTAGTGGAAAGCTAATTGGTCCGCTAATGGTTTTCAGAGTTAGCAGAGAGTCTAATAGCTAAATAGCTAAAAAGCTTTATACCGTTGCCATGAAGAGGTGTACTTGATCTGCAACAATGTTTTGGAAGGTAGTATGCATCAAAATAATATCCACATGAATGCCAGAACCCAAGGTTTCTCAGCAGAACATTACCCACCATACTGCCTCTACCAGCTGACCTTCTTTCCATAGTGCATCCTGGTGCCATCTCTTCCCTAGATGAACGACACACACACACACACATACACACAGCTGTCCAAATGATGTGAAGGAAAACGTGACTCATCAGACAAGGCCGCCGGTCTTCCATTGGTCCATGATCCAGCACTGATGCTCATGTGCTTATTGTAGGCACATTCAGCGGTGGACAGGGGTCAGTATGGGCACTCTGACCTGTCTGCGGCTACGCAGCCACACGCACAGCAAGCTGCGAGGCGCTGTGTGTTCTGACACCTTTATATCATAGCCAGCAATAGCGTTTTAGCAATTTGTGCTACAGTAGCTCTCTGACCAGATCTGACCAGATGGACTGGTGTGTGCTCACCACGTGCATCAGTGAGCCTTGGGTGCCTACTATATGATTCCATTGCCGGTCCACTGGTTTTCCACCTTTGGTGGGTCTCCCCCCCCCCCACCTTCCCACATGTAATCTTGCTTTCTCTAGGCCATGAGCAGTTGCCTAAGGCATTTCACTGCATGTCGTACGGCGTATGACTGTGTATCTGACAAACAAATAAACAAACAAACAAACAAATAAATAAATAAAATACTGACCACTGCATAACAGAAACACCTCACAAAGACCTACACTTTTGGAGATGCTCTGACCCGGCCTTATAAGCATCGCAATTTGGCCCTTGTTACAGTTGCCCAGATCCTTACCAACTTCAAGAACTGTTCACTAGTCTAATATGTAATGGCACCGTTGACAAGTGCCATTGGAATGAGATAATCAATGTCATTCACCGGTCGCCTGTCAGTGGTTTTAAAGTTAAGGCTGATCAATGTAGAACTCAGATGGTCTCCAGTGGCCCAGAAAATCTCACAACTCATCCTTTTGAGAACTGAAAGATGACGCAAATCGAATAAGACGGCGCACTGGGATTGTGGCTAAGATAAATTCTGCAGGAAGATTTACACTGATCCTCATTGCCCCTCTCATCAGAATTTTTTTTAGCATTAATATGAAAACATATATTTGTAGAACTGAGAATGGAACGGAAATCAAATGGCAATTGATTTTCTGCATTGTGTTGAAGACTATCAATGGGGAAGCATGATCCGTATGTCAAAACTACACACTATGAGGTCAAAGGGGCGAATACATTCCGCATTAGGTATTCCGCATGCGAGTTCATGTCTAATCCTGCATATGTTTCTGAGATGAATTATGCAGGTACCACACCGTGAGAAAGATGAAGGCAGGATTTGCTTACTAGCTCCCAACCAATAGGCCCTCGCACATCTGTCCTTTCTAAGAACCACAGGCTATGTAGGTTTTGTTGTTGAGTCTGTTATCACCCCACTGTTTACAGTCATGGGGGGGGGGGGGCAGTTTTTTTCACTGTGCCCCAGCCCCTTCCCAGCATTGACCTGCCGTTTTCAAATCTTCCCTTAACCCCGCTAAATTAGCACGCAGCTTTCGACATGACTCAGATTGCTAACACAAAGAGCGGTTATGTATGTGACCAATCTGTCATTTACGATGCATTTTTTTTTTTTTACGCGGAAAATAGGGTTAAATCTCAGCGTGGAGGGTAACGTATATTTTAAGATTTATTATTGAAGCATAACCAAAATAGTGCGCCCTTATACGGGCAATCAGGAACTGAGATATACCTGCGGAGATGTTAGAAATACACCAATTTTTTACTGTTTAAATAACTCAAATGACAGTCTTTGGAGCATGAAATGAACCACCAACCATTCCTAATACATTCAATTATCCACATCACTCATCAGTGGGACATATAATGGGAACTGCATGCTTTGGCAAACCAGTAAAATTCCCAAGTGCAAAATATTTACATTGCAACTCGGCTGACAAATATTTTGATTGCAGAGGAAAAAAAAACAAAAAAATGATTTAGAGGAGTAACATATTTCGACCATTATTGGCAATTTGGCCAAGGTGATTGTGAGTTTGTGTCACTCCTTTCGCTGGTTGGAGTCTTTAGCCGCAGCTGCGCTGTCTGTCATGCTTCTGAAAAGCGATTTTAATGACATCCAAATGTGCGGTCGTTTTGTCAGATTATTAATATGGTAATCAGTGACATATAATTTAAAGTTTTCAGTCATTTTTAATTTAAAGATACAAATGTAGTACGGCGGCTAACATCCATAAAGGTAAAACAACACAACTGCAAAGCTCGTCAAAATATGGAATCAGATTTGGAAACAGTGGCTGGGGTTCGAGGGAACGACTGAGAAAGCCTCCCTTTCTATGGAGTCGCTGCCCGTCCGCATTTTGACATTGAGCCAGGCTGTTAAACACGGAGCCCCACGTGTCTGACGAAGCAGCGACGCCTGTCCTGGGCTTTATCACTCTCCCTCCACAGCGTAGGAAACCTGAGACCGGTTAGTGATTTTCTTTGTTTGCACTTTAACTTCTTCCATGCATTGTAACGCCAAAATCTGATTTAGAGGGTAATACAGGAAGCGGTCTTCAGCTTGAGGCCAATCGTGGTGAATTGCTGAATGCCAGGTGCTTGAAACGTGCGCTTGTGTGCGTCCGTGTGCGTGTTGAAATGAGTTTTCAACACTATTTGTTCGCACAGCACTCCCCCGGCCACAAACGCAAATCCTGTAGCGATGGCAGCTACACGGAGCCTTTGTCAAAATGCATTTCATATTGCCTTCTGAAGTGCAAGAATAATTACTCGCTGAAGGCACTTTGAGCAACTTCATTTCTGACAAATGGCTTCCTTTAGAACTATACATCTCTGTTGTCAACAACCTAAATCTTTTTTTGAATGTACATCACATTATGAAAATGAATGTGGTGTTTTCTTACTGATTTTTGGATAATTCAGTTTTGTTGGTTGATACATTTCTTTAGGAGTTAGTACATGAACCTGCAAACCTTGTGTGTGAGTAGTAATAACTAAAGGCGTCGATAAGCAATATCATTTGCCAAGTTCTTTTTCATTTAAACACACTGTTTACCGAGGTTTACACAGAGTCATGTTAGTCTCATTCTCACTTTATTAGCAGTGTGATGTTTTCCAGTGTCACCTTCCTTTTCATTTTTTTGGCAATGGGATGGAATATAAGATATAAGTCTTTAGTGATACAGTTCAGACACACAGCCTGAAATCACTGTGAAGTTCCATGGATGAAACATTGTTTTATGTAAATGACTCTGTCGCTGTCACTAATGCGTGTCAGAGGGTGAAGGATGGACACTGGCAGAGTTTGCGGAATGTCCGTCACGACACACGCCAGCTCGGGAGCTCGGGAGATGTCCTGTAGAAAGGGAGAGGGCAAGAGACTGCATTTATGAAGGAGACGCAAGGAAAATGGAGACTGATTTAGACAGATTGCTCTGGAATCAGCATCCGGATCGTTTTCGCGAGCTTTTCAAAAGGTGTGGTGGGGAAGAAAAAAAAAAACACACACACACACACACAAGTACGGGAGATGAAGAAGCTTTGACACACAGGAAGAGCCACCCTGTGACACCGTCATCAGTGCCGTGTTGACGGTCCTCTTATAACTCACAGCGTCCTTTCAATCCTGCCTAATTAAAGGCATTCAGGGTTCACTGGAATTTAAATCTTGGCAAATGTGCCATATGCTGATTCCTCCTGATGGCATTTGCCTGAATCACTAAATGCTGGGAAAGATAAGGCAGCAACCTGTGATTCCTCTAGCAAAGCTTATGTTCTCCTCATTACCGATCGTATGCTGCACACGACGGCCATGTCGGAGTACCCAGATACCCTGAGTGTTGTTCCATGGAGGAACTACGAAACTGTGGATACAGTCCTCTACTTGAATCAAAACCTGTATGTGATATTTTTGACAGGCAAACACGTGGACGTACATGGATATGTATTTATGGTCCTGGGAAAAGACTGTAATATAATCACCAATCCTCAATCAAAATGCAGATATGCACATATATTTTCCATCCATCCATCCATCCATCCATCCATCCATCCATCCATCCATCCATCCATCGTGCACCTGGATCCTACCTCAAGGCAGACACACACACAAATAACAGGGCAGGGTTATTTGCTAGGCTGAGAGGAAAAGCCCGGCTCTAATCGCTACCTGTGCAGTTCCTTTCCTCAGGCCGTTGCTCCCACGAACACGGACCCTGCCGCACTCTTTCTGCCCTGGCCAACTGCGCATTGCAGTTTAATGGAACGTATCATTTCACTGAACTCATATTTTGACAGTACATAACACCGATTGGACGCACCGTTTTCAGTATTTTTAACAGCTCATTTACAGTCAAATTGTACTCATTTTACCTACGTTTTAGGTGATATTTATAACAAAAATATTTCTAACTGCTATTTCTTTTTTTTTTCGGGGGAGGGGAGAAACATCATGTACAATAAGAATATACGATAATACGTTACTGTAGAATAAGGGGATATGAAAAGAAGTATGACGGTTTTAGGTTGTAAATAAGTCTCATCTCGGCACTTACAGAAACCGAAAATGTTTGTGTCCTCCGCAATTGCATCAGAATATTAATATTTGGTGGCAAACAGTAAGATCCATGGAAGTCCTTTTCTGCATCATAAAGCAGCAGGTTTAATGGGACATAAGGAAGCTGACAGCTGAAAACACCTTGAATATGTCTATTCAACAGGGTGGCTCATTAATTTTGAATGTGCTGTCCTTTTGTATTTAGATAGGTCTGGTGGAGGAAGTAAGGTCCCATGAAATATTGATATACAAATTATAGCAGATAATTTTCATTTGGTCAGGATTAATATTCTTGCGAGTTAATGTGAAGAATTAAATAAAAATAAAAAGTCCAATTTCTTTTAAAAATACAAATTAATTATTATCTAATACAGATTATTATAGCTAATACAGAAAATATGGTGAGGAGAAGGGCTGTATTAATCCAGACAGAGGCTTTTTATCGTTATATAGAAGCGAGAAAGAAGGAATTTTCAGTGTGATTTTTTTTTTACTCTTGATTTAACAGCAGGAGGTTTGCGATGCAAACAAAGGTTCCCACACAGTGCTAAAGGGTAACTTGAACCTGTGCACTAATTAAGCTTTTCCAAATCCAATGCCCTTAAAAAGGGCTCTACACAAGCTGCCTTTCTCTGGTAACCCTCTACTTCATTCTCTCCCTTTTGCATCATTTAGGTGTCAGCTAGTTGATTTCTGTTTTTTTTTTTTTCTCTGTGCTCTGTTGGTAATTATGTGCTACATGTGGTGTGGTTTGCCACGTGAAAGTGTATTCTGAGTTGCGGGAGAATGCAAACCTGATGAATGCCTTTAAGGGGAGCCATCTGGATATCAGGGCGCTCTCGCACAGTGGGTACATAATGGAAAGGAGCAACGGTGCTGCAGGTAGCATGCGACGCCCCGGTCAGCAGCACGAGGCTAGCCGCCGGTGTCTGACATGCAGGCAGACGTCGTTATGTCCTGCTAATGCAGATGGGTGATGCAGCCTAAAGAGGCGTATGCACGGCTGACTCAATCAGCCAGGATCCCGCCGCATTCAGATTGCTTTAGGAGAGCGACGTCGCAATTAAACTGCACCTGCGGGTTCCATTATACGGGCAGCGTGAGCCCGGGACGCAGCTCCGACATGCACCGGTGCTGCTTGCTGGAGGTGCCCCGGTCACCGGCACTCACTCACTGACCCGCATGGACTAGTAACTACCCCACTGAAAAAGCCTGTCTAAGAGACGTGGCAAATGTGTGCTAACAAACAGTGAACTACTAATGAGAAAAAGATATTTATTTAAAAATATGATTGTTTAGTTTTATTGTAAAACCTAAATTATACAACATTAATTCAAATTTTTAGATATATGCAATATTCCTCATATACAGAACAGATGGTTTTCAATATAAAGGTAATCTTAAGTAATTTATAAATAGCCATGCTAGTCTGCAGTATTGTCTCTGCATTTTGCAGGGTGACACACGCATCCCCCACAATGCATCGTTACTGATATTTAGGCGGGGTTTCCCAGTCCGGCCCTCAGGGACCTGCAGATGGTCCATGATTTTGCTGGTAAAAACAGACCTAGTGCAGTATCCCATTGATGCTAGTGTCACAACATGGAATCAGAACACTTGGTGCATGTTTTGCATGTTGTTATCACAGCCTGGACATCCTGAACCGGGCTACTCATGCACGACGTCAGGTTTGCTGGCCAATAATACCTTGAAACCACTGGGCTGAAGCAGGAAGACAAGATGGCCACCTTATGCCTAAAAACAAGATGCTATTTGCCTGGCTCATCAGCTGTGGAAACTGCAGCTGATCACCACCACAGACGCAGAAACAAGATGTCGGCCAATCAGAACCACGAGCTTTGAAATATGATGCCGGCCAATCAGAACCATGAACTTCAAAATATGATGCCGGCCAATCAGAACCACAATGCTGTAAACAACACAACAGCACGTTGAATCACAAGTCGGTGACAATTCTGACAACCCTGAGCCAAACCCAAAAATAAAACGCAAGCAAGCTAAAGTCAGACCCACAAGTCTAGAAGCTAGAGCAACGATGACTGATTCCTGAGCAACACTCGCTGTTCGCCTTAAATAAGATTCAGAGAGATCTACCTCTGACTTACAGCAACATAACATATAGATCTTGTTCAATTACTCGATTGCAACATGGCACAGGTATATCAGTGAGTCAGATGCTAGAGCAGCAAAACCAGCATTTTAAAAGTTATGTAAATATCTTAATGGCTTAGAGCATTTTATAATTGCAGGTATACGAAAGAAGCCACACTTGTGATGG
The DNA here is from genome assembly GCA_015164015.2 of Brevimyrus niger. Taxonomy (NCBI): domain Eukaryota; kingdom Metazoa; phylum Chordata; class Actinopteri; order Osteoglossiformes; family Mormyridae; genus Brevimyrus; species Brevimyrus niger. The sequence goes on from JAABNY020000034.1 coordinate 16,501,364, forward strand.
TATAAAAAGCCATTTTTCAAGCCTGAAATTGCATTAACCCTGCAAATATGTGACTTGCCAGAAACCAGCCAGTTACAAAAGAATCTAATCTAAAATAATTTTGCGTCATATTATTATTTCTCATAGCGTGTTATTGTGGTATCATTGGTATCATTGTTAATTTCTCATACCTCATGCGCTCATTTGAAAATCATTAGTAGTTACTTCAAAAACCCAAACCAATATTCTGTCACATAAGATTTTTTTTCCCCCCTAAATAATTCAGTCAGTCTGAGTGTCATTGTTCACTGATGAGGCAACACTGAGCCGGTAGCTGTGAGACTCCTCACTTCCTTACACTCAAAGCGCTCCGCCTCTCAGCGGCAAAGCCGTATAGCACTTCTGATGGTAATGAAGCTCTTTACAGGAGTCAAGGAGAAATTCCACAGTTATGCCCAAATCGCTTTTCTGCCCACCGTGATCACCATAGTAACTTTTGCTGTCTCAGCCTTTGCTTATTAAGAAGAGCAACTTTAAGACTAATGACGAGAGCTATACTAAGAGGCATGGAAGGAGATTACAGTACCTATCGTCACATCGTTGTCATGCGGCTGGGGTTTCGAGGCTTGTACTCACAGAGAAGGGATGAATATATCAGGAATGGCATGCTTGGCTGCTATCTCCGTAATGCTAAACTCACAATTTGGGGATGGGATATTTATGAAAAAGCTGATTCGGATTCATTCTGACATTAATTATTAACATTGAAAATTATTCAATCTTGGCGTTCCTTGTGTGTTCGTAAACTCTCGCTACAATGCCCGCATCTAAAAATTCTGACGTAAGTTGGAGGCATTAAAATCATACTAGAACGTTTCTCGCCTGCTTTTACTCTTCAGGTATCTTGTGTACAGAGTTGTATATACTGATGGTGAGACGAGGTACATTTTTTACCGAACTGCTGATTCACATCATTCATCCATTGAAATGTCAGCTGCATGACAGATTTAGCAACAGAAATGTTAAATATATGCATATGTTCTTTTCACCGGTCTTAATGTTGCATGATTAACAGTGAATAACTACCGCGGGCCCTGACTCATGTTCCCTGAGGAGTCAACCACAGGAGGACATGTTGTTTGAAGTTGGGCCATCCGTCCTGCTCTCGGGGCACCATGCAAGTCGTGACCAGCATTTTGGCCTAACGGCCATGGCGATGGATGATGACACGTCATGCTTGGCTTATCGATCAGCTCTCACCTCCGTGCAGCCTGTTCGGATGAGTATGTACTGCCTACTTTCTGCTCTGCCCTTTGCATTGATTTTGCCAACACTTTGATCTGTCCCGAAATAGAGGTTTCTTTTAATGAAACACACGGGTCCCTGGGCATGAGAGGACGTTGGCCCCTGACATCTGAAGAGAAGTTGTTGACAGACCATTTATGACAGAACTACAGTGTGAAATTGGATAAACTTCTGTACGTCTCATCCAGATAAGAAGTGGTATTGGAAGGAATGAATGTTAAATGTTCATTGCAATCTTCCACTCCTGCCATTTCAACCACTCTGATCTTAGTTGCAATCCTTGTGAAGGTATGACAGCCACTCAGAAATGCGAGTGTTTTGTGGTGAAATGCTCATTGTATATGACCTGCCACCCAGAGTGATTTCATTCTAATATGGACCAGATTCACAATATTTTCTTTCTGCTTGCCTGAGTCCTAAAGTGGGTCACAGCACAGGATTTCCATGTATTTTTCTAACAGGTCTTTAGCCATCTAGCTGTGGGAAGAGATGTGGGTGATTGTTTATGTAAATCCCAACAGGGAGATCAGGAAGGGAGCAAATTACACCATGGAATTCCACACTATAGTGGCAGGGAGTGGTTGGAATGAACCGGCTTTATTCACCATGCATTGATATAGGTTACAGCAATGGGCATCAAAGCCTAAGTGGCATCCTAGGCAAGCTTTCTTGCTGAGGCCCAACTGGCTTAGCAGACTTTACTGCCCAGTTCCACTTGTGAGCCTGTACAGGATGTAAATGCAAAGTACCATTGGTGTGCACGATCGGAGAGGGCTCTTGAGATCTGAGAACCCTGCTTGTTTGTTAAGTTGGCACCCACCGGTGTTGCAAAATGGTTTGACCAGTACTGGGTTACACAAAATTCCATAAGATATGCTGGCATGTTGGGGAGATATCTCCACTCCAGACCAGTATGTCTAGATGTCTATATCTATGTGTAATCTAAGATGGTCCAAGAGAAAAAGAAGATTAGTCAGAGCTTGCTCTTGGGTTAGGGTTAGGGTTGGGGTTGCTCTTGGGTTAGGGTTTGGGTTGGGGTTGCTCTTGGGTTAGGGTTAGGGTTGGGGTTGGGGTTGCTCTTGGGTAGATTCCATGACACGGCAGTTTCTTCTCTTGATTCCTCACCCCACATATTCTCTGACCCCCTTTTGTCTCTAGAGGACTGTTACTGTTTAATTTACAACCACCTGTCTGTATTTTGAAGAAGCTGCACCTGTGGTAAACAAGTCGTTTACTCTATGGGGTGAGAGGACCAGCTAAAAGGCAGGTAGGAATATCAGCCCTAGTTAGTATTACCCACAAGCAGCTTACCATTCCTGTCTTGATCCCCTATGGACTCGTTACCAGGTCACTCATTGCTGCTGATAGTTGGCTGTGTCGAGGGGAACTTCATTGACATGAAGTCGGTGCACCAATTAGGAGTGTCATGTTAAGCCATCAACCACTCTCTCCATGTGAGGCCTCTGATTGGAAACCCATGGGAGGAGGTTGTATTACTCAACATACCGAATCCCTAGACTAGCATTTTGTATTAAGTTCCTTTGGTTGTTAGGTCACCCATGGCTACAGCCTGATCCTATGGTAACATGGACGGAAGGATTACTTCCTGCAGTGAATCTTGTCTTTTTAAATATGTAACTCTGCCTCGTTGTTCCACTTCTGTCAAGGGTCCTCATGAAAACACCACAAAAATTATGCTCGTGCAATACTGGGATCTCCTGGAAGTATTCAGAAGGTCGAGGCCACCACACTGCCACTGCATTGTAACTGGGATCATGCTATTGACTTGCTGCCAGGTGCCCCTCCAGCACTGGAACATACACGCGTGTGCAAATTAGTTGAAATACGTCGACGCGCAGATACACATGCAGTGGCCTGGGCCCTGCTGGACTGCACAGCCAACAGGAGAGAGAGTTTGCTGAGTGGGTGGAGAGAGGAGGCTCTTTGCCCAAAGACTGGCAGGCCTGCTCAAGTGGTGATGAGCTGCGTGCTATGACTGTCCTTCAGCCATCCACGTCATTTTCAAGTGAATGCCCTGGGATTCGGGCCCCTCCTTGTGTTGTCCTGGGGTTTCCCCCCACAGTGCAAAACCATGCTAAGATTAATTGGCGTTGCCCAAGACCCCATAGGCATGAATGGTGTGTGCGTCCTGCCATGGATTGGCGCCCAATGGATTGGGTTGTTCCTGTACTATTTTTATCAGTCCACCAGGTTCTTTATCTGGACCGATGATGATAAGTGTAAATCAATATGACTGTGATGTCTGTCTAAACTGTGGTCAGTCTGTCTGCATATGGATGTGACAACTTGTTTCAATTATTTTGCACAAAGGTGCATTTATCCACTATCTATCCCTGAATTATAAGTCATTATCCGTGAATTGTAGGATGAACACAGGGATTCTTCCAAACGTCTATAATTCATGATTGGCCAGAAGCCAAGGTCTCTAAGTGGTGATACCATTTTCTAGACTTTTCTCGTTTCTACAGATGATTCCTAAATCCAATTTGAAGCGACCAGATCCATTTTGTAGTGGAAGCAGGATGGATCTTTCCCGATGGCCCAGAATACCTCATAACTCTTCCCCTGAAGATTTGTTTTCAGCAACCCATCTCAACCTTACTATGATGTAGACAACCAGAAACTTCTCTCAATAA
>JAABNY020000034.1:16510355-16523377 GCA_015164015.2 Brevimyrus niger
GTTAGTTAGTTAGTTACTGTCAGCACCCTGTTTACTCATATGACCTCTGTTTGTTCTTCTGGATTTCTTGCTCTTGTTGGTTTGTATTGGGTGATTTTCCTGCTTTGTTGATATTGCCTTTGTAACCTTTGACATGAGCTTGGATGGTAGATTTGTTTGTTTTTTTTTTGGGTACCTGGACTTGCTTTCCGACCTACTGTATGTTTCAGACAATGATTTTGGTGAGGGGTGGTGCTCTCTTGTTTTACCTTACAGAATACATATTATGGACCCAAGGGAGATAGAGGCTCCAGGAAAAAGAAGCTGGGTGAGTAGATCCAGCTAGTATGATTTTGAAAGATCATAATTCTCAGTCTTAGAATATGGGTGGACCAATATACTGGGAGTAAGGAAGGGCTTCCAGGAAGCTAGGAGAGCTACTAACATGAGGATCCGGGGGCCATGACAGGTGTTTCAACTTACCCTGCTATATTAGCGAATGTAACCAATTCGTCAAGAATGCCAAGAACGGAAAGACATCATCAGCAAGACCAAAGAGGAGGCTCTTCCTGTAAGGATGGATCCTGACCTCTTTGCTACAGCCACGTCTTCCCATTTGGTTTTCTGGTTTTTCCCTTTCCTACAGCTATGGTACCCCTTCTAAGCTCTTGTATCCCATTTTTGGTTTGACAAATTGCTAATTGCTTCGGCCATATAACAGGTCTAGTTGGTTTCCTAGGCATGAGGAATTGCTGACTTGTGTCCAGTTACTGAGCATTAGTTAGCCCTGATCTTCCTCGAGTGCTTGTGTGTTACTCCTGAGCGCCACCCCCGCCACCTTCCGCCCAGTGAGTGTCTCCATCCCATTCTTGCTGTGAGGGTGTAGCAATCTCTTCATATCTGAATGTGTAGCCGCATATATCAAAATTCAATTATTACAGGAAGATCAATGGAAAATGTTTATTACTACTGGAAGGCACTGCTGTGTAGATCGACGACCAGTCCACTTACTCCCCCAGTATGGCCATCCATTGGGACGTCATAAGCTAAGTTCTTTGAATACTCCAAGAACATCACTGATATTTTAGGACTGAGAACTGTGCCTTTTACAGAGCTGCCATGTCCTTCTAAGGCTATAGATCGGGACCAGATGGAGGTCACATGGATGACAGTAAGGTATCTGCAGTGTTCCACTGGCCTGACACCAAAACTGCCAACAATCTGCAGTGCTTTCTCGGTTTCTCACGTATAAACATTTTCATGAACCCTATCACCTCCATACCTGTGCTCAGGCAACCTGATCCAACTCTCCCACTTGCCAATCAGGTGGATTCCTAAGAAGTACGTGTTGGGTTGATTCTTCACAATGCTATGGTACCCCCTCTAAGCTCTTCCTCTATGCGAACTATTTATATAAGCTTTCTGTCTATGAGGGTATGAAAAACTGTTGGGTGTGAAATTGTTGCTGAAGGAGCTGAGGCACTGTTTGGCAGGGGAAGCTCATCATTCTGTGGTTTTAAACCCGCAGAACCTGCAACACATCAGAGATGCTGAAAGATTGTTCCCCTGTTAGACTTGGTATTCCCCGTTCTTCACTTGTTTCAGTTTTACTGTTCCATGTCACCTGGGAACAAGGAACACCCAGACTGATGCTCTCTCTTGTCAGTTTGAAGCTGTCATCACTGAAACCATCCTGAACCTCATCCTCCAGCTTTAATAGGTGCAGCCACTGTTGAGGGTCTGGCAGGCTGGAATATCATGAACCACAGAGCTACTAACTCATACATTGTTGTAATCCCTCCCATACTGATTTCAGTGATGTTTGTAGTCTCATCTCTCTTCAATGCCTAAAACAAAACTCTGTATTCACTATGCATATCAGCCTGAAGCTCCACCCATTCCTCAAAGACCGTGGTTGCATATGGCGATAGACTTTATCAGGGGTCCTTCCTTCTAACATGGAATCATTACTATCCTGATTACTATAGATAGGCTATTTTTTTTTTTTGAATGTGGCCCTGCTCTGCCTAAGACAATGCAATGCAATGACATCTTGGAGGTGAAAAGCATTCTGTACCCATTTGTGGTCAACATCAATCTTCCAGGTATTACTGACTAACAGCCAACCGAATCAACTACGGAGATACAGCCCCATCCTTTCCATGAGCTGCAGCTGCTATCGCTCTTGGGCAGAATATGTTCACAATTCATTGCTTCATACTTTTGTACACCTAACCTCTTTTCAGTGTGTTCTAGGATACCAGCCCCCTCTATTCCCATGAGGGATGGAGGTCAGTGATGTTCCACCTATTGATGAATGGTTTACCTGCGGTCGCCAATTTTAGGAAGTCCCATGTGCAACTCCGGAAGGCTTTTAAACACAGAAGTGATTCGCTGACTGCCAGCCAACTCCCTTGTTCCACCCTGGATAGTGGGTTTGGTGGTCTCCTCGGGATATTGAGCTGCATACCTCCATGAAGAAGCTGAGCCCCCAGTACATCGGTCCTTACAAGATCATATTGATCCTGTTACCTACCTTTTACAGTTAATACCCCACTATCCGATGTCTCCTATGTTCTATGTCCCATTGTTAAAGTGGGCTTTCTACAGTATCATGAACCTGCCATATGTCCCAGATACACCCCCCTCCTTTAGATGTTGGGGGGGGGGGGGTGGTCTGTATTCCAGATACATCTGCATCCAGGTCCTGTTCGACACCAGGCACTGTGGCGGCCATTTGTAAGACCTAGAGCATCAGGAGGGCTATGGCCTTGAGGAGCAATTATGGGTTCACATCTAGGCAATCGTGGGCCCTTATCTCATTGAGGAGTTTCACCTGTTTCACTCCGATTGTCCCACTCTGCCTGGTAGGCGATCAAATCAATGTAATCGTGCAATGACGTCAAATGACGCATAATCATCCCAGTGATCGCCATTTCGATTGACCACCTGTGCAGTCATACAGTGATCACAGGTCGTTGGTCAGCAGGACTAATTATGCAGTTACCAGCATGCTTTTTGCATTTAACATGTGTATTTGCATCTTTCTATTAATAGTAAATGTCACAATCATGTGTGTTTCATTAGTGTGTAACCGTGAGTGTTATTTAAATTGTTGGGTTCCTTGTCTGCGCCGCTTCACGTTTTAAACCAATAGTGGCTTTTAATAAAAAAGTGCAACTTCCATTTCAAACGACCGGCCATTTGCTTTATTAAAAAGACTCGCACACTTGCCACAATAGATCCACATTCTGCGCCCACTGTGGTTGTGGTGTGACACAGAACGAACAAGGCAGTGGCATCGCTTTAAGTACGTGACAGATTGTTCAATTTTGATTGGTCCAGATGTAAGTGTTTACATCAGTTGCATACTGGAATCTGATGGTTAAATTGTGACTAATGTACTGTGAGGTATTTATCCTCCATTTCTGTTATGTTAGATTTCTGTTCCATGCTTTTATCTTCTTGCCAGATTGTGGGCATGCTATTGTGTTTATGATCCTTGGCTTCTTTATTAATTAATAATTAATAATTCTTTATTAATGCTTTAAGTCTCATGGTTTTCCTGCTGGTGCATCAGAAATGTCCTAGAAATGGACAAATCCTCATTGAATTTCATCTATATCCAATGTCTCCCATTCTGTACAGTTTTTTCTCCGTGTTCCCACTTGATTAATATTTTTGTAGTCCAGGGGTCTCCAGTTCCGGTCCTGGAGAGCTATTATCCAGTAGACTGTCTATCTTATCAGTCTTCAGATGAGCCACACCTGTTCTCAGGTAAATACCAGGCATAGGTGTGGCTCATCAGGTGCCAACTAAGATAGAAAACATACTCGATAGTAGGTCACGAGGACCAGAGTTCGAGACCCCTTATTCAGCCTTACGTGTTTAAGATTTCTTCTGCCAGCAGTCTCATGGATTGCCTCTGTCACAGATATGGGCATCATCTCTAGGTGAAAGAGCTGCTTGCAGTGTTTAAACGCTCCCACAGAGTTTTGGAAAGCCTCGGTTAAGTCTGGAGCACAAAAAACGCAAAGACCACCCTTACTTTGCATAGCTCATGTACCCTGTCATTCTGTTCTGGGTGCTGCAGCAGCCGTCAGCTGCTGGAATATGAATTCCTCCACACGGCTGTTATTATGCTTGACAGTGTATTGGCTGTCACTTGCTAACAGAGTTAAAGCCTGATAGCTTCCATACCAAATGGTGACCAACAGCCTGACTATAGACTTGGGGACTGCTGTCCGCGATGCTAAATGCTAAAGTAAGAGGTCTGAAACGCGACCTATGCTACAGTCAGCAAGAACGGAGTATTCTTTTGCTCCTTTTCAGATTTCGGAGCAGAATAAATTTACATTGCAACGGAACATAAAGTTTTCCGTAGAATTCCACCTGTCACCATTAAAAAATACACACATATCACCTTTTTTTCTTTTCTTTTACACTTAACATTTGTGTAACACTGTTTCTTGTGCAAATTGATAATGTCGAAGGTGCGGTGTGGTAGACTTGTCACAGGAGAGGCTGTAACACGGTGCACGTTGCTTGTTTTGATACCAGTCATTTTAGAAAGTCGCCCTCACATCTATTTAGGAAGCCAGCCTGAAACACTGCGCTAACAGGGCCTGTGCTGTTGCAGCGGCCGCCCCAGCAGTCTGACCCGTCCTCATGCTGTTTGCGAGGCCACTCTGACGTAAACACAATGAGATTCCCTCATTTTCACGACACTCTTTAAGGCCGTGAGGTGCACTCTGTAGGGGACGGCGGGGGGGGTACTGCACCTCCAGACATAGCTAATGGGAGGCAAGTAAAGGGAAACTGGGGTCTCCATCTCAGAAATAATGGTCATAAGAAACATAAGGAGTCCAAACAACACAATTGAAGAAAAAAAAAAGTGGGTAATGCTTCACATGAACTGCGCGCCTTCATAATGCATTCATTAAGCATTCATGGAACATTCATAAGCATCATGTAAGTTTACCTTAATATCCCAGCCTAAATATATACAAATAACAAATTGATATGATGATAGCAAACATTACAATCGTATAATATGTTTGTTATTAAAGTATATTAAAGCTGTTAAGGAATGTTAGGATGCTCGGATATACAGTACTATATATTAAGGCTAGGATATTAAGGTATACTTACATGCTGCTTACGAATGTTCTATGGAATGCATTATGAATGCATTATGTAGGTACACTGAATGTTCTACGAATGCATCATAAAGGCATCATGAATGTGCCGTTAAGGTAAAGTGGCCTGCGACAAACTAACCAGTCGGCATTCTTAGGCCTTGAAACTGCTGTCAAGTTTGGGGTCAAAGTGAAAACAAAATAAAACAATGAAGGACAGACTGCATTCCCTATGCAGCTTACTGGCTACGGTACCTCTGGCACCTACCTTTTAGTCCTGAGATGGACGTAGACCAACCCTGGGATGCCTAACTGATTTTGACGCGTCTCCCAGCTTTCGCTACAGTGAATCGTCCCCACAGGAATCTACAGTAACTACAACAGCAGTGCCAGCAACTATTGAAAAAGATGACATGCAAATAATTTTTATTTCCATTTTTCCTACCCAGTATTACGTTCTATTATTGCCACGATATACAGTGGGACACAGAGTTCTACCCCGGCGCTTTGCTGTTCTGTCTCTGGAAGTTATGAATCTTAGTTTTATTTTAGCAGAATGTGGGATCTGAGAAATCGGGTCGCTCTTTTCTTGTATTGAAGTGCCGTGTATTCAGTCCCCACTGAACAGCTCGGGGAAATACCCAATGCTTTCATGCAAACAGGACTTAAGCACTGTCATCCGCTTATATATTGTTGTGGGGTTTGGGGTTATGGAGTAATTGTCATACTGCTAGCTCACTAAATGAGGAGCTTTACGGTTCACTGAGTATCAATCTGTCTTTGTTTACCAGTTTGTTAAAAAAAAAAATCCCTTTATGCTGCAAAGAACGCCCCTCATTAGGTCGGCCCATGCTACTACCTCTCCCCTTTAATTTGTTTACAGATTACAGTCCTTCTTTTTGATCCACGATCACATGATCCCCCCACCACCCAACCCCCGTCTGCGTTGAATGTTCTCTCCTGCAACTCTGAATGGTCTGTGAGGCTGAAGCCCTGGAAGGTACTGCAGACAGCTTCTGTTTTGTACCTGCGATACTCCAGCGCCCGTCACCCTGACCGTGATGAGCCATCAGAAGATCTGACTGACAGGCGGCTCGTATCCCGGTTGAAAACTTCACATCATTCGTCCCATAACTTTATAACACTGTATGATTCGAATTTAATTTATTGGCAATGAGACTGGAATTTTAGCAGGTTGAACATCTCATAATATTTTGCAGGATTTATGACTTTGTGGTTAGCGGTTGAATGTTGAATCACTTCCTTTAATGAAAGCTAGTTGATGCATTTAAGGTTGTAGCTTTGTATCGAACATGGGGGGGGGGTGAGGTCTCCACCCATTCATCATGACAATATGATTATTTGGGGGGAGGGACTTTATTGGCCAGAATATGATTAGTGGGGGGTTACATAATTTATGCCCATGGATGCACTGGAGTCATAACTTCACAGTGTACCTTAGAGTAGGGAGGTGTGACAAAGTGCCAAGCTTGTTTGTTTGTCTCACCTGTGCCATGCTACTGATCATATATGACTGAATTCAGGTGTTACCCTGGCTTTTCAGATGCCTCATGTGCCCCGACCCGGTTACAGCGCTTCCCAAGGCCTGACACATGCTGTGCTTTCATGTTCATGTCTATCACAGTCATTCACGCAATGATGACCCCAAATCGTCCGTAACATTTCAATAGCTGTGTGTCATTCACCTACAGTGACTATTTGTGTGATTGTGTCAGCCATATACGCCGTATTTGTTTCATTGTTTGTTTAGTCCTGGGCTTCAGACCAGCTGCACAGTCCAGCCATCGCCAGTGTTTGCTATTCATCTTAATATTTTCTTATCTTGGTTTTGGCTCCTGCGACTTCCTGGTAAATGGCTGTATCTCCCACCCTGAATGAAAGTCCAGGATTGATAGAAATTAGTTTTGTCCAGAAACTTGCAGGAATATACAGGTACACTTCATTTAACAGGGAGACGGGGGAGAAAATCATATTTTCTGCAGAGCTGATTTGCATTATCGTTTTAATTATATAGCGAGATTCACACCAAAAATCCAAAGGAGCTCGGTGGAGGAACTGCATTGTTTTAGAAAACCCACTACAGTATATTTTAAAAACTCTGCCAAGTTCTATACATTGGGCCCAGCGTACAGTACTGTAAATACTGCAGTGCTGGTGTTTCATGATAACCTCTAGAGTCCTGCGGGAGTAGATGTATATCCCTCCACTGAGCAAAACGTATAATGCCAACGAAATGTCTGGATCCAGGGATTTCCATCAACCACGGAACCGTTGCCAGAAAGTCCAGATGCGGTACAGTTGAGTTGTTGGCATTGATTATTGAACAGTTTAGAATCTATTCTTGTGTATAAATTAAACTGCATGCTCAAAACTATTAAGTCTCAGTGTCATTCCTGGGTGGCTCCAAGAAGATAATAGAAGCTATTTTCAAATCATATACATATCTCTCCAATCAATATTTCTGCAAATTCTATGCATTTGTTGTATTTGTGCATAATTTCCAAATATGACACAAATAGTTTTCGACAGAAACAGATTTTCTTTCTGCTATTTCATCATATATACAAACCATATTTTATGATCAAGCATAATGAAACCACAGACTTCTGAAAGCATCTGGTAAAAAGCAAATTGCTAAATCAAATGTAACTAAACAAAGGCGTGTATCAGTCCTGCCATCGCGCATCGATCTGAGACCTCCACACTTCAGCGAACGCCTCACTACTGCTGCTGCAATTCCCATTTATCACTTTGCTCTTACTGAAGCATCAAAGAGCACTTTCTTTTTTTTTTTGGCCCGAGGAATTAAAAATCCTATCTTATATCTTGATGGCAGTTTTGGAACTGTTACCTATTAGCTTATCTTCCACCACGCCCTACTCCGGGACTTTCCGCTGAATGACTTTGTACTGAGTCACGAGCAGGAAGGACCCCGAGATGGAGGAAGCCTTAGAATCCCCAGAGGGGTGTGTTTATTTATAGATCAGGTAGGGCAGTCTGGGCGCTGGGCAGAAAGCTGAAGCCTCATGGTCTCCTGGTGCGTCGTCCCCGGTGCTCGGTAGTGCGTGATTTTCCTGGAACTTTCCTGCTCTGCCTCGAGGGTTCAGCCTGGCAGGTGGGCAGTGGCTGGCTCCAGCGGCTCTTCTCTCTCCTACCTCGGTGTGACGGCGCTCTTTAAGACCCTGGGGAGAGCCGGGTTGATTGTCTTCCGCCATAGTAAGTGACCGCCGGCTGGGAGCTGCTGTCGCATTAACCCTGCGCCGCCCTGCCCGGGGCGTCGTCTCTCTGTCCCCTTCCAAGGCTTCAGTGTCACACCGGCTATCAGATAGCTCATTGGCATGCTTAAATCTAAAATCAGGTCCTAAGAAAAAGATTAATCTGTCACACTTTTAAGACCAAGATGGCAACTATGGTTTGATATTGTACAGATCAGCAAGTAATATCTGAGATGCTGTTGGCTTCCAGTGCAGCATGTATGGTTTCACAGCACAGATACTGTCGGGGGAAAATACAAAAATGATTCACTACTGACAGTTGTGGTCCAGAAAGTACAAATCCAGACCAAGATTTTCTTCCCATTCAGTTGAGTATTCTGCGACTGTGACTCTTCATACTCAGTTGGTTGGTCGAAACAAAACCTTGGTCTGGTTTCATACAGTACTTTCTGTACCTGAACTGTCAGTAATTCATTACTTTTGTGAGTAACTACCCAAACACTGATAGATACCTCTGTATTACAGGCAGTCCCCATATTATGAATAAGATCCTTTCCCTAGGTTCTTCTCAAATTTGTAGGAAAGTTGGAAAAATAATAATAAATGGCCAAAGACAATCAGCTGTGATATATTGGAGTACAACCTCACAGCTTCGAGTATGTTATTGCTCTTCTTTGCCTCCACAAAGAAAAAGAGTTTTCGTAATGTCAGCGAAAGTGAGACGGGCTCCAGTCTATAACCAGTATAGTTATGTCTAATATCACTAGTGCCAGCAGTAAAACAAGCAGCCAGCTTATTAGCGGAATAACTTTGCATTGTTAAAACCAAACTGTAGATCTAATGAATAAAATATTGTGGTGTTCGAGTCCCTTTATGGGACAGCGTTAAACAACGAGCGAGAATAAACTCACTTACACACAGATGGGGGTGCCTTTATGGAGATAAACATGGATACTGGCAATCAGGACATACCACAACGGGCTGTACTTTGAAATCATTTATTTTCGGTTTGACAGCTTATGTATGAAAACTTAAAAACTGAAAGAGATCAAAATAGATCCAACAAAATGGAATACATATGAACTTTTACTTTACTTTTACTTTACCTTTACGCCTACATATACTTTTGAGACTGGTGGAAACGCAGGCAGGTTCTCAAAAGGCACCAAGTGAGATGCAGCCCAGCACCAAGTTGGTGGAAATGAGGCACGGAGCCGTTTTTAGATTTTAGAGTGATCTCTATGAAATGTCCGAGTGCAATTTTACTCTGCTGATCTCACTCATAGAACGTCTCTTGTCCAATTAGATGTCTTGGTCAGAACTACCTGTTGTATAATTATAGTTATACAGTAATTCTAACAGTGACTACATTATGGTACTGCACTGTACCTCGAGTTGGCATGGCGGTCAGCACTGTTGCCACTCACCTCTGGGACCAGGGTTTGAGTCTTTGCCTGGCTTCCATATGTGTGGAGTTTGCATGTTCTTCCATTGTTGTCATGGGGTTTTCTCTGGGTACTCCGGTTTCCCCCCATAGTCCAAAGATGTGCTGAGGCTAGTTGGAGTTACTGAATTGTCCATAGGTGTGCATGTGTGAGTGAATGGTGTGTTTGTGAATGTGCCCTGTGATGGGCTGGTCCCCCCGTCCTGGGTTGTTCTCTGCCTTGTGACCCTGAAGGATGAGTGGTATGAAAAATAGATGGATGTATTTAACCATGAGGTTTTTAATATAACAGGCTTTATGGCACTCCGTTAGTAAGTATGAGCAGTTCAGAAGTGAAATGTAATTAAGAGGTTAATACTATTTTAAATACTCGAGGTAATTCTGAGTGGAAAGTGGTTTGTCATTTCTCATTTTTGTAATCTACAGCAAAAGTATGGCTTGCACATTTGATGAGGATGGGTTAGGGTTAGGCTTAGGGTTAGGGTTAGGTACTCCTCGTACCCATTGTCTGTTTCTAATTTTCAAGTCAAGATGTGTGGCTCACAGCTGTTATGCTGCTGAAGCCTGTTTATATTTGTTGGGTATGTGGCAGATCCTTAGGAAGTCCGTTACGGGAAAACAGGTCTTAATCGGCATGATCATCTGTCCCGCCTTTAACTTTTTTTAATGGCAGCTATAATGAATTATTTATACGTTAATGAACTAAATATGCATAGTTTTTCTTTAAACCTTTTACATTTCCAAATTATATAATCACATTTTGAAAGTGTTGATAGAAATAATATTGACTACAATAACTGTCATATATTCTTTGATTTAAAATGAGACTTATTGCATACTAAAATACACTCTGAGTGTTCCATGGTGAGATGCTACAGCCGGTCATCTCCTGATCCACTGGACCTAACCAGCTTACCAAGTGTCCTACAATGTTAGGTTTCTGAAATAATTGAACTGGAGTTGTTACAAGCCGCTCAGAAGTTTCAGTGCAGGCTTCCTAAATCACTGGCGCTTTTAGTATCAACTTTTTAAAGTTGTATTTAAGATGAAGCTTGACAAACATCAGAAAGAAAACGTGTAATTAAGAAATGGAGTGGGTTGTTCCAGGATTAACTTGACTTAATGCCCAGCTAAGCTGTAAGATCTATAAACAGAAAAATTTTACTAAACCAATCTTCCTAAGTACTATTTATTTATTGGTGAACTATTGTCTTGGTTTAGCTTTTTGGTTTCTTTCTTTTCATTTTTGACATGTGTCTGAATTCTTGGATTGCTTTCATTCTATGATTTGTGTTCCTTAGATATTCTCTGGTCCTGATGTTTGGTTCATTCTGGTTTCTGCTTTATCCTTTTTGTCTTTTTCTCAATCCTCTGACGTTGCTTTGTTGCTCAGTCCTGACTGAAACGATTCCCATTGTAATTTGATGCCCGAATCCTTCTTAGCTGACAGGACCCCCAGGCTGGCCATGTGAGTGTGTGGGGGCCCCTTCCCTGGGGCCAGGTCCTTCTTAATATGCTTAAGTTACATTAAATTTCATTTTATTTAACTCTGTCTGGCTGTTATGACAATAACCGTATGGCTGCTTTTATGCGATGGCAATACCTGGCCCTCAATGTGTGCTTATTAATAATTATTTTTCTGTTTATCTGTGATGATGGTGATGCTGATGATGATGATAAGGATATTCTCGAAGTTGAAATAAAAAAAATAGCCAAAAAGAACATTTTCTTAAATGTAAAATGTCTTGTAATTCATATTAATTTTACATGGAATAAATGCCAGGGCTTTTGATGAATGCCCAGAAGTGTGCCAGCCAGCTGGTTGGCTTTCATTTTTATTGCAACCTTTTCGATGCAATAAATTTCCTCATTAACGCCCTGTGATTGTATTTCTGAGAACTGACATTGTTATTACTCCAGCTGAAGCCCCGAGGTCCCACCACTAAGCGATGATAAATAAAGGACAAACAAGCTATTATATTTCTGATGTCTGAGAATTAAACAACCAAAAAGGTTAAAACAAATTGGCAAAATAAATATAAATGTTGAATCTGCCTCTGAAAGGAGGGGATGTGCCATTGTTGTAAAGTTTTTCATTTTCATGAGGTTTTGTATACATATTCAGAGAGCATTAAAATAGTAGAGTATCAGAAACTATCCATCCATCTTTGATAACTATGTACAGTATCTAATAGCACGGCGTTTCCCAATTCTGCCTTTGGGGACCCACACATGGTCCACGTTTTTGCTCCTTCCCAAGTCCTTGGAGCCTGAAGCCAAGGCCAAAAAGGACAGGATATCAATGGCCGGACAACGGGACGGAGTGACGATCCATGATGCGGCTTTTTAAACAACAAAGAAACTTTACTACATCACAAAATATACAAAAAAGGGGTAACGCTTTACATTAACTGCACCTTCATAGTGTTTTTATATTGCATTCATTAAACTTTCAGTACACCTTCATAAATTATTCATTTAGTATTCATAAAACATTCATAAACATACCTTGACATCCTAACATCCCTCGACAGCTGTAGTATACATTAATAACACACATTGTATAACAATAACAAACATTATATTTGTTATTAATGTATATTAAAGCTGTTAAGGGATGTTAGGATGTCAAGGTGTACTTGCAAGCTACTTATGAATGTTCTATGGATGCATGATGAAGGTGAAAAGGGAAAGGATACAGTATACATAGAGCATACATACAGTATACATACAGTATACATACAGTAAACATGCAGTATACATACAGTATACATACAGTACACATACAGTAAACATACAGTACACATACAGAACACATACAGTATACATAGAGCATACATACAGTATACATACAGTATACATACAGTAAACATGCAGTATACATACAGTATACATACAGTATACATACAGTATACATACAGTACACATACAGTAAACATACAGTATACATGCAGTATACATACAGTACACATACAGTATACATGCAGTATACATACAGTATACATACAGTATACATGCAGTATACATACAGTAAACATACAGTACACATACAGTATACATGCAGTATACATACAGTACACATACAGTAAACATACAGTATACATGCAGTATACATACAGTATACATACAGTATACATACAGTATACATGCAGTATACATACAGTACACATACGCTGCCCGGCCAAAACAAATGTGGCCATTTGAATTTATATCAGCAAATATTTA
>JAABNY020000034.1:16532426-16553483 GCA_015164015.2 Brevimyrus niger
CAAAATATACCCCTTTCCCCCCCCCCCCCCCCCCAGGAAATTCCTTGTGTCTAGTCCGGCCTTCCTATTGTACAAGGTCTAACTCTGCCCTGCAGGAGACATCTGTGAGCCTTATTTTGGAAACGATGCGGTTTTATCAGTGTTCCTTCTGTTGGATACAGGAATCAAGAGAACAATTTGAATACGTTGTTTTTACTTAAAGATTGCAAAATTGGGGACTTGTTCAATCACAGGACTGGCAGTAGCAGAGAAGAGGGTGGGCATAATTGGACAATATTATGAACTATTTTACCTCCCAGCCTCAGGGGGCACTATACTTGCCTCTTGTCATCTATTCGTGCATCTTGTCTGTTTGGCATTATACATATGCCGGAATTTCCACCTAGGATCAATAAAGTTAATCTTAATCTAACTCACTCAGTTTTTTTGGATTTCACGTTTTAAAAACTGTGAGTTAAGTTTGCAAGTTTTGTGGCTTTCTGTAAGTGTGCTTGCGACACTCTTGCAACAACACCCTTGTGATAAGGGGGTGAAAAGAATCATCTGTGAAGAATGACAGAATGTCTCTCCGCAGATTTGTGCTACATTGATATCTTTGCCAAAGAGGCTCGAATGCGTCAATAGCATCAAAGGTGGGTATAGAGAGTATAAAAACAAACTCATCCCATCAGTGAACCGTGTGCTGACTTCTGTCAGTTCCCTTTAATGTACAGACTATCCATTGCGAAAATGTGTGACTGATTAAATTGCAATTTGTTTTACTTTGCTTTAATCACAAATAGTTAAACGCAACTGAGCGTTTAACTTCCTAATATTTTTATGATATTGAAGCGAGGGTGTAATAACTTATGATTCGTACTGTAATTGCTTCATAAAGCTATTATCAACTAAAATTAGCTGCCAGCCGCTATATTCTTTGGTCCTGAAGGACCCTTAGCTTTAGCGCTTCAAATGAAGGCTTGCCTGTCAGGTGGTTGAGGAGATGTGCAGTGATGTGACAGGGAAGCGATAGCAGGCTTTCGGATTAATTAGTCCCCGCAAATACGGGGTTTTCGTGGAGCACTGCTTTAGATGCAGTGAATTCACAGATTTCAGCAGGATCATCTGCAATGCACTGCGAATCCATCCTGGTGGAAAGGCACGACAGGAGGCGTCATGGGGGGGGCAGCCGTCGGCCGAGTGCTCACTGCAGGGGGGGGGAGCTTCACCATGGAGAGTTTGCTCAGCTATAACGGCGCCCCATTATTCTGATCTCCAATCAGCCAAACGGACACTATAAACAAACACTGGTTCCACATTCAAACATAAAAGAGCATTGTGGTTTATCTCCACGAGCCTCCGAAAGTGTCAAAGTAGTGCACATTTCTGCAGTGAAGTGAATGAGGTCTCTGAATGACCTTCCTTGCATACTCGCCTCTCAGAAATAATAGCTCCACACAATGGATTGGTTATTGTCCTCATGCGAATTCTGTACATAAAAATGAGCTTGACTGGCATATTAGGTGCTTATCATGAAACATTTTGGTCAATTTCTTCACGAGTCAAATGCTGCATATAAATAAAACTCATACTTGTAGCTTGAACTTCTGGGAAAATAATCACTGGCATTTATATATTAAAGATCAAATCTGCAACTACAATGCGAGTAATTTGTCCAGAATATATCGTTGAATAGACGGATAAATCAGGTATCATATTTCTTGCACAGAACTGACAACTGCATTCTTTGTCAACAGTCACACATGTTCTATGTCCTTATACTCTATAAAACACAAGTTACTGTAAATATAACAACACGTGGGTACAAATATGTATGAATCAAAATGAATATAAAATGCATTATAGGACTTCAGACCTCATGTAAGTTTATAATGAGCGGTATGTCCACATCACGTTGTTGCAAAAGGAAATCTATGTTAATTGGAAATATGCTCTTATTGCACTCTAATATAATGCTCCAGTTGGCTTTTATTTCACAATTAATAAATAATTGTATCATTATTAATTCATTTGCAATGGGGAAGACCTGCTGACTTTATGATGTCTGGAGACTTTTTTATTAATGTTTGTTATTTGTTCATTCAGTCTAGGTTCAAATATCATGGCAGCTGATAGCTGGGAACTGATGAGCTACACAAAAAGAAAAAAAGTTTAGTGTTGAATGGGAAAATGGATGATTAAGACTTTAGTATTTGGTCTATTAGTTTGCTTTGGATCAGCAATCAGATGTTATATATCACTGCCCCGTAAGTGAGTAACTGAGTAAGTGCTAATATCTAAGCTGCGTACCATGGGTGTGGATTAGCAGACCGGCTAGCTCATTATCGAGGCTTTGAAAAATCACAGCGAGTGAGTGTCATTAGGAGGGGAAGTCATTTTCTGTCTGTCACTTTGTCAAGGGAGGAAGTGGCAAAGTCATCAACAGTCAGGCTGGTGGGTAGAAGGAGGCTTGAGGCGGGTGCTGAAAGTGAAGAACAGTTTGTATGTATGTGGTGGTGGGGACCTTGTCTTGGCTTTGGCAGTAGAGATGGTAGCAAAGATAGATAATAAAAGTGATGAGTACTCAGCCAGGTCCATACGGTGTTTTCTTCTCAGCCATCCTGTGCTCTACTCATTCCACGCATGGAGTGCTGGAGATCGGGCTGAGATGGGTTGTGAGAATGATGGTCTGCAGGAGATGCGACAGAGGGTGTTCCAACAGGAGGATGGAACAAGGCAGAGCGTATCAGAGACTCAACTGCCATAAAGTGAACAGAAGTCCTTCAGATTTGGAAGGGCGGAGGAGACAGTGGTAAAGAAGCGAGTGGGAGAGCGAAGGCTAATGCTGGGAAGGAGACTGCAAGAAGGGAGGGGGAAGAGAGGAAAGTAGGGATCAGAAACATGTAAAGGGGTGAAAATGTAGACTGTCTGTGATCAGAGACACGTAAAGGGGTAAAAATGTAGACTGTCTATGATCAGAGACATGTAAAGGGGTGAAAATGTAGAATGTCTGTGATCAGAGACATGTAAAGGGGTAAAAATGTAGACTGTCTGTGATCAGAGACACGTAAAGGGGTAAAAATGTAGAATGTCTATGATCAGAGACATGTAAAGGGGTGAAAATGTAGACTGTCTATGATCAGAGACATGTAAAGGGGTAAAAATGTAGAATGTCTGTGATCAGAGACATGTAAAGGGGTGAAAATGTAGACTGTCTATGATTAGAGACATGTAAAGGGGTGAAAATGTAGACTGTCTATGATCAGAGACATGTAAAGGGGTAAACATGTAGACTGTCTGTGATCAGAGACATGTAAAGGGGTAAAAATGTAGACTGTCTATGATCAGAGACACGTAAAGGGGTAAAAATGTAGACTGTCTATGATCAGAGACATGTAAAGGGGTGAAAATGTAGGCAGTCTGTAATAGATGTATGTGTCAGGATGAGGTCTAGTTCATTTTCAGCCCATTGGAATTGGTGCTGAATCTCAGGTCAGGCCAAATGAGGTCAGGGGTTGAGGAAGTTGGCAGCCTGTAGTTTTTCAAGGCCACTGTTCAGGTCTTCAAGGATGATGCGCAGTCACCCATTGCGGGGAATGACTGTCTGTCATGTGGGACA
Source organism: Brevimyrus niger (assembly GCA_015164015.2). Lineage (NCBI taxonomy): Eukaryota > Metazoa > Chordata > Actinopteri > Osteoglossiformes > Mormyridae > Brevimyrus > Brevimyrus niger. Next base: position 16,536,025 of record JAABNY020000034.1, read on the forward strand.
ACAGCGTGCGGCTTAGCGGGGTTATTGACACCAATTGCATGGCACAAAAATGTAATTCCGTGGACCAAACAGAAACTTCCTGCTCTTGGAAACTGGCTAATCTGTCCCCCTCCTCTGCCAGATGGGCCGGGAGTTTGGGAGAAAGAAAAGTTATTGGTGGTGATACTGAACTTCCTTTTCATAGTGTTACTTAATGAAAATCTAAGCAAACTACTGGGGACGGTTTGAGGATTTTCTTGTGAAATAAGGTGTTACAAGGATTGTTGTTTTGTATTATATAATCTCTTCCCTCATCTCATCTTCCCATCTGTTTTCCTGGTGAGGGTTACTGTGGCAGCCTGCCCAGCAGGTCAGACCAGATTTCTTTTTCCATGGCCAAAGATTCTGGCTCGTTCTGGGGGATCCCTGGATGTTCCCAAGCCGGCCGGGAAATATAATCCCTGCCCAGCGGGACATGCCCAGAACAGCTCGCTTGGGAGCCGTCCAGGTGGCATCCTTATAAAATGCCTGAACCGCCTCGGTTGACTCCTCTCGATCTGAAGGAGCAGTGGCTCTATTTCAAGATGCAGATCTTCTCACTCTGTTGCGGAGAGTGAGTCCAGTAGCCCTGTGGAGAAGCCTCATTTCAGCTGCTCATCCTCACAACCTTTAACTTTTAGTCATTTTGTAGGTGAGGAGACATAGAAAACTACTGTCACCGAGTTTCTGAGCGCCTGTGGAACTGCAGAGTCACCAACCCAATTCACCTGCCTTGAAATTGGCTAATCTGCCCTCTGCCAGATGAGCGTCACCTGTGGACAACATCCTGGGGTACTTAAAATCCTGCATTAAGGGCCAACTCTCCTCACTCATCTGAAAGGAGCAATCCTCTGTTTTTGTGCCCTTAGATATGGAGGTGCTGATTCTCATCTCCGCCGCATCTTAGCGTAGAACCAAGGCCGTGCTGGAAGTCCAGGCAGGGCAGGCAGCCGTTTGCTTCCTCAAAGTTCACAAAGTACATGCAGTATGTGTCAGCAGATTCATTCTCATACAGCTGGTTAATGGCCAGGCTGCCAACTGGACTGACCATCAGGCCTGAGTTTCCTCTGCCTGGCTTTCCCAGAGAAACTGAGGAGAAGACAGTTGGAACACAACCTTTGTGCTCCCATTTTCAAAAACGGGGAAAACCACCCTATTTGTCAGTCCAGAAATACTTTATTTGGATCCATACCACATTGAATGGAATGTCAATCATGGGGCGTTGACATCATGTAGCAGACATATTTTTCCTACCCCAGCAGCTTTTCCATAGAGGCCTCTGATCATATGAGCATTAGCTGTACTGATTCTCTACCTCCTAGTAAGAGGGCATGTTGTCCAGGGTTAGTTGTTCCTCAGTGGGTTCCTTCCCTGCTTGACAACATCACTTGGGCCTCACCTCCCCACTCCTGCTCAACACAACCGGAGAAGAGGTTGCATCTCACATTCCTGAGGTATCGAATCTGAAATTTAGTCTCTCTAATCGGCCTCACCACACATCTTCCACACATGAACTTTTGTCTCCGCTGCCTTCAAGGCTGCCATCTTCAGCTTGATAGTATCCTTCAGGTTTGGCCTCCACCATCTGGTTCCAGAATACTGCCCTGATAAACATCAACTGCCCCCTGACCACAACCCTTCGCGGCTGTTGGCATGACTGCGATTTTTACTGTGCTCCATTTGTACTCGTTGTCCTTGGCCTCACTTGGCATATGGGGCGACTTATTCAGGAGCTGTGAACTGAATTCACGTGATGCAGAAGCTTCAGCCAGATGTTTCCTGGAAATCCTACTTGTCATGGTCATCCAGACGGCGCAAGTCAAACAGAGTTTACATCTCTGCACTCTTTATTTGCTGCCTGTTAACTGCACGCCCCGTTACTGTGATGTTATGTGTACTGTATGTTGCACTGGAGCCATGGAGAAACGTTGTTTCATCTCTCTTTGTACATGTATAAAGCTGCTGATGACAATAAAGTAGTTGATCCTTAAGGCCAGTTACGTTGAAGTTCAGCTGGTTCTACTACTGAGATACTATTGAAGACACTGATTATCTGTATCAGATGTGTATCAGGATCTCGCCCTCTCCTGCTCTGGTCCATGAGTCATTTCTCCATTTGGCCAGTGAGTGGCCAAACTACTTAGAATTTTATATTTGTCTCTTGCTATTTACTGATAGTTCCTTGTGTTTGCTCCATGTTATCCCCTGCTTGTAGTTATGTTATATATCCATGTTTCTTATTTCCTAGTGCTTGTACTGGTTCCTGATTATGCTCACCTGTTTTTTGCTAGTCGTAGTCCTTAGTTTTTTAATTCACGCCTGTCCCTTGTTGAAGTCCTCGCTTTAAATGTATCAGTGTGCCTGTCCATGTTCCATTTCTTCAGTTGGTCACTGTGTGTTTGTAGCTGTTTTTGCCCTGTATTTTCTCTTGTCCTGCTAGGGTTGTTCCTGTCTTGCTCCCTGTCTGCGTTCCTGTTGTTTATCAGCTTTGTTTTCGACCGCTTTTTTGTTTCTAGTGCTTTTTTTTTTGAGTTATTAAAGTCCCTTTTTTCTCTTTCTGTGGATCATCCAACCCTACACTATGTCCATCTGTAGCAATGTGTTAAATTAGAGCTACACCTCTACAGAACCTAGTTTAGGGTGCCAAGTATAGGGGTGTTCAAAGGGCATGGATACCCGGGTAGATCCAGGGGGCTCAGCACTTTAGAGGCTACAAATTACCCCCAATACGATATTCATGCAGGTACGTTGAACAATGTCTGTATTTAGCTGTGCTTCTGAGGTGTTTAGTACATATAGCAGAAATAAGTATACAGAGTAAGGTTATGACCGTCATAGACTTGGACAATTTAAAGCACGAAGGTTAAAAATTGAAATACATATCAAGACATGTGACAAGTTTTGTAAGCGCCACAGAGATGACTCATTATAAACACCGAGCAGAAGGCCGAGCAGTAAGACTTTCCCAGTCCAGAATTAAATTAAATCATTTCTTCCCGTTTCAGCAGGTTCAGCCAAAGTGATCTGCTAATGAGAACATCTGAGCGCAGTAACTGTGTAAAGAACGACCAAGTCCTACAGACTCGTGTGCATTTACATTCAGAAGGGTTTCCCTCACAAGCAATTAAATTTCTCAGAGGTGAACTGAAGCATTGATTACTTAGATTCCTTTAGAAACAACTGTTAATCGTACCCATTACAATGAAAACAATTTCCTCAACATATAGTTCCCTCTTCTGTTACATTTCATAATGACTTCCGGGCATTTTTGTTTTTTTGTTTACTGTTGACACTACACTACATCGTTACGGGAATGACTTAATATTGCTCTAATCCTTTTTGTTTTGGAGATCAGGCGATCTTTTACTTATAGAGTATATATGGAAGTGTTGTAGCATGGATTTTATCTTATTTTATTTCACAAATTACTGTAGCATGGATTATATCTTTAGTATAATACGAATTACAGTAGCCTTTATCTATACATAAAGAACCATTTTCAAGATGTTATGCGGTTGCAGATGATAAAATGCCCCGAACATGCTTTGTCTGTCTCATTATTTTCACTATTTTGTCTTGCATTCATGTAGCAGCATCGAAATGATGTTTTTCAAAGAGCTACTCATCTCCATTAATGCAAATGCGGAGTAAGTTGAACGAAAATCGGAATTACTGCAATAATGCAATTTTCCATCCTTGGTTTGACGTGCACACAAACCCATCCAGAAACCTTAAGTATCATAGGACCGGAGTTGGTGCGGCTTACACCACAGAGGGCTCCATTTTAACTCGCATAACCATGACTGCGTGTAAAAGCAGCATTAACCAGCACTAGTCTGAAGGCCCATCAGTTGGTGCTGGGTGATGTTTATACTTTAGCTCTAATTTATTCCATCAGCTTCACTCCTCACAATGGCTCCGCTCTGTGTATTAACACAAATTTGCTGAAGTCACATGACCGTGGAGTACAGGAATCCCCGTGACAAATCCAGACGGGCCCTGGCTCTCTCGTAGCGCCGGCGTGTTTTTCAGCAATTGTTCTGAGCTGCCTGTAATCTCCATTCTCTGCCTCTCACGTCGCACACAGCACCTGACTGCTGCCTGCTCTGGAATTATTTTGGCTGGCTGTCAGAAAGGCTGCCTCCGACTGTCTGGAGGAGATGGGGCAGTTGGCAGGCAGAGGTGGTGAGTCACAGTGGAGCAGAGTGGGGGGGGGGGGTTGTTGATGCTCCGGCAAGCCTGTCGGGAAGCGATGCGACCATCACTGGTCCAGCACAGTCTTAGCCCCCTCTGGGCAGGCCAGTGAAAACTAATTAAGCCCAAACTATGTTCTGGAGTTTAAAAGGCTGCTGCCCCCATGCAGTACGTTGGTTTTCCAGCTCTTCCCACATTTATATGCATTGCGAAAGCTCCCTTCATCACCAATACATTTCATTGAGTATGGAGTAAGTTCAACATGGTCATGTTCTGGTAATGACCCTACAGGGTAGCGGTTTCAAGGTACCAGGCCGTGGTCAGAATCCTACCGAGCTGGGAAATGCTGGGGTTTTGCAGTAGGGTTTGAAAATTAACCTAAAAATAAACAATATGTTTTCAGTTTTTCTTTTTTTTACGACCTTTCATGTTTGCATGTTCTGTTCACATCTGAAATAAACGGAAATGGTTAAACCTATGAAATTTGGTCGTTCGATTTGCCAGCACCCCTGATGTTTCACCAAATTTTTGTTGAGAAGTAAACCAGTCTGCAGACCCCAAATGGTTGCGAACCCGCACTACAGGTATAGGGTATGGGGATTGTTGTACAGCGGAACCTCAGTTCTCAAACTCATTAAAACTCAAATTTCCTAAAAGTCGAACCAACCAGTTAGAAAAAAAAATTACCTAGAGTTCGATCTGAATCTCAGAAGTCAAACTGTGAACGCCGACCTAAGATAAGTTGTATGCACAGGGAAATGAGTCACGCGGCACGTCTCTCAGCGGAAACAAAGGGCAATGCTTCAGTCCCAGCCTCGCATTTACTGTGATAGCATCATGCATGTTTACACTTACTATAGATAAGTATACTGAAGATGAACATATATTTAGACAGTAAAAATACAGTTAAACAAGTTAGACAGTAACAGTAATTATTATATAATAAAATATATTTAAAATATTTAAATAAAGATATGAAGATGTCTTATTCGTTATTTTAATATTAATAACAAACCATTAATACATTTAATTATAATAATTAAACGGAACGGAGACAAAGACACTGACGTCAAAGTATCGGGGAATACAGGGTTTAATTACAGGTAAGGCAAGGTATTTAGATGCTTATAGGTTGGTAATTTAGAATTTAGAAATGCATTTACAAAGTATTATAAAAAAATTCCCTTAAGAAAGACTTCAAACTACCCGTAAATCTTTTGGAAATAGACTTAATATCATACATCACTGTTTTAAGTCAAACATTTAATCATGAGATAAATTAATGTCATGCATATACGAAGTTCAGGAACCAACAGAAGTTATTTTTAGTTTTAGCTTATACTTTGTAAGATTTTTCATTTATATTTAAGTTGGAAATTAATGCATATTGCTAATTAATTGTATAGTTATTTGTATTATAAATGGCAAACATTTGAAGGACCTGTGGAATGTGGAACTGAAAGGCTCTGGCATCTCACAGAGTTATGACCTAGAAATCAGGCAGCCTGGCTTCTGTCTTTTCTGTTTAATTATAATCACCCCAAGATGTCCAAGTCTTCTATTAAAAAAAGTAATTAAAGCAGTGCACAAAGTTACCCGTTTGTAGGTATTAAATAACAAGGCCTGATTTTTTTTGCATTGGCTTTGATGGGGAGGGGGGATTTAGGAGGGTTTTTGGGGTGGACTAAGACTTGATTGGCAATACTATTGTGCACTGTTTCATTAGAATCTAACTTAAGTAGATTTTTAAATAAATTAGTTATTTTTTATTTTTTTTGTCGAACTCTCTCCTATTTCATAAGTAAAAAACACAACTATCTTGATCGCAATTATTAACATCTCAAGAGATGGTAAATTATTTCTGATACACATTCCCTTTCCTTAATTTATATGTGACTTCATCCACTGCTTGACCTGTCAGAACAGGCGTCTGAAAAAATTCTTATAAAATTCATGTTTTGCATATGTGATAGATGTGATGCATCTTGGGTCATGTGTTATGGAACAACTGCAAAAGGAACCCATGATTGATGTGACGGCGATCGAGTGTCAGGAGCCATGAGACGTGCCAATGGATGCAACACTGCGGGAGGCGCGGTTTTTAGCTCTCGACTGGTGACATGCTTGAACAAAATGCATCTTTTACATGACCCTCAGCGGTTTTTCTTTTAGCGCGTGCCTTCCGAAGAGTGAAGGGGGAGAATCCGAAAGCAGAAAAGAAAGCGATTCAGATCAAGGGGGAGCAGCTCTGACCTCCAGTAACCTGCGAAAGCCCCTGTGGTAAAACGCGAGTGTGTCACAATAGACACTGACAGCAGAGACTGACATTTAATGACATTTATGGCAGGTAGGTGGGTTAGAACTCATGCGGTTCAGGACGGAAAACTTGCAAGTTGCAGTGTGACAATAGATGTTTCTTCAAGCAGGTCACCTTGGCTGCATTACATAGTGGGTCCATCACATAGTTCATTTACAACGCTGACTGTCAGAAGGCAAGGGATCGTGAAGTATGACCGAAGAACGTACACCGTATAAATAAAAACATATATATGTAATCCTTATTTTCCAGTGTATTGCATTTATAATTATGAAGGTAAGGTGTGACTCAGCACAGAATTATATGGAGAAGCTCATGAGCTCCATAGCTACCGAATCGTTCTAATTTTCAGAGACGCAGTGGTAATATCCTCTATGAAGGCCATGTCTATAAGGACCTATGAATGCTGTAATATCTGGCAGCTTGAAGCATCCAGCAGTGCCAAGATAGTTCACTAAGCCATGCATCTTCATGATACATGTGTTAGTTTTTAAGGCGATAGGACGCTCTTTTATTAAACCCTTAAAAAAACCAACACAGACACTAAACAATCACTGAACACAACTTGGAAACGCAGGGAGGTGAGACGCCGGACAGTAAGGCACACACACACACAGTGGGTGATTTGCACAATTGCTAAAAACATGTGAGGATCAGACAGAGTTCATACATGACACAGGCAATTTCATGCATGACAATATGGAGCACAAGTATTTATAATAACATAAACACGGAACTATATACACATTTTTCCAGCATGCTTTTTGTTATTACTGGGAAGACCCATCTCGTTGGGGTTACAATACAATCATAACACATCATAATGCATTCATAAAGCATTATAAACACAATATATATTTATAAACATTTGTGAAAAGGCATAACACTTTATAGCTGTGTATATATGTACAAAGCAGATTTTGCTATTGTGCATTATAGATGAGAGCTTCATTTGTAGCATATGGACAATTACAATCAACACTATAATGCCTTATGACTGTGAATAGTATATGCTGTAATGCTTTAATAATTCTCATTTTATGCATTATAATGCATTATGAATGTATCAACAGTGCATTATAAATGACTGTTTCAATGTTACCAAAGCAATTTCTTAAATAATTATCTGCTGCTGAAGCCACATTTACATAGGCTTGTAACATTATGGTTTGTGTTTCCATTGCCCTTCCCCGTCACCCAAAGCTTAAACAAGCCAGAAATCTAATTTTATCATATGTGTACAAATGGATTTCGGTAATATTACCATGTTGAGCCACTTTGTTGATTCATTGTTTTCTAGTTGCCAAACCCCCTTTTCTACAGTGTTAGTTTCGGTTATTTTAATATATGCAATTCCATGAAAAATAATATCTGTATTGGGAGCTTGGATTCAGCGTTAATAGCATTAATAGCCCATTTCCTGTGTGCCAAGCACTTGACCTTGCTCTGGGGAAGGGAATGCGCCTCAGACCACGATTTTGTACCCACTGCCTTCTGAAGATTACTGACTGAATTTAGCAAGAGCGATTTGAAACAGTGTGGAACAATGACTTTTCTCACAGGGCAAATGTCTTTGGTTAATTGTATTCAGGGGCCTGGGGTGAAGGTGTTTTTGTGCTGAATATGGCTATCATAATAGTTTAGTGACAGAAATGTCACTGAAAAGGCTTATAAACAGATTTTTAGAGTAAAGAAATATTGAAGTATAAAAGCAATGTAATAGTAATTATATTGTGCTGTTGTGTAATAGCATTAAAAATGCATAATTTTTTATATAGCCCACATTACTCTGCACAGAGGTCAGAGTGCAGCTTGGGGTCAGGGCACTGGGTCAGCTGCCCGCCCGGCAGAACTGGACCAGCCTTCAGGCCCTTCCTCAAAGGCCAAGTGGAGAAATTATTATTCAACTGGTCGCAAGATTTGCACCACTGACCTTCTGGGAAATGGTACAGACTCCCAACCCACAGAGCCACGCATGACCCTCGCTGAAATGCCCATATGTTTCTATACAAAGTGTCTTTTGTGGAACAAAGAAGCCTATTCAGTGTTAGAGATCACTGATACTCCGAAAGAGGAATAGAGCACAGCTAGATTATTTTTTTCATTATTGATCAAATCATTTCTCACCATACACTGGTATGGTCTTTTTTTCCCTACAGTATAAGGTTTTATATATATCAAACAGAATCCTGGGTTTCCAGACTGTTGTCTAGGAACAACCACACACTTATAGTAAGTGTGAATTAAATAAATATCATGTTGCCTCCACTGAAGAATATACAAGGTATTCCCTTAGAACGAAAGAGACTTAAAACACAGTGGATCCTTATTACACCCATTCCCTTTACATACATATTTTCTTTGCAAAAAATGCAAAGCCCGGTGCAAATTATCCTGCCCAAATCAATGTACCAAAATCAGTTACCTGAACTTGATTTAGCAGAGCATACAGACATTCAACACTGTCAGTCCCATGACAGTCCCATTAAGATAAATGGTACCCAATGAACCTAACCCAAGTGCTTAGGATACAGAGCAAACTACACTGGGGCCATTTTCTGCGTTGGTGCAAATGTAGTACAATACAATAGCAGCCAAGGAAACAATATCAGGAATAAAATTGATTGCACGGCATGCTTTTACACAGTATAATGTGGCTATCCCTAAATAGTTCAAGGGAAAAACAGCCTTTCAAGTTCACACCAAACCTGAGTAACTCACGCGACCCAGTACTGTAGCAGTTAGATGCAAAAAATTGTCGTGGTAAAACAGTGAACTTGTGCAGTAGAAATGCTGTCCAGAGAGGCGACATTGACCAAAAATGTTACTCTGATCAAAAAATGTTCCTATCAGTCGATATCGATAAGTATCAAAATATAATTCACGAATCATTATTTTCAATAATAATTCATTATTTCTTTACTTTGGGGCTCTATTTATGCTTAAAACTCCCTTAGGATTCCCCTTAAATACAACATGGAAAGTAAGACTATTTGAATAGATTGCAGACTGAAATCGAATTTTATTAAATCATACCTTGTATCATAGTGTTAAGGGTAACACTAGTAATACACCAACAATGTGCTTTATTGCTGTTTTTTTTTTTGACGATATCTCCACGATATCTACCTTTTAAAAAGACATCGTGGCTGCTGCACTTCCCATGACTCACGATTATAGAATAGTAGTATGTGGATCATACTCAACAAACTCAACAAACCTTGCTGTGCGTTGTTGTGCATAGGTGAGTGGAGGCAAGTCAGGTTATTGTAGCTAGCGCCAAAAATACCCCTCTAAGCGTTGCCTGTGAAGCTTTGCCATGTTGTACTGAATGTAGTGAATCTTGTGGCGTTACCGTTTTCACACCCCGCCTTACATCCCGGAAAGCTTGTGAGGGAGCTGGTTAAGTTCCAGACTACTGTTGCGTCACTTGCTACCTGTTCTCGTACATTTATTCCACTAGCCTCTCGATTACTGAGCAACGTCTTTGGCAGCTCACCACCCAGGCTCAGATTAAGTATCATGTTAAGTTTAGTTCAAGCTCAGTTAATTAATCCAAGATTGCATTTCCTCGCTTAAGAAGCAAACACAGGTTTAATGTTGACTGACGCGGAAACTTCATGGACCAAGAGGAAAAAATACATGATCTGGACATACAGTCTTTGACTGCTATATGATATTTTGGGCAAAACCCAAGGAGTGCTGGAAGTTTACAGAACAGCAGCAGCAAAAGCAGCAGAAACGGGGGCAGCAGTGCAAAGAACTGGCCAGCTAGGAATGTGAGTGGAACCCAGTGGCAGTGGGGGCTCCGATGCTCGGCCACAAAGAGGTGTGTTGTGCTTTGGAAGCCCAGCCCAGGTAACAGGGTGCCTGGGAGCAGCTGAGGCTGAAGTCCCTGAAGCAGGGGTGCCACAGCCTGGTGATGGCAGCCTGGCACTCACCAACACCAAGCCATGGAAGAAGGGCCAAGGCCCAGGGGAATCCCGCACCTCCCGGGCCTGCTGGACGCCCGTTGGCAGCCTGGCTCTGCCAGCAGTCCCCAGCTGCTCAGCATGTCCGCAGCCCCCGGAGAGGGTGAACAGGCTGCTGCCACCAGTCCTCAGCAAGTCGCCGGAGGATGTGGTGGATGGACTGGCTGCGATGATCCCTGGAGTGGTGAGGGATGCAGTGTAGTGTCCGCGAGATGGCTCCACACCTTGGAGGCCACTAACAGCGCATTTACAAGGCATGCTGGGAGAGCTGTAAATAGCCCATCGACTATGTGATGTAAATAGCCCATCGACTATGTGATGTAAATAGCTCATCGACTATGTGATGTAAATAGCCCATCGACTATGTGATGTAAATAGCCCATCGACTATGTCATGTAAATAACCCATCAACTATGTCATGTAAATAACCCATCAACTATGTCATTTAAATAGCTCATCGACTATGTCATGTAAATAGCTCATCGACTATGTCATGTAAATAGCTGTACAGTGGACCTGGTTGTCCAGTGTGGCCTTATCTATGTTAGTACTCAGTTTTTGCTTGATCTTCGCGTATCTCTTCGTAGTGTCTAGTTATTTACCGTGTGAACGACCACACTATGTGCCACGAGACCTCCCTGCGTTTTCCCCATTATCTGTTTTTCGGTGGTTGAGCTTAATAAAAGGACATTCGTTTTCTCTTACAGCGAGCTGCCTTATTGCTTCTTGCTGGCAACATGGTGCCCCAGTCTGCCAAATGCTACGATATGTTACAATTTTTTATTGATACTTGTTATCATTTTATTGTCAGTGTCATTGAAAATGTCTTGGATACAAAGCAATTCGGTCTAAATTATTGCTTGTGCAGTACAAAATTCACTGCAGATGTAGCATTAGAATAACATTAACATCAGAATTAGTTAACCGGGAAACAGTAGCTGCAGACATTAGTTGAAGACAATTAGAATACAATTAGACCTTGAAAACTCCACACACACATAGCAAATATGGCATTCGATCCCTTAGCCCTGGAGGTAAGAGGCACTGTGCCAAGCATTTTGAACGTTATTGCTGTTATTATTTTCCAGAGTGTAAAAGTCAGCATCAACCTTAACATCATAGTTAGTATGCATTATTTTTGCTGCACTAAATGTAATGTAAAATAGGTTAAATCCTTCTCAGTTATTTCATAAATCAATTGGTTAAGGTTAATGTGGGCCCCAATTTCTCCTCTCCACAGGCCATGCAATGTTAATTAATTTACATACACAAACAGACACATTATATACAGGTCATTGGAAGAACACTTATCCGACAGGTGTTAAAAGAGCTCAGTCGTGTGGGATAAACCAGTGATTCTCAACCTGAGCCTCAGGGACCCGGAAGAAAAAACATGGACCGTCTGGAGGCCCCGGGGACCAGGGTGAGAATCACTGGGATAGACAGTAAACTCACCATAGTTTCCCTCATTCTGCATCCCTGTTTGCCGTTCCTTAGCCAAATCTGCCACTCTGCGTCATAATGCTTAGATACCCACAAAAGCTCAAAATCTATGGCGAAGAGACAGTTTCAACAAGAGGTGCAAAACCACCACATTTCAGCTGCAGATTTCATCGAGCATCGTTACCAAAAGTAAATTAAAATAATATAAAAATGTAATGCAATGTAGAAAAAAACAATCGTATTTCATTAATTGGGTAACTTTACTGCCGATAATCTGTATCGTGGGGAGAGATATTTTAAATTGAACAATTTCACCGTTCAATTCAATGTATAAATGAAATGCATGTAAGCATTGTCAGCCCGGTCTCACGCATCCTGGGCTGCGGGTGTATGATTTGGTCATAGCATGTTTATGTTTGCATCCCCCTATATAAGCTTGCAATATATAGATATTAGTGATACGTAATATTGGTTAAGTGCATGATAAATGTTTAACGTTAATGTCTTGGCTTGGGAGCTCCGCCCATCTTGGCATCCAAGCATCCAGCCTCGGATGTTTTTCCACTTTTCGGTGCCGTTAATTTAACATTTTTAATACCGAATCCAAAACGTAGGCCTCCCAGTGCGTACATACAGGGGCATAAATTACATGGTTTGTATATTATTTAAATAGGTTTATACAGGAAATGACCAACAATTTAACACATACAGTGTAATCGTACAAGCCAGCAGACCGGTATGAGTTCAGGTTCGGGGCGTCCAAGTATTATTAAACAAAAATCGCATTCAAGGAGCTCTCCCCCCCCCTAATTCTCACAAATGTGAACAAGTCCCTTGCTGCAGTTGATATGGCTAATAAAACGTGTGTCTGAATTTCACAATATGCCTCACTGAATGTAAAAAAATATTCGGCTTATCAGTTATTTTTTGACCTTTAGAAGATTTAAAAGAAAAACGCAGCTAGAGGTCATGCTGATGATGCAGCGAGGGATTGTCTCTTGACTCGATGAAATTTGCATTCCCCAGTATATAGTGAAGGCAACAGAGTATTGTAGAGGAAATTGTTCTTTCAAATTACACATTAAATTGAGGCCTGACTCAATGTGTTCATTGAAGATTCCAATTATTTAGAGACAGGGTTATTGGAGGGGCATAGATACCATGACTGAATCAGGGGGCCCAGCACTTTGCAGGGGCCCCAAATTCCCGCCGCTCGGCAAAATCAACTGAGCAATTGAAAGCGCCGACCCAAGCAGGGGGGCTGAAGGTGACATTTTGCTCTTGGAGCCCCAGATGTATAGCTACACCCCCATTTAGAGAGTAAGTATCCTGACACTGAAAGTATGGTTGATGGTTTTGACCATATAGTGAGTAATAGAAGTGGTTTATGGCTTTTTCAAAGGCTGCAATTTTTTTTTGGTATTTTTTAATTCAAATACATATTATCAAATGATTTAAAAGTATATTCTCCTGAAACACCTGTTCTCTTGGTACTTCTTCATTGTACAGTAGCTATATATATGATATCGTTTGGAGGCTTGAATATTCTTGTGAAAAGGTGGAGGTTTGACATTTTACGTAAATGTTACAATGCTTATACGTAATACGTTGTGCTCATATTTCTTGAGTGTGAGTTTGAAACTGTGGCCTGTTGTTGTATTTGCAACTACTATATTGCCTTCTGCCCCGAAACCTAGAAGATATCTGAGGTTAATTATTAAAAAAAATATCAAACTTCCAGGCTTTACTTTTGATATCAGTTTCATCAAAGTCGACCATCTCACCTTCACAGAAAGAAGCTGCCGGATCGCGTATGGATAGCAGGGCACCCTGGTTTGTTAATAGTGTGACTTTAAAAGCTCAAAGTTGTTCCGGGTGAAAACGAGGACCTAGAGAAAATAAAGTCATCTGTTCATCTCCTTCAGCCAAAATGCCCTTGAGGAGACCGTCTGGAAGCTGAAAATATCAAACTGCTTTGTCCTGTTCAGTCTTATTCAGAGAGTCTCCGCCTTAAGAGCAGCAAGCTGTGATGCAGCAGCCACAGACAGCCAGCTTCCTGTTTATCACTGAAGCAGAGATACGCTTTTCTCATTCTCCCTATGCAATGTCTGATATTTATATTTTGCAGTCGTTTTATTTTCCCCCCTACAGGTTTGTAGAATATTATGCTATTTTAGACACCTAATGGCAGGTCCTCCAGCTATTGCCCAGGAGCCTCGCTCCGTACTGTATATTACTGTCTGAATGTGTGTTCGATTCGATGCCTGAGGTCCGGTATCCCAGATGGAGGCGGAGTTTCCATCCCCTTCCGGCTGCTTCACTACTGAAGCTAAAACCAAGCAACAGCCTAACAGTGGACCTTGTGTCAAGCTCAGACAATTTGTCTCTCTATTGTTTGTATTGAGCCAACTTACTGTTATAAGCCAGTTGGCTGTTACCTTGTGACCATTCACAGTAAAATATATGTAAGATGCTTAAGAGTCCCTTTCCAAAGTGCACGATGTGATAACAGTTCAGTATGTGTTCTCATATACAGGTTTAAATGAAGTTGTGTATCCTGATATACATTCAGTGTTTTACTGAGAACTTCAGACACCTTAGGGCTGGATCACATGGCCTTACACACAAACCAGGGTGAGTTAAATGAAAGGAGACATGCTTTATTTCATATGTTTTATATTGTTTGATTTGAGGGTGGCATGGCTGTTCAGTGGGTAACCCTTCGGCTCCACCCCCTCCAGAATTGGGTGCCTTAATCCTGCCCCATATCCTCTCAATTTGCAGTTTTCATGCTCTGACAGTGTTGCAGGTTTTCTACTGGTTTGCCAGTTTCTTTCTGCAAACTAGAAAAATGTGGTGAAGGGATCTGCATTCGGGATCTGTGTGTGTGTGTGTATGTGTGTGTGTGTGTGTGTGTGTGTGTGTGTCTGTGCCCTTTGAAGGATTGGCAGCTCATCCAAGGTATCCTCTCCCTTTCGCCCAATGCTAGGATAAGCTGTAAGCTCTCTATGGTTCTGTACTAAATAGATGGATGGATGGATTATTTTAATTTAATATTTCTTCCTCAATACCATTTTGTGTCTTCATTCATTATATACAGCAGTCATATATAATAAACCTATTAGTTTTTCTTGATCACTTCATCACAATCGTTGAATGATAATTTTTGTTAATAAAACACAATGTGTAGTTCTCCATATTAGCATTGCATTTATTGACAGCTTTATAAGATTTTCCAATTTCTTCTGCATAAATTCAAATGTTCAAGCAATTATATGCAATTGTAGAGGTTGTGTTTAATGGCCAAGGGGTACATTAAATAAGATTTTGTCATCAGAATGGATTTCATTGCTTTTCTATGGAATCTAATTATTATCACTATATGTAGTAACATGCTCATTGTGTAAATCTTAGTATGCAAAACAGTCCAGCTGACATCATAAACTGATAAATATACAGTATGTGTTACATAAATTGCAGTTATCTGGCATTGTTGCACTGTCAGAGAAATCGAAAAAGATTAATCTAGTGATTTACCAATAAGAACATTTCCTCACCTCATATAGCAACCAATGACATCAACTTCAGGTCACAGCATATAAATCAAAGCCAGTAATGTCAGTATTTCAAAAAAATATATATCAAATAAGGGCTATAAAGGGATATAAGGTGTCAAAAAACTCATCATGCAGTCACACTACCCATCAGTCTCTGCGTCCTCATTGTCAGCACCTTGGCTCTGGTCTGGGTCAAGCCACAACCTCACCCATATCACATGTGACATCTGCCCTCCCAGGGCAGTCGAGCAAATAGGCTCTGCTGTGTATTAACCGTCCTTGGATGAACTCCATCATATCGTACTGTATACCTCCCAAAGCTATTCTGAGTAAAACTCCACAATGGGACTGAGGAGGGTGGAATTCACCGTTAGGGATTGATCGGAAAACCCGGGATAGCCAACGTACCAGTTTGCGTATTGATGCGGGATGGTGGAAAAACGACCAGAATTGTCCCAAATTGCACTGCAGTGAAACTGCTCCATCTTTCCCGTTTGCCTTTGTCGTTGTTGATTTATGTGATCATGAAGGTGATTAGGTGACAGTGGAGGGTGACTGGTGGCTGTGCAGATTGTCACATTGCCTCCGCGCTGCCCAATCACTTACACAAAGACACGAGGTCCAGTAATGCTACAACTCCTTCTCTTCCTTTTAGTCATATTGCCTCCTGCTCCAGCAATAATAATGCACTCAAATGCGGTTTCTCTGGCATAAAATTTGAAAATTGTCTACCACAAAAAAAGGATACAGGGAAACATGACATATGACAGACGTACTGTAAAGCGTTATGGTCTACAAATGCCTTATTTACTGATAATCACCACCATATACAGTAAAATGCATCGCAGTTAATGACAGGTGCGTAAACTTCACTGGAAAACTGTATAAAACGATGACAGGCCATTTGAAATTACTCCCATAAATGCAAATACCAGCAGTGTGAGACCATATTGCACAGTTGTTAACTCCGTCATAAGTTCACATCTATCCATGTAGATCCACAACAACATGGCTTGGTAGCTTAAGGTGAGGGGAAACAGCAAGAACATAATGAGTTGGAAGGCAAGTATTAAGAGCATCAACGTTACCATGTGTGGGGCAGTAATAGTGTCCTTTGCTACTTGCCTATCCTCATTCCTTAGGGTACGGACCGTATTCTTAGATTTCTTGGTCTGCTGTATGAAATCGCAAAAGATGCTGCAGGCCTGGCAAATCACATTTTGTCTTTATTTGGGACAATTTCACCTTTCATCACCCTTATCAATGAGCGTTTGCAGCAAATTTGCATATGATTATCATACCGGTTCATACCAGCCTACTCTCCTAGTTGAATTCCTCCTTGTGGAATTCTTCCTACCTTGAAAATGGAACATGCATGATCACCAGCTCCATGAACCAAATGTCTCTTTTGGAGAAAATGAATGCTGGTTACCCGGAAGTCCACAGAGAAGACTGCCAGGGATAGACATATCATGCAGGGATATATTTCCCTTGATTCATTCCTTGGCAACTAGTGTAATGTTAACAAGAACATGTGGCTTAATGGCCAGGAACATAGAGGACAAACGAATAAGTTCAAATGAAACTGTGCCTTTTGCAATTTTTTTGGCTTATTGTTCAGTGACACCGAGACATTTTTGCAAACAAAATGTGCAGTTTTGGCGAGAAAACTGCTGTTTTGAACTGTGTGTTCACTGGTTTGAAATGTGACTTCTGAGTGGATAAATAAAACCTAGAAAAATAGATGCCTTACGATTCATTAATGAAGAACAAATGAGATCAGTATTTCTCTTTTGTTATTCATTACTTATTTCTTCAGTAGTTCCATAGTACTTCCTTCATAGTCCCTTCAGATGTTCACAAAGGTTTGCAGAATTAAAAGCTATATTAAATATAGTAACTACTTGAGACATAAGTCACGATTCATTATTGACCATGAACATAGACTAAGACTTAGTT
>JAABNY020000034.1:16588571-16599035 GCA_015164015.2 Brevimyrus niger
TAACCTAATGAAATACAAGAGTTTTTGCATTTTTAGTTTTTTCATAGCAGTCACCGATTTTTATAAAATAGAGTTTTATAGTGGAAAAAAAACAGATATTTCTCACGTTATGGGGACATTGTGTCCCCATAAGGATAGGTAAACCCGCTCGCACACACACACACACACACAAACATGGCTGTATGCTGCGGGGTAAAATTTATTTAGGGTTTATGTTTGTGCGTTTGTGTGTGTGTGTGTGTGGGGGGGGGGGGGGAATCTGAACAATTATATCAGGCCTAGGGACAGCCTGTCAGCTTATATAAGAGCTGAATGATGTGGGCTGTGGTATTTAGATGCTGGTGCATTTCTTTATTAGTAATAATTATTATAACTTAATAGTATAATAATTAACACAGAAGCAGCACATGAACTCCACATGCACCACAAAGTCCATGCTCTGCGTGTAAAGGACATGTTTGTCCTCTGTATAGAACATGGGTCCTTATTCACCACTAGAGTAAAGTCAGAGGAGAGCAGACTGACTTAATTGTCTCATTGGGCAGGGCGCAGTTAAGGTTAGAGGGGTCTAAACTGAATTTTGCTAACTAAATTCCCAAAAGGCATCTTATCTGTGCCTGTGTTTAACCATCCTTCCATTGAAAAAACTGGCCATGTAAAGAGGGAAAAATACAACTCATTTTGGAAGAAAATATTGATTGCACAACAATGTAATAATAAAATTATAGGTAGTGTTTTACATTGACTGTGCCTTCATAATGCAATCACAGAATATTCATAATGCAATCACAAAACATTCATAAGCAGCATGTAAGTATATATTAACATCCAAACATGTCTTAACATTAATAACAAACATTATATGATTGTACAACCATAATGCTTATTGTCAAACTATGTTTGTTAAAGTTGCAGTTCATGTAAAGTGTTACCAAATGACTTAGTAATAGCATTGACTTAATGGCTTTTGTGCAACAGATGAACTGCAGCAGTAAAGTGTCCATTTGAATTTAATAACCTGCAACAGGCGATATACTTTATAAGGCTGGCGTGCTGGTCAGGTATACAGACCCGCGAAGAGGTTTCTAGATTTTCCGGAAATGCGCAGATCAGCTATAACACTCATTTGCATTTGTTATTTCATCCACATTTATATTTTGCTAGACTTGCTTTATACTCACACTGCATTTTAGTGCCATATTTGAAAAGGATGCACAATGGTAACTACAGTTAGCACATTTTCAAAAATTCAGTCAGTTGCTGAAATAGGAACGTTTTTATTTAGTGCAAATTTATATGAACTTCACATTCTCTGGTGAGGGAATCCCTCGTGCTTTTCCGGGGCCGTCTGGTCGGTGCAGTCGTGAATAATAAGGGCCGTGAAACTGCTGAGATAATCCTGGGCTTGAATGAGTCCATTAGCAGGGCTGATTAATCAGGGCTGACAGAATGACCTGGGTGATCTTGTCTGTGCAGCGATCTCAGGAATTATGAATGTATGTTAGCATATCATGTACAATAACTGCTTCACCAACTCCACAAAAATCCAGCCTAATTGAAAGACTTTATCTGAATCTTTTTAATACTGACACGTCGCCATCAAGCCAGAAGGCAGCTGCTTTTATGGGTGAGGATTTGTACTTTACACCAAATGGCTAAGTCACCTTACCAATAAAAATTAAACAAATTAGCTGACAGATATAACTAAAACAGCAGAAAAATAAATGTTTTAGCGTCTCCTGGTCTTAGATGGAATAGACAACAATTTGCGGATGATTTAAATAGTTTGATAGTGGTGCCGATCTCTGTGTAGGTGCATATAATCTCTGTGTAGGTGCATATAATCTCTGTGTAGGTGCATATCATCTCTGTGCAGGTGCTTATCATCTCTGTGCGGGTGCTTATCATCTCTGTGCGGGTGCTTATCATCTCTGTGCGAATGTGTATAATCTCCGTGCGGGAGCATATAATTTCTGTGCAGGTACATATCATCTCTGCGTAGGTGCACATCGTCTCTGTGCGGATGCATATAATCTCTGTGCAGGTGCATATCATCTCTGTGCGGGTGCTTATCATCTCTGTGCGGGTGGATATAATCTCTGTGCAGGTATATATGATTTCTTTGGAGGGTCATAACATCTCTGTGCAGGTATCTAAGGCCTCTGTGAAGATATATGTTTGCAATTACCGCAACACAATTTAGCACACTTCTACCTGATGCTAGCAGGGATCGGTAACCTTTCTCAGGATCCAACCCGCATTCTTAGTGCACAATTTAATATTTATTTTCAAACTACGTTTTAAAAACTTTTTTGTAGCATCATTCAAAATTCCCAGTTACTGTGCTGCTTACTGGTTCATTAAAAAGACTGCAAAAGAAGCCCTGTGAAATACAAGGTAAAAATTGTTTAAAAACGATAAACGACTGAAGCTTCTCAGGAAACGTCATCTGCACTGTTATTGGCTTAGCTTTGGAGTCCAATGAGCCTTAGAAGCTGTTCAGATTTTTTTTGCACTTCTGATTATTATCATTAATATGCGATAAGCATAATTCAGCTTGTTAATATATGCCGTTGAATGTGTCTTACATGGTTGTTTGGGTGTGTGGGAAGGCGCCATCATACAGGGGCCTATTTAGGTGGCCTACTGGTGCCATGTGATATATTATAACACTAGAATAAACCGTATTTTTATATAGCCCCTTTAAAAAGACGAATCATATTTTAATGAACCTTGAGGTCTTAGCTAATCATGCAGCACTATAATTTAATGGTTACTTGCCCACCCTTTGTCGCAGTTCATGAAGCATTTTGCATGCAGTATTGGTGGAACGGCTTATCATGCACATTATGACTAATTAAGCATGTGAACTTACTGCAAGGTTAATGCTTTTTTTTTTCTAATTATGAATTTTGCGACTAAAGGAGGTATTATTTGTCTGTTTAAGTGGACTGGTTAAAGTGGGGAGCACTTTTCGGCCCTAACGTTCTTTGTCTGTCAGCATTTACAAGTTTGGTGATTAAGTCTAAGATATACGTCAGATGTGACTCACTTGAAAATTTGAAAATGATATGAATTTGAAAAAAATTTGCTTTCGTTTGTTTAATAAATGTGTCCACAGAATTTAAGGGGGTGTGGCCTGCATTTCAGAATGCACTGTAATTAATCCCGCTGTGCTTTCAAGTGTGTTGCGACAAACCATGAATAAACTGTTTCCAAGTATTCGAGGTTTATGGGCCATTTTATCATCTGCCTTATGGATCTGCGGCTTCTTAGTTTACTCTTGTGGGCACTAATATCAAACGTACAAACAACTACATGGTGGAATAGTGATTATCACCAGTATTTGAGTCTGTGCCGTGGCTCCTTGTGTGTGGAGTCCCCATGCACGCCCTCAGTTATTGCGGTGTTTCATATGCGTTCCTCTCAGTCCAATATGTGCTGGGGTGAATTGATGTTACCAAACTGCTCATAGGTACGCGAGCATGATGGCTAAAATTAACACTAACCTGTCAACTTTGACAGCTCTACACGCAATTATTTTTTCCACAAGACTGCCTTTTTTTTCTGCCCTGCCCCTAAATTACTCACATTAGACAAGTGGCTGATCGACCCATAAGTTAAGTTCTCCCCAAACAAGCCTAATGGGCCGAATGGTCTCCTCTTGTTTGTAAATTTATGTTCTTATGTAAAATTGGTCAAAAAATTTCTGTTGCAGCAGGAACAGTGGGATCAATAAGTAGCAGTTGACTAGTATCAGCAGTAGTAAGCTAATATTAGTGTAAGTAGGATATTTGCAGCAGTAGTAGTACAATCAGAATAGAGTTTATCGCAAAGTATGTTCACACATACAAGGAATTTGCTTTGGTGGTGGTGCCAGGTAGGCTAGTGACAGTAGTAGTAAGCTAGTAGCAGTAGTAATAGGCTAGCAGTAACAGTAGGATAGTCACAGCAGTAGTAGTTGGATAGTCGCAGCAGTAGGGTAGTCATAACAGCAGTAGTAGGCTAGTAGCAGCAGCTGTAAGCTATAGTGGCAGTAGTAGTAGGCTAATAGCAGTAGTAGGCTAGTAGCAGCAGCTGGAAGCTATTGTAGCAGTAATAGTAGGCTAATAGCAGTAGTAGGCTAGTAGCAGCAGCTGTAAGCTATAGTAGCAGTAGTAGTAGGCTAATAGCAGTAGTAGGCTAGTAGCAGCAGCTGTCTGCTATAGTAGCAGTAGTAGTATGGTAATAGCAGTAGTAGGCTAGTAGCAGCAGCTGTCTGCTATAGTGGCAGTAGTAGTAGGCTAAAAGCAGTAGTAGGCTAGTAGCAGCAGCTGTCCGCTATAGTGGCAGCAGTAGTATGGTAATAGCAGCAGCAGCAAACTGATCATTAACTGGTTCATAGGGCTGTTTACAGAAAAGCCAAGAGGGAAGTCAAGTGAATGAATGAATTGACAGTAGAGGGTGATAAGAGCAGCTCCACTGTATAAAAAGGTTAAAGTGAAAAATCCAGCCTTTTCTGTATCCCATTGCTAGATGGTATTACCTAAAGTAACAGAACTGCTTAAAAAACCATCTTCCAGCTCAGTTAGTGAGCAAATGAATCATTTTAATATCGTCTGGAGGCATACATTATATGCATGTGATGTTACGTGTGATCACCAGAATGAGGACGGATGGGGGCAAGGACCATGTGACCACAGAAGCTAGTCATGCTACTGGCTGAGAGGGTTAGCCAGGAGGCTAACATTATTATGGCTTTGGGGGGAAAAACAGCACTTGTGTGTGATTAAAATGCTTTGATTAAATTACATTTGCTGCTTTATACTGTAAAAATAAAATATCCAAAGAAGCACAGGACTTTGAATCTGTGAATCCATCAAGACAGAAAATGGTGACATGTAAAATGTTACATTTAATGCATTTTTTATGATGATTAATGGAGAGAAAACTATGACGTGTCTGACCAACCATTTCTCATTCTGAGCCCGTTAAATAATGACAGGGTTTGATGCCCCATTGTGGCAGCTTTCTCTGAAAAAAAAACTGGCAGTCCAGGTCCTGTTATTGGTGAGCATTACTTTCTGTTTAATATCATGAGTGTCTGTGGATTTACACCTGCCTGTAACCCTGACTTTAATAATACTGCTGCTTCAAAATAAAATGAGGAGGTGACAATCAGCACTGGGGTTATTTAATGTTAATATGATCTTGAATTAGTGCTGCGAATAAACTGTAATTATTATGCTGTCATGGCTGTGGCTGGGCTGATAAGCAGTGAGGCCACCTTGGTGGACAGAGCAGTGCAGAATCTCAATGAACAAGAAATCAAACTGATTAAATTCAGTATAGACATATATATTTGGTCATATTAAGTCATTGATATCCTAATGATTGCATCAATGTCACCATCACTGTAACCCCAGTTTAGAAATGTGTCCATAAGGAATCTTGAAGGAACTGAAAATGCATGACCATTCATACAAATCTATCATTTGTTTCCTTAATGAGCAACATACTATATTTATTATGAATCAAATTCCTTGTGCATAAAATGAAGATTGCATTGTACAAAAATTGTTTACTTTATCTTTCGGTGTCCTGTGATTTATCAAAAATAAAAATGATAGAAATAAAATTAAATGAAAATAAAAATGAACTTTTACACTTTCAAAGACATTTTCTGTCAGGTGACGAAAGATTAAAATATTCATAAATGTCGTGCGCCACAGATGGTCTGTTGCTGGGGACAGGCACGAGCTGAGAGTGTAGAAAGTACAGACGTTTTAGAGAGAACACAACAACCACCTTTGTAAAAAAGATACATTTATGATAGATTATTTCAAACGGTAATCAATATAAATGAGCATCCTCTGAAAATCAATGCATACTGCTTCACACGCAGAGCCCTTCGCTGATGAAATCTAAACAATTGAGAGCGCGTAAACAATAGCAGCAGGAATCTAGTTTAATGCCGCCCCCTGGCGGCATCGCGTCCTAAAATAAGTGGAAGTTATGGATCCCGTGTACACGTGACCACCGCCTTAGCCAAAGCCCAGCGTCAGCTAAGCATCTGGCTCTTGCTTTTGTACCCGGCTAAGCTACGAAGTTTCAGCACAGGCTGTGAGAGCGACATTTCAGCCCTTCGCCAGTGCTATATGGCGACACTCCTTTGCGTGTGCTTACTGCATACATGATCCATTTGCATGTTTGTTTAGAGCCACCAGTGGTATTATTTGCTGTGCGCAGACATACAGATTACTTTCTCTCTCCATGCTGTGCCATGATTGTTATCCCTACTAGGCGGGTCCATATTTGAACGTCTGCTTTTGACGTAACGCGACTGCGCTCGCGCCAGCAAAGCCGCAGCCCACTTTCTGTGCAGTAAAATGAGCAGGTATGGCTCCCGTTTCTCCTTCTTATTCTTAAGCCTGTTGGATCAGATATGTTCCCGAAACCAAAAAGTGTTAGAACGTTACCGCTAAACGGTGTCATTTACTCATCTCGTGTAGTTACTAAATGTAAGCAAACGGCTTTGCGTCTTCATTGTGCATGGCTCGTGCACGTTTGCAGAAATTCACCCATTAATTGTCATTCACCTAAACCTTGTGCTTTCCGTCTGCTGTCAACCACGTTACTTTAGTTACCTGAGACGAATATGCAATATCTTATTCTACAATGAGCTGCAACATAGCAGCAGGGTTTTCGCTCTGGCATTAATACGAATCATGAAAAGTGCCAGTTACCCATTAGGCAGAATTTATTTCCCGTATGAAGTAATGTTAGTAATCCGTAGTGGCATGCATTCATGTTTTTCTTCTTGTTCTCTAAGGACATAAGAGGGGATGCAGTATCTGC
Organism: Brevimyrus niger; assembly: GCA_015164015.2. Taxonomy (NCBI): domain Eukaryota; kingdom Metazoa; phylum Chordata; class Actinopteri; order Osteoglossiformes; family Mormyridae; genus Brevimyrus; species Brevimyrus niger. The sequence continues at coordinate 16,595,409 of JAABNY020000034.1, forward strand.
AGGCTTTGCAGTCACAATGGCACTGCCTGAAGTTCACTGGGAGCGTCACGTGCTGCTGCCGGCCGCCTCTCCGTGTCACTCGCGGATTGTCGTCGGCATGGCGGCTCTCCTGTGTTTCATTAATAGCTACGACGGCGATTTTGTGTTTGATGATTCTGAGGCTATTATCAATAACAAGGTGACAATATCAATACTACAATCTACCCCTCCCCTTTACGAAGTCCCCCATACAGCTATTGACAGAAATCATTTTTGTATTAGACTCATAACTCGTTAATGCTGGTTATACTAATATCACACTGATAGTAGCTTTAAGACAGGTAATTGAGATTTTTTTTTGCACTTAGGTTCTGCCTGCTGGTAATTTTCTGAGATGTTAGCCTTTGCATTTCAGGTGGGAAATTGTGTGTTTGTGTTTTGTTTTTTTTTTTTCTTGATCCAGGACTTAAAGCCAGAAACCCCTTTAAACAATATATGGGGAAATGATTTCTGGGGGACTAACCTAAGCAGTAATACCAGCCACAAGTCCTATCGGCCACTCACAGTGTTGACTTTCAGGTAACGGTTTTGGACAGTGCCGTCTGGAGGACTTTATGTGGGGATTTTTAACTGATGTGGGCCCTTGTTTGTAGCCATAACAAAATCTAGGCGATGTCATGCATCACGGATACTTCACTGTGCCGTTTTGTGCTTCTAACCCCGTAACTTTACGTCGTCCCCATTGTGTGTCTTTGTTTCAGACTGAACTACCTTTTGGCTGGTGGACTGCACCCCCTGGGCTTTCATGTGCTCAACATAGCCCTCCACAGTGTCATTTCTGTCTTAATGATTGATGTCTTTGCTATATTGATGGGCGGCGCGGTCAGCCGAGCTCCGAAATCCTCTTTTCTGGCTGCGCTGCTTTTTGCCGTCCATCCAGTTCACACAGAAAGTGTAAGTAGAGAGGTGATGATGGACAGCGATTTATTCTGCTGCAGAAAACAGTGTGTTACCAAAAAAAACAAACAAAGCATACACAAATGCGAAGCTTTGCAGCCCTTGGATTTTGTGTTTAAACATAAAGGGTGACATGAAAATCTTATCAGTAACCAAGGAAAGAAGCTGCGAAAGGGAGACATTGGTAGATATGGGCTGTGGAGGTGGGTCGCACGGTGAGGCAGCTGTTTTGTGGGGTCCCTTCTGGTCGTGTCGTATTTCTGTACAGATCTGATCTAAGTCGCAGTGTGTTTTAACGTGACACAGACCCAGCCAGTGCCTTCAGAAAGACGCCTTACTCTGCGCCCGGGCTGCAGACGCGCTCCCTCACCCTGTCCTTAGCTGCATAGCCTTAGGAAAACAGCGGCCGAATTACTGCGTGGAGGACTGGCGCCCAGCTTGGCTCCTCTAAGCACAAATGCTGCTTTCCTTGTATCCCGGAAGTCGGAGCTGGGAATGACTTCACACCCAGATTAAGTCCAAGAAGCTGGAAGGCCATTTAGCAATCAAAGTTCTAGCCGGGTTGGTTGTTAGCCGTTATTAGCAATACCAGTTGAAAACGAGGCATTTTTGCGGTATTTGCTGCCTACAAACACCGTAGCACATGTCCACAGATAGCAGTTGGCCAAGACCGTGCACACGACTGGTTTAATGAGACACAAATACATAAGCACTAATAAACATTAAACAGCTGCATCTGTCGGTGAAGGCCGCAGACGGGTTGGGTTGCAGAATTCCGGCTCCAGGTGGCGTTCCTGTTGAAAATTCCGACTCCCCAGCTCAAATGTGACGCAGCGAAAGCTACGAAAACACGGGCCGAACCCCGAGGTGCGGAAAGCGGTACATTCCGTAGAGTCTGCAGAGAGTGCGGCTCGCGGGTTGCTTTCATGCGGCTGACATATTGGTGAACGCGTGGAAGTCGATCTGATGGACGCGTAAGATTTCCTCTGCCAGGCTGTATGGCTTCCTAGGGAAATGGGTGATAGACTCTCTCTGTTTGAGGGAGGGACAGTGTGGGGGTTGGTGGGTCATGATGGAATCTCACAGGGTTTTCTTTCCTATCGAAGGTGGCAGGCATTGTGGGCAGGGCCGACCTCTTATGTGCCCTGTTCTTCCAGTTATCCTTTCTTGCGTATTGCAGAGCTTTCCAGGGAGGTAAGAATGACACGGAAATTTGATCATTTAAAAAAATCCTGTGATGCACGGGCTATATTTTGATATAAATGTATAATTGTTTAGGAATATTTATAAAAATATGATTCAGTAGTCAGCTGACCTGGGATGACCATGTTGTAATGTTAATTATTGGAGGTAATAATCAAACCCTCTCCACATGGGTCCGCTCAGGTTTTTCAGATCGTTTTTTTTTTTCAGGTAACCATAAAGGTGAGATCTTCTCTGTGCCGTGGATTGTCACAAGTCTTCTCCTGTGTGCCGTCGCCATGCTTTGCAAGGAACAAGGAATCACGGTTCTGGTAGGAATTTCGGAAATTGAAATTGACGTTTGGGACGCTGTGAGTCATTAGCGACCATTTAAAATGTGAATTATGCTTTCTCCCACAGCGCCTTCAGAGAAGTGACTGTCTCATAGATTTTGTCCTGCCGTAAATGGTTTATACCTTGTTCATCGTTTGTCCACATTCATTCATTTACTGAGCTTGTGTTTCGCTCTCTGCACTCAGGGAGTAAACGCAGCCTTCGACGTCCTCCTGATCTGCGACATAAATATCTTGGAACTTGGCAAGAGAGTCATATTAAAAGGAAAATTAGCAGAGGTATATTTTCAGACCCTAGACCCATTTTGTATACAGAAAAACAGAGGCCAGTTGCCAGAGTTAAGATATCCTCTTTCTTTTTTTTTTTCCTTCTCCGTGCGTCAGGTTACTGTATTCTTTAAACGGGGTTTCCTGACACGGGCGGCTCTGCTCTCCCTCGGAGGAGGCCTCCTGTTGTACACGCGCTGGAGGATCATGGGTACTGGACCCCCAGCCTTCACTGAAGTAGACAACCCAGCTTCCTTCCAAGACAATGTGTTTCTTAGAGTGAGTAAGATGATGAACTCCTTCTTGAATGTGCTGTCGATGATGGTGACGGTATCTGTAGTGAAGTACCGTTGGGGTTGCAGAGTGGTTCCCTGTGGTGGATGTTGGGGTTCTAATGCCACGTCTGCTGTGTGGGTGGAGCTTGCATGTTCTCTTCCTGCTGTGTGGGTGGAGCCTATCATAGGTCATTATAATATAGGTCAGTTAGTTAGAGCAGGCTGTGATTGACAGTGCATGTCAGTCTCACGTTGTACTTATTTTTCTTGATACTGAGCACCATACAATAAGTCCATATTGCATTTTCAAAACTTGCATATTTAAGTGGATCTCATTGTTTTAAAGAGTCACTGTCCATGGAGTCCTGAGGCTGTCTATGCATCTAATGTATCTTGTATCATGTCTGCTGCTCACACGGTCGGCAGGCTATAAACTATCACTACTACTACTTCTTGAACGCATGGCTGCTCCTGTGTCCCTGGTGGCTGTGCTTCGATTGGTCGATGGGCTGCGTGCCTCTCATCGAATCTGCTCTTGATTGGAGAGTGATGTGGCCGGTCCTGCTCTGGGGAGGCCTGGGGAGCTTGACCATCCAAGCTTTATGCTCAGCGGA
>JAABNY020000034.1:16617876-16630808 GCA_015164015.2 Brevimyrus niger
GAGGGTAAACGTTTTTAGTGTATAATAAAACCAAAAAAAAAACGCGCAAACCGGGACCAAACACAAAAAAAAATGGGGTTTTACCAACTAACAGTGGGGGCGCCCCCCCCCCCCCCCCCCCAGCACGGCTTTTTCATCACATTAAAACTCAAACAGGAGGATGGCTGCACTGTTTCCACATCCGCTTATAAAATTATTTTTTACACCATATAGTATTGCATGTATATTTTTATTTCTATTGAATGAGAAAACAGAGATAATTATGCGATACTAGTATATTATGTATTATATCCTTTCTGAAAACAGACACCAATATCTGCAAAAAATGATGATTTGTTCTCATTTCAGTGTTTATTACAATCCACTGTTGATACAATTATAAAATCAGCCATTTTTTTCTGTTTTAAAATGTACCATTTGCTGTTCATTATTTCTTGATAGCTGTGGGTGAAATTACAAGTTATAATTTGATTTTCATCTGCTTACTGGTACATTTAAGAGTGTACATTTTACTATAAAGAGATTTATGGTAATTAGTTCAGGAGTCTTATTTGGGTGAAAATTCCCTTTCGTTATTCTCATCTATGTTGAGAAGAACAGTGCAGTAAGTATTTTATGGGTAAAACACATTTGGTAAAATTCTGTATGCTTTTGATATTGCGGGGAAAAAAATCAGTATAACAGAATGTATCCATATAGCCACGGTGAATTAAGCTGAATTTATGTCTGAATGTATCATGACTTATTTATATGAACAGAAAATGTCCCTCGACCCCAAAAGGTTACAATGATTCCAAATTGATATCAGCTTCACCAATGTCGATTAGTAATTGATTGAATCTTACTTCAAATCTAAGGCAATTATTTCCTTTTCTTAGTTGGTAAATTGAAGGATAAGATGAAGATGTGACCAGGTCAGAAGGATAAATTGAAGATCACAAAAAAAAAACAATCTTTGCATCAGATCTAAGTTGGACTCACTTTCACTGCACATACTATCTAAGTTAGACTCACTTTCACTGCACATACTGAAAGATACATTAAGAGTTCAGACTTTTTCTAGTGTGATGGGTGTCTGGGGGCAGGATGGACTGGCAACAAGAAGCTGTGCGAAAATTTGCCGTCAATCGGCTGCGATTTGACATTCTGCCGTCAGTTGGGAGTATATTGGGGGGAGGGGGGCGTTGAGTCCCCCGGGGTACATTTTGCGGCCGGCTGGGGAGGGGGTTGGGGGGCAAACTCATAATAAACAGGGTACAGGTGGCAGGCAGCTTTACTTAGGAGTTGGAGTCAAGCTGAGGAGTTCTGTAGTCCAAGGGGGGGCCGGAAGGGTTCACCCAGCACTGCACCCCTTCCGTGTTTGGCTAAAGAACCAACACGGGTCAAAATTCACAAGCTCACCCACCACAAAGACGGTGTTCAGCAGGGAGGATGCTGCTCATGGGCAGGAAGACTGAAGAAAAACATGTCGTGTTAAAGTCTCATTTTCTCCACGGTAAATATTTCATCCGTGTGCTTTAAATCAGAACTCATTAATATGGCCAATTCTTGTATTTCAGTTACAAAACAAAACACAAATCCTGATTCATAATTCCAGGCTTGAATGAAAAATAAGAAAATATCCTCATTCATGAATATGTCCTACAATATGCACAAATCCCAGAGCATGAAGCAACTAATAAAACTATAATGAAATATTATATAAATAAAATTGCTTGTTTCGCTGTACTTGTATTTTGATCAAAGCTGAATCCAGTTTCATCCAGTCGTTTATAACTTAACGATGCTCTTAATGCTCTTAATGCTCTTAATGCTCTTGCAGGGTGAATCCACAGGGCAGTTTATAGGGATATAGATGCACATTCTGCACCTTCATCGTTGCATTTTGATGACTCTATCAGCACAACCTCAAGGTAGCTGCCAGCCAGGATGCATCATTTAATCCAGAGACACTCCGAGGAATCGAGCTTTCATCCAGCTGCACACCTCAGCCTCGTTCGAGGGTAGAAACTGCCAGTGACTGCGATGGCGCCCGTGATTATGAAAGGTGAGGGTCGTTATGAAAGGTGAGGGTCGTTATGAAAGGTGAGGGTCGTTATGAAAGGTGAGGGTCGTTAAAGCAAATATTGATGTTATTGTAACACTGCTGCTCCTCTATCAGTGGGCAGCATTATTTGATTCGATGTTTCTTCTTTTTTCTTCTTTGACACTTTCTATAATTAGACTAACGACGAAGAGGCATGCAAAGCCGGCCCCCTTCACATTAACAGCATACAAATTAGGGCAAACACTTATTTCGATTCCGGGCAGGGTAAAAGCTCGGCTGGGGATATTTAGCATGACTTTTATGGCGGCATGAGATGTTAATTGTTTGCCATTACCTCTAAACAAAGTGCTTGTTATATTAATTACTGCACTAATTGATGCAGTGATAGAAAGTAGCCACAGGCGAGAGAGCAAATACATTAAACCTGAAGACACTGAGCAGAGTGTTATCGTGGATAGTGCCCTTGGTTTCATATACCTTTCGGCTCGATTAAAACGGGGCATTTTCCACGGATAAGTGTCATAAAACTACATTGTAAGTGTTTGTGCTGCGTCTGAATATGCGTCACTTATGTACATCACACAAAGGCAAAGAAACAGGCGGAGGCGATCACAGTGGTCCCCCCCGAGAAACCTTCCACAACTGCTTATCCAGTGCAGCGGTGTGCTGCTAACTGTAATTACTGATTGAATATCCTTATTCAAAAGAACATTAATCTGTTGCAGTGGAGCAGCTTTCTAACCAAGGTGTAACTGTGGATCAGAAGTAGATCAGCCATTGCTGAAAAGGAATAGATGGCCACCCATCCACATTCCAAACAGAAATCTGGAGCAGGGTCGCGGGATCGGCCTGGGCCCTGGGCCCTGGACCCTGACCCTGGGCCCTGGACCCTGGGCCCTGGACCCTGTCCCAGACGTCACGGCTGCACCGTGGACGGGAGGCCAGGATCCATACCCACATGCTACAGGCCATTTCTAAATGCCAGTCAGCCTGAAGTGTAGCTTGTCCGTGGACTGGAGAAGGGAAATGCTCCGACTGGAAGATCCACACACGCAGGGAAGAAGCCAGAACTGGACTCCCAAAGCAACACGTGCAGGAAGACAAAAGTCAAGGCCTTTATTATGAAGAAAAAAACCTGGATTTATTTTTTATATATGAGCGGTTTTTCTAGGCATTAATGCCCTTGTATCTGTTTATAAATCACCGCTCTTATAAAGATCGCCCCTTGAAATGAATGGGAATGCATATATGGTGCTTGAGGAAAAGGAGAAAAGAACAAAGGCAATTTCAGAATAAAACACAGATCGTCTGCATGAATGTGAATACAGGCGTATGTAATTGAATTGCTTGGCCCACGCTTTTTAATTGGCACTGCTCATTATGTTATATAATTATATTCAGTACTGTTGAACTGTTCTGTAGAACATTAAAAGCTCACGTTCTTTCATGTTATTATTTTTAGGTTAATATTTTTATTATTGTAATATTAAGATGCTTTGCAGCAGTCCGGAGAGAATCCGCATTTTAAAGCGATATCATAGGTTTCCCAGAACTGCGTTTAGTGATGATTCTAAAATCAATAGGAGGGAAGACATAGGATAACTCATTCTAAACTCAAGGAAAAACATAACTAGCTTCAAGATCACTCATTTGAAGGGGTTTTGACATGGCGGGTTGGGAAATGCTGATTTCCAACTTTTCAAGAGACTTCCGACTTTAGGTCATGTGTGGTCACAACCTTAGAAGTCCACTGTGAATCTGAAACCATGGGAAGATTAAATTCATACAGGGACACAGGAAACCCAACACTACACATAACGTGAAGTATATGCATAATGAATATTTAATATTTAGCTTAAAGTAACAAATATGCTGCATAATTGTTTTACTAGCTTTAAAAAAACATGGCAAAAAGTATAATTAAAACAGAGGCCCATGAGAGATTAGTAATAATTATTCTAGAAGGAGCCATTTTAAATTGGAAAAAAATAAAGCAATGAAAGAAAGGAATAGACATACTTTATGAGGAAAATGAGAATGTACTGTATGGCCTTGGATTCTTCAAAATGTTTTGACAGGTTATAAAATATGGACAGGAGTGGGTTGGGTGTTTGGCGACCAACTGCACAGAGGCAGGCAACGGCCCTCAACGGAGAGTTGAAAAGGGGAAAGTTTACTGTGAGTTGATATTTTGTTTAATTCACTTTAGATGGGTTCAAATGGGAAGACCTACCCTGCTGTGTGAGCCAGTTAAAACACAACAACAAATTGTTCACTTGACTATAATCCCTGAAACAAAACGCAGCCCCAAAATTTTTAAAGGTTTTGTTTTTCCATGAAATATCAAATTTTACTGGAGGTTAACATGCTCCGATTCAGTTATTATTGCTGGCAAGATTTTTCATCTTTTGCACCCTTTCTGTTTTAGGTAATAACAAAGTTCTATATTGTGTCTGTTTCTGTATTAGATAAACATATGTAATGACACAGGTTTCTACCATGTCTGTTTCTGTTTTATCAAACTATCCATAATAACACAGGTTTCTACTTAATCTGTTTCTGTCTTAGAAGTATATTCAAAATATCATAGGTTTCTGCTGTTTTGGCCATGACAAACCATTTTGGCTGTGTCTAATATTTCCGATCTTACAAACCTCGCACAATGTAAGTCTTTTCTTTCTAAACGAAAATATTTCACAACAGGTGAAAGGTGAAGATCCGAATGTTGGTTCTCGAATTCACTAGAACTCGAATTTCTTGAAAGTCGAACAAACCAGTTTGACCTAGAACTCGATCTGAATATCAGAAGTCGAACCGTAAACGCTGACAATATAAATTGTACGTGCCAGGAAATGAGTCATACTGCAATGTAATTCTTACTTGAATGCCTTCTTCCCAGACTGGACGATTAACCAAATAAAGCAGGACAACATTACAGTAACTAATAATAATTAAACCACTTACTTACGTGTACTATTAGAGCATTTATGTTATTTATTTGAACTTTATTTTACGAGGTGAATTAACTGGAAACCAGTTCTCACTGCTTTATGTGATATTTAAAATATTATGCATCGTAACTGCCTGGGATACAAACGTCATGCATGTAACTAAACTCTTCAGCCAATAAGGACAAAGGTGTCGTCACAGAGGCGGTTCCAGTTTGTGTAGCTGGGTGAAAGGTCGCGTCCATCTCAGGGAGGATACCCGTCCATCTGAAGGAGGATACCCATCCATCTCAGGGAGGATACCCGTCCATCTGAAGGAGGATACCTGTCCATCTCAGGGAAGATACCCGTCCATCTAAAGGAGGATACCTGTCCATCTCAGGGAAGATACCTGTCCATCTGAAGGAGGATACCCGTCCATCTCAGGGAGGATACCTGTCCATCTGAAGGAGGACACCCGTCGATCTGAAGGAGGACACCCGTCCATCTGAGGGAGGATACCCATCCATCTCAGGGAGGATACCCGTCCATCTCAGGGAGGATACCTGTCCATCTCAGGGAGGATACCCGTCCATCTCAGGGAGGACACCTGTCCATCTGAGGGAGGATACCCGCCCATCTCAAGGAGGATACCCGCCCATCTGAAGGAAGACACCCGTCCATTTCAGGAAGAACATGCGTCCATCTGAAGGAGGATACCCGTCCATCTCAGAGGGTTCTTTGAAATGCAATATTCTGAAGTTATAGACACAGCAGCTGTTGCACAAGTAGCTGCAATATTTTTCATAAAGATGACAATTACATTTACACAATAAATAAAACTTCAAAAACACCCAAAACGAAATTCATTATTATCTATTTAAATAGCTGCATAATGATCACAAGACCATCATTTGCATTAATTACTATTTAGTGCCATCAATAATTAACAATAATTAATTATTAACCTTTTTAACCTCAACTATTAAGAAAATAGGCATTTTTCTCTGTATATTCACAAGATGCAGACCAATTAAATGAAAGTGTGTAATAAACATTTGTCCTCATTTGAACACAAGTCCTCATCAGCTGTTTGGTGAGATTCACAGGGACCGCGAACAAACTGCCGGATTTCACCTAGCGTGGCGTCACATTCATCCGCTCCCCCCTTCTCTCCAGAAGGCTGCCTTGTGTGTATCATTTTGTGCATGAGGAAATGCCTCCCAGCGCGGGAATCACTTTGAACTAATTACAACTTCTGTCCCCTTGTTCCATTGACGGATCCGCTCGCGAAACTCTCCCAGTTCGTCCACTTCATAAATCCATTTATAAAATCCTCCAGCCAAATTACAAACATAGGGCTATTGTTGTGTGTGACCCACGGCCGCCGTCAATGCGCCCCCGCTGAGGACCCGCGGGGGGGTCAGCGGTGCCACAAACCGAGGGAAGCTCATCGGGCTCGTGAAGCAGCTCGGACAAGCACAAAGCAAACTGCAAAGCGTCGGATTCAGCTACACAAACAACACGCGTCCAGCCTACACAACAGGAGACAGGATACTGGCTACTGACAGCGGCTGCTCAGCAGTGAACACGAATAACAGGAAAACAGCCTCAAACACCCAAGCTCTCTGTGGCCTCTTTGAAGGACCCTATTTTTGCACTGCTCTGATAATTCAGGAGAAAATCTTTGAAGGCGGTTTATCCTTCATCCTGCCATGAATGAATTGTTCCTGCTTCCCCTTTGATTTTATTTTCTCTTGAAAATGACACTGGGATTGTTCTGGTGTCCTCTGAAAGGTATCAGGTCACCAGTAGTAGTTCCTTCCTTTTCAGGCCTATTTCATGTGTAGACCAGGTATCGACTTATTACTACTCTATTAATATTGTTTCCTAAAAATGTAACTATTATCTAATATTTGTTAAATACTAATGGATATGTGTCCGTCCACAACGCTAAGCAGGATTTTGAAATGACTCCTTACTTTTAAAAACACATTTTTTCTTCTTTGTGAATATTCACCATTGTAATATTTTAACGTGTATTATCGTCTTACCTCCTCAGTTTCTTTGCTACCAGTCGCTACTGGTATCTGATACCAGAACATTAGACATAATAATGTGAATTTTGATGGCAAAACAGTCTACTTATATGGCAGACAATGCTGTGATTAGACAGAATCACTGTGATGAGTTTGGACCAATAATATTCAACATAAGTGAGTAAAATGTACCAGTCTACACTGCATGGGTACTTTATTTGGTACATCTGCTTCTCCTAATAACAGTAACATGGCTGCAACTGAATATGTATATGTAAATAGCATGCAGACAGGACAGAGAGGTTCAGTTAGTTTAGCATCAGAATGACTAAGCGATATGATCTGAGTGATTTAAGACGGATGTGATTGGCGTCATACGTGACGTTGTAGCATCTCAGAAATCACCTCCCTCTGGAGATTTCCGAGCATCACCACTTCTAGGGTTCATAGAACATGGTGTGATAAACGAGAAACAAAAGTCAGCAGCAGGTCTGCTGCTAAAAACAATTGGTCAATGAAGGATGAGAGGAGATTGGCCAGCAAACAGGAAGGTCCCAAAAAAATGGCTCGGTACAATAGTGGTGGACTGAAAGGTATCTCTGAGTGTACCACTCCTCAATCCGTAACGTGGTTCTGGAGAAACAAGGGGGTCCTATCTGGTATCACATAGGGCTACCTAATAAAGTGGTTACTGAGAATATTATGATGGTACAATGGCAAAACCTCAATATTCTATGTTATTTGGCATGTCATCTGAGACAAAATATATGATTGTGAAATGGATGGATGGACGGATGGATGAGTGTCATAAAGAGTAGTGTGGTGGCTCAGTGTAAAGTACTGTGGCACAGAACTCAGATACTGCTTCTGTGTTTCTGTGTATGAGGTGTTTGCACATTCTCCCAACGTTCATGTGTGTTTCTGTGTATGAGGTGTTTGCACATTCTCCCAACGTTCATATGTGTTTTTGTATGAGGTGTTTGCACATTCTCCCGATGTTCATATGGGTTTCTGTGTATGAGGTGTTTGCACATTCTCCCAACGTTCATGTGTGTTTCTGTGTATGAGGTGTTTGCACATTCTCCCGACGTTCATGTGTGTTTCTGTGTATGAGGTGTTTGCACATTCTCCCAATGTTCATGTGTGTTTCTGTGTATGAGGTGTTTGCACATTCTCCCGACGTTCATGTGTGTTTCTGTGTATGAGGTGTTTGCACATTCTCCCAATGTTCATGTGTGTTTCTGTGTATGAGGTGTTTGCACATTCTTCCGACGTTCATGTGAGTTTCCACCTGCATTTTGGTGACTGTAAATTTCCTTAAGAAAGCGTATTGTGTATTGGACTGGCCTTCAATCTAGTGCCCTTATATGGAAGGTATCTTAATGGATGTCAATACACAAACTTATCAATCATGAAATGTTTTGAAAAACAAACTAGCCATTTCAAAAAGCTTTAAAACTTCTACATACATCTCTCTTTAAAAGTGCATCACAAAAGGGGAAAGTTGCTGTTTTTACACTGGTGAACTTCTGAAGTTTTATGGTTTTTATTTACATATAATTACTTTTTAATAGGAGCGTGACAAGTGCAAAGCCTGCTATGTGGGGGACAGGGCAGGCTGCTCAGGACCCCCTGTGATACCAGATGACAAGACACAGCGCAAGGTTCATCTCTGCCTAATTAAATGAATCAATTAAGAGACTATTGTTGCAACTGTGGAAGTGATGTTTTATGGAGGCTCTAACAGCCCCACAGGGAGACTCCCCCCCCGCATTAAAATACTGTCCTTTACAGCTCCATCTGATATTATTAGCTACACTTATTTGTGTCTTGCTGTCATGTCAGTGGAGGTAAGGGTTTATGAAAATGGTTTGGCCAGGATGGTCCCGGTATGGTATTGGGTTTCATAATACCACCCTCCAAGGAGGCCCACAACACGGGCCTCAAAGTTCCCCAAGTCCCATAATGAAGTTGATATTTATCAAAGTGGCATCCATTTACCCAGTAGGTACAGTCCACATATTTGCATACTTCCCCGCTATGCTAATATAGCTTAAACAGACAAATTATGACATTAAATGCCCTATCTTCTCTTAAAACTAAGCATGTTCAAAATCAATTCAGCTGATTCATTAATCGTTATTGTAGACTAAGTACTTTTTCTGTTAATGGCCATGCACTGATTCATCAAAGGTCAAATTAGCCGCATGCTACCCTCACCCCTGTGTATTTTCTGTTTTTTGGACACTATGTTAATACACACTTTATAGAAACCAAATGAGCTAATACACAATTCATAACCTCCCCCAAGACATTTATTGGCATCTATGGTAATAACTAATGCAAAAATTACAATAAATTATTAAAATGAAGACTGAGGAAAACAACAAAATATTATTATAATCAGCTTTCAATTGACTGTAATTTAAAAATGGAAATAATATATCTTTTACCTACAAGTTAGATCAGCGCGGAACACAAAACATTTGACACACATAATAAATAGAATAGCAGTTAGAGAAAAAAAGGCTTGGTGTAGCTGTATTTTATTCTGATAATTGAAATTGTTTATTCAACCTCTTACATTCTAAAGAGACACTCATGGACTTATTCAGCAGTGGAACCTTTATCCATTTGACTGTTGTCATGCGGTCAAGATGGACACAGAGGTTTGATGGGGTCTGTGTGTGCAGACTGATGACTCACACTGCCGAGTACATTGACACCGTGAGCCAGATACAAGCCCTGAGCTCAAATGAGCCACTGAGGGACCATCACACCTGCTGATGGCACTGGGTAACGTCAAAAGGATGTACTGGAATCGGGGAAGGACAGAGCAAATAGTGCTTCTTCCACACATCACATATGGTTATACGTCAGATAATGTGTATAAAATCTCTTATGAAAATTAACTATGGTTTCCTATGATTTTTATATAGTAAGTGTAGTTTTACTATGGTGCCCCGTGGTACTTTGGTACTACCCATAGTACTACCGTGGTTCATTCGTGACACTTTATGGTAACTATGGTACGACTATGGTTTTAAAAAGGACCCAGCAAATGTCAAACTGTAGCGAAACCATGGCATGATAAAACCATAGTCATGGTTTCCATAGTTACCCAAAAAAAAACATGAAAAAACTGCAAACCATTGTAAACCATGGTTACTTAATCATAGTAAAACCGTAGTTAATTTTCGTAGGGGATGAACGGGGAAAAAAGGTAAACAGATTTTACCGTGTATTTTCTGGGACTGTGCGATCACCTGCCATCCTTGCATTGCCTGTAACCCAACATTCCCTCTACTTACTGCTGCAAAATCTCTGACTGCACAATCGTTATACTCACAGTACGTTTCAGTTTTACTTTGTAGAAATTAATTAAGAAAGTCCGATTCATTCCCAGTGCCCCATACGCCTCTATACCCCGTAGCACTGCCACTTGGGTATACCGTTGCTCCTCTACTTACGAACAAGTTACGTTCTGAATGGCCGTTTGCAACTTAGAATGTCCGTAATTCGTCAACATCATTTAAAAGGTCCTCAGATCTACACGCATGAGTAGGTATTATATAAAGTCAATATATGTTTTCTTATCCTAAAACATACAATACTAGTGATACATAAAACAAAAATGGATAATGGATGCACAGAATATGTTGCAATAAAAATAAACTCAACTTATGATCTCAAGAGAGCACATCTTACAGACACGCAAGTACAAAGAGCTAGGATGCTGGGAGTACGCACGCTACGCTGCTGCGCGGCGGGAGTAGCGGGCCAGAAGTCGTGCCAGGCGGAATTGGCGCGCAGAACAAAATTTGATGTTGCGGACAGGAGACGGGAGCCCAACGCAGACAATTTCTACTTACAGTCCTCTTCGTTCATATGTCTGAAAGTTCATAAGTTGAATGTTCGTAAGTTGAGGAACATCTGTACTTATATGTATAATATCTTCTTTCATTATAATGCTCAGATGGTAGGTTAGTATAATATTTACCAAAGAAGATTATAATTATCATTACGTTTTTAAGCATCTAAGATTACTCATAGTGTGTATACCTTGGAAAGGTCCGGCATCCCATGTGGTATATTTAAATAGTAAAGGATATTCAATTATTGCTTATTACGCAAAGTAGTTTTTGGTTTTCCAATTAACATAATAGGTTACATTTTTTATTATGTAGAAGAATTGCATTTAATCTTTACTCTTTGTGCCATAAACCGCCTGATGAGCTCCAGAGCGACCTACCAGGATGGATGGATGGATGGATGGATGAATGGATGGATGGATGGATGGATGGATGGATGAATGAATGGATGGATGGATGGATGGATAGATGCATGCAAGGAAATTTACTCTGCAAATAGTGGCATTGTTTCCTTAAAATGTATAGAGATTACGTGTACAAGAAGAAAAAAACACCAAAAATGAACAAAGGGAATGTAACAATGCATGTATGTTAAGGAAGTTAAATGACTATATGCATTTGCATTGGATAGATTCCTAGAAATAATGAGGTGACAGTTTTAAAACAGTGTCAATCAGTTTTATCCTTCAAAACAATATATTCTAGGTTTTCTCAAGGCTACAGATTAAAGCACAACAAAGTGGGTCTTTTGGGAAATTTGTTTTTTGATAGCAGAGCCGAAATAGATACCAGTATCTAAATAATCCACAATAACAAGGATTCTGCTGAACTTCGGAGAGAAATGACTTGCATATCAACTTCCCAGACAACACAAAGAAAGGATGAAGAAGGGGCTGCCATTTGGAAGAGATTAGAAATCAGCCATCGTGTTTCTTTCCTTAATTCCTAACAAAATATTGCAGGACCACACTGTCGTGATGCCCAGGGGCGTACAACACACAGGGGAGGATGCGGTACCTGCTTCGGTCTGGCTGTCTACGGGACTGATTTCATAGAAGCTGTTCCTGGTAAAAGGTAATAAAGTTAAAGTGCGGCTTTATTGCTTTCATGTCAACGGCCGTTTCTTTATCGGTGTTCGGCGCATCGGCCCATAAAAAGGCGTCTCTCTCCAAACAATGAAGCCGGCAAGTCAAGAGCAAGTGCCGTTTCTTTTGTGGCCGTGACATAAATCTTTGAATCCCCCCGGGGTGCCTTGCGTCTGCCGGTGATAGGAAAGCGGCGACGGAGGCGGCGGCCGAGCGTGGGACGCCGGGCGTGGGGCCGGGTCAGGCAGGCAGGCAGGCAGGCAGGCAGGCAGGCAGGCAGGCAGGCAGTCACCTCCGCCTCCAGCTCCACCTCCTCGGCAGCTCCTGAAGGACTCCACTGTGAGGAGAGCGCAGGGGCCTAGCTAGCAGAGGGATGTCGCAGCTTACCTGCATAAATATGCAGAAAATGAGTCCGCCTGCAGAGAGGAAAGCAAAGGAGCATCCATAGGTCCCCTCATTATTAAATAATGACGCGGCCCTTATGCTTAAGGCCCTTATGCTGCTGCCAGCGTGGCCTCCGCTTCACTGTTTATCGGAGTTCTCCAATTTATCAGACGGTCGGGGGGCGGATTCAGAACAGTCTTGTTTCTGCCCTCAAACAGTAAAAATCCAACGATACCAGCAGCAGCGAACTCACTGACTGCAGAACACCACAGTTCTTTATCTGAAGTTAAAAAGCTAAAAAGGAACATATAATACATGCAGATATATATGACTATCTACACATTGCTGGACACTGAAAACATCAAGGTCTGCACTCACTGGCCATTTAATTAGGAGACCCTACATGGTAGAGAGTAGCAGCCCCTTCTGTCTCCAGAAACAGCCTTTATACACCCATCTTACGCTAACACTAACCCTTTATACACCCATCTTACACTAACTCTAACCCTTTATACACCCATCTTACACTAACCCTAACCCTTTATATACCCATCTTACACTAACCCTTTATACACCCA
>JAABNY020000034.1:16639445-16652870 GCA_015164015.2 Brevimyrus niger
GCGAGAGGGGCCCCCCGGCGCGGCGAAAGAAAACAACGAAGACACCGCAGGACAGCCGGGGGAACAGCCCCCCCCCCCCCCCCCCCCCCCCGGGGCTAAAACTCAGTACATCCACATGTATGTTATTGCAGGAGGAAACATGTGTGATCAAAAGGGGGGGGACTTATGTTCGCAGATACGACACAGCTGGCCTTACAATCTCCCACAGGTTTATTACTATTAAACTGCAGGAAGGTTATGGTCACACTGGGGCCAGTTAATTTCCAGTCCAGTATAAATTTGGTGCAAAATTGATTGTATGTGTGAACTTTGCTAACATGACGCTGATCTATGGACAAACTTGACCCTTCCTTAAAGGGTATGTGTTTGCCACTGTGTGAAGACTCGCCATTAGAATCCTAGTAAAAATAATAGTTTCTGACAAAAGAGAGAATAGCACAGTGATACTGATATTACTGGACGCTTTGCAGGAATCCCAAAAAGCCCCATATTACAAGAAAATCTGGAAATACCAATGGTTTTCGCAAAAAAAAAAGATTAAAATAGTAACAAAATGAGAAAAAAGAACATTTGTATTGGGTTTTATATACTGGCAAATTTGCTGGCAAACTTTCTCTAAAGTCTGTTGATATACTTGGCAAATTTTTCTCCAAACAGTTGGGGCTATCGCAGATCCAGCTTGGGCTTAATTGGTTTTTCTCACAGGGTTGAATCCAGTCATCTCTCACTCACCGGAGAGACAAAAAACTTGCTCCTATTTCCAAAGAGCAGAAGCTGCCCTTAGCCATTGTGATCACCTTCACCTAACCCTAACCCTAACCTAACCCTAACCCTAACCTTCACCCCCACATTAGATCTTCACTGCTTCTGCACCGCACCAGGAGCTCTGGGCAACTTTGGGAAGAAAAAAATAGGAACATCTGTGAGGTGCAGCCTGTGTTTCGGGTCATTTACCTGGGGTTGCATGGAAATTTCTGGAAGAGGAGCAACAATATTGAGGCCTTAACATGGGCAGCAGCCTCAGGCTGACAGCTGGTCACCCACAGGGCCAGCGGCCCTACATCAGGGGGTAAGTAAATAAACAAAGCAAATACCTAAGTAAGAGAATAAAGGTGAAGGATCTACCCAGCAGAACCGTCTCATCGTCCTCAATATGAATGAATAGAAATGATTAATTTACATGTTAGGATTCCAATTTCAATACTCACAAGATAAACCTACGCTTTGTAATTCATGCTGAAGAGGTGGAAGTACGCGGCGGCTATACTGATAGTCCAGTTACAATCTAAATGAGAATGTGCAGGGGATCCTCACAGGAGGCCGTCGCCGCGTATTTTCTCAAAGGGCCGACTTTTCTCTCTCTATTTGCTGGAACATTTTTCATTTGCACAAACACACACTGCGGCAAACGATCTAGATCTGCGTTTTATAATAGACCGGTTGGGTCAATTCCATTAATGAAGAGTGTGACTGGAAATATCACCGAAGAAACGCAGCGGGGTGCTTCTCCCCTGTAGGGACAAACACACACACACACACACCCTTCTTCCCCTTTGCTGTTTTCTCGATGCAGAATTTGCGGAATTAGGAAAAAGCCGCCCAGGGCATTTTCGGCGCTGCACCAGGCTCATAAAACAAAGAACTTACGCAGTGTGATTAAAAGATGCTCAGTGCCTGGCCTCCTGTTGTTGGGAACTCCGAAAAAGGCACCAGGAACCCTTCTGAGTTACAGCCCCTGCTATCCAATAACCACTCAGGTACCTTTTCAGGCTCTCCCCCCCCCCAAATCCAGCATCTGACAACAAAATTGCTTTTGAACTCCAGTTTACCGATGCAACTATTTTCTGCTGTATTGGAGCGTGTTCCACATATCTGTTCAGTAAACTGTGCTTCAAAACACATTTTGAAGTGTAGGGGGTAAATAATGAGTGATAGCCCCCCCGTGGGACCACATCCGAAAGCAGGTGGTGCCAACGCAAGTGGCATGATGTAACAGGCAGCAATGTGATGGGGAACAGGCATCTCTGGCAGCCCAGGAAATGTATGACGGTCCTGAATTTGGAAATCCAGCATTAGGCACATGTTATGCACAATCTTCTATACCTTTCACCAGTGACATAAATACAGCAAGTTGCTTATATATTGTACTGTAGTAAGGAAACAATATGTATTGACTGATTCTGAGGGGACTAACAATCCCAGAAGGCTTTAAACAAACAGGAAGTAAACATCAAGACGCAGGTTCTGTATGGTGAATTGTACCATTTCAAAAAAAACATTTTGCCACCTAAACGGTCCATATATAGCATTTTACACTGACATAAAAAATGAGTTTGTAAATTCTCGTAGGACAACAATCAGAAAATTTGCAGATGTATTGAGAAATTGAGCAAAAAAAGAAAAGAAAAAAAAGGCCATCAACCCAAACAGATAAATACTGAACTTCTTTGTGTCCCATTTGCCAGCAGTAACGATACAAATTCAGCACAATGGAAGGGAAAAAGCAGCCTTGCTTGAACCTAATACAGTGTGCCTCGTCCAGGGACACGATAGAATGCAGCGCCGCGCTGGACTCCGGCCAAAAAAGCCACTCTGAGAAGCTGACTGCTTATTCCTCACAGCCAGATTGCCGGCCCCAAAGAAAGTGAGATAAAATGCCCCAGCGCTAGAATGAAAAGCAGAAAATTTGATTTTCAACGCTCACAAAGGAGGTAAACACACCCAAAAGAAACAGAAACCATTGATAAAATCAAAACTTTCGCAGAGGGAAAAAAAAAACCCTGATGTGTGCAGGTTAACATTTTTTCCAGTCCATCAAAGGAAATTTCTTTGCGAGTTCCAAACAAGACCTCATGCATGTTATTTAAAAAGAACTCCATGTCAGAGTTCATGAGGGTCTCCATCTGGGCGCTCATGGTGGGGCTGCGGAGCCCTGACCTCCCTCCAGCTGATGCAACTTCCTGCTGCTTTCAAAACATAAATGAAACCCCACCAGCTGCATATTTAAAACGGTTCTCCGGCCTTACGAAGTCGCCGCAGATTCAGGACCGTTTGACAGACAGGAGGATTCCTGTTCACGTTGCCTGAACTCCACGTTACTCTTCAAATGAAACGTTTATGAACTCTTTTGTTTTTCACTGTTGGAAAGCAGTCGCCTGTGTCCTCACAGTGAAACTCTCAGATAGTCTAGAGTAATGATATTCAAGGGATGAATGAGCATCTTCCCGCCACTTATGCAGTGCAGGGTCACACTGGGGCCCGATGCCTCGACAGGATGTCACTGCATGTCACTGTATTACAGGGCTCAAGCAAACACGTGCTACAGGCAATTGACAGGCGTCACTGTGGCTCCGTGTAACCTTCGGAAGAACCGGAGAAAACCGGAGGAGCTGGATGAGACCCGAAAGAACGCAACGGTAGCGAGCCATCATACACACTGTATGTTTGTGCCTCGCCGGGCTGAGTCTCTGAGACGGGAAGGTTGCTGGTTCGAGGCCCGCCATCCGCGGCATCATCAGGCCCGCGGGCCCTTAAGCTAAGCGCTTGACCCCCGGCTGATGGGCGGCTTGGGCCGCTGCTGGTGGCTGCAGTTCGGAGCCGAGGACAGGCTCACCTACGCGTGGGTCATGGGGAGAGAGATGCGGCAGGGCGAAAAGAGAATTTCCCCATGTGGATCAATAAAGTGCTGCTATTATACACTCAGAACCATAAAAACACTTAATAGCTAGCTTATGAATTCCAAAGGCCTGAACCTAGACATTCCCAAAGAGTCACCAGCGTGTTTTTCTGTCCCAGGGGAGCTGAATTCCTGTATTCACATAGAAATGTGACTGATGCTGTTTGTATTTATTTCCCCTAATAATCTAATCGCTAAATCCATGAATGTCTGTTCTTTATACCGTTAAAAGGCTGGAAAGGAGCAGCTTTTCAGGAGCCAGGAGGAAATCGGTCCTATTTTTGCTTGTTTTATGTTTATCTCCCTCAAGACTGTAAAAATGTAAAAAGTGTCAAAAACAACACTGACATCAGCAACGGTTTAGTGACATTCAGAGCTGCAGTTCATTTCCACCCCCCCCATGTGCTCTCTGCATCATTAATGCAGACCTTGGGCCACCTGCTGGATGTGTGAGAGTGACCTTTCCTACTGCCCAGCGGCACTGCTGACACCAGCACATTGTGGGATCTATACCCGGGAACCTGCATCACAGGCCATAGACCTGGGGGGGAGGGGCGGGGGGGTGGGTGCCCATAAAGTTTTACTTATTTCAAATGGGGTTCGATTTGAATGCTAATATGTTCATATTTTAAAATATATTTTGTTATTATATATGCATCATGAGATATAATGTGCTTGGGTATTTATACTTTGTGAATTGATTTCTGAACAGAAATATGTTGTGTTTTTTTTTTTTTTGGGGGGGGGGTTACGTCAGAGAGTTCGTTGGAGAGAAAGCGGGAGGGCCGAGCTGCAGTGTCTGTAACCGTTCTGGTTAGAAACTTAGTTAAAGTTTTTCTAAATTAACTGCAACCCGACTCTTTTAATCTATGCATTTTGGGGAAGTATTATTATGTAGAAAAATGTAGGATTACAAAATTATTTAATCATATTAAGGAAAAAATAATAAGTTAACCTGAATCGTGGCAGCAACTGAATTTTGTAGAGCATGCAGTTTCGGTTATGAAGTTCGCCTACCGTCCGGCCGATTACCAGAACGGAAGAGCGGAGTGCGGAGTGCGGACTACCTGCTGCTTCAGTGTGGGACAGAAATCACCTTCTAATGAGAGAGATCACAGGAGAATGAGCAGGGAGTCCACAGGTGCAGATCTTACACGCAGCCGCCTTCCTACATACCTAATAAAGCCACTTCACTGAATTGCAAAATATAAAACATTTTCCTTGAAAAATGTCCTCTTTCAAACAGTGAAAGAGACACTGTCCTCATGAACGCTCTTTACTTCAGTTTGAGTGGTATTTTATTCATTTGCACTAATTATTGTAGTATTTTGCAATTCTGGGACCGTCCAGTATAAAGCAGGTAGAAAATGGATATCTGCAATGATGCGATTTTTCATAAGTTACACTTTAGATTAATATAACAGGAAAATCCGCTGGTTTATCACAGTAGCAGAGTGGGTTTCGCCGCTGTTTTGCTTGTCAGGACTGAGGGTTTTAATATTCTTTAGGCACATATTCTTTCCTGCTCCTATGGGTCTCCTCTTGCACTCTAAAGTCTCGTTTCCGTTTCAAACCTGCCAATGTGTCCTGCAGGCTGTAGAGCGACGCTGCGGTATGGCATGGGCTCCAGACCCCCACTGCCCTGACCAGAACAAAAGGCTGAACGATAGACAAAGACAGCCTTTAATAACAAGTGTGCATCTTTTCCGATTTATTATGTCAACAACAAGGTAATATTTAGTTCACTGTCTTATTTTGGTAAGTCCAAAAATATTGTTTCTATTAATAAATCACTCATCCCACTGAAAACAATGCTTTGTCTCTAAACAAAACACACCGATACAAAGATGCCGTATGCCGTTTGTTTTCTTTCCGGGTTCAAAGCAGCTATAAGACACCATTCATCCGGGCCATCACGCCTTTGTTATTTCATGAGCAATATGAAAACAGTTTTTAAACAGAGCAAAGGCATAATAAAGAGATTTTTAAAACCTCAAAAGGCTTCCTGAATATTATCTGTGCTGCGCAGGGGACGAACGCCGAGGTACACGATCAAACGGCCTGCTCTCGCTCGACGCGCCGGAGCTCAGAGGATTCCATGGTCATATTATTATGGGCCGGTCCCTTACAGTACGGCCACTGGACTGCCCTCCATCTACCTGAGGAAAGAGGAGCCTGATGTGATTAAATGTTCGCGGAGGAGTGGATTCCGAGGCCTTCGCGATGGGCCAAAGGTGATCGCCGTGGCGATCCATAATTCCAGCCGCCATTGCTTTGACTCATCCCGATGGGTCCCAGGAAAAATTATCCAGCTTGAGTTCTCCTGCCTCCAATCTAATTATCTATTCTCTGGGCCGTTTAGACAAAATGCAACTTTCACAAAAGCACACAATTGCCGCTTGCAAAATATTTAAGGCATTCTAATTGTTTTTCTCCCTTCTCTCCACCTCATGCGGTCACCTCACAAGTGTAAGTGTTACTACACAAAACTCCCGCTGTAGCATTAATTGAAGAGAGGTATGGTGGGAGAAAGACCGTAGGGGGTAGAGAATGTCCATTATCACTTATGCTTTCAACAAGTCTCACATTCTGAAAACTGCAAATTGCGAAAACTTGCAAGGGCAAAATGTTTGACATTATTTATCTGCAACCATATGGGGAAAAGCTTCTTTTGGAGAGATAAAAATAAATAAAGAAAAATAGAGAATAATTTTCATGAAACGGAGGACAAGGAAAAGAAAAATTTTTATTTTTTTTTTCTTGGAAATTTCATCTGTAAGGCCACCCTTCAAAAAAAAAAAGAGATATTTTTGCATAATTCTGGAGCAATTGTTAACTAAGCGAAACATTTCCAGCTAACTCTAAACAGCTAAGTAGCGACTAGCAGTATCACAAAGGAGAGTCTATGCTACTCGTGGCTTACTCTCTAACGTCTTCATTAACAATGGGATTTTAATATGTTGGTAGCATATTAAAATGAAAATGATTATGACAATATTATAACAAGAATATCCCTCACTCCAGTTTTATGTACAACACCACACACTGAATGTTTTCCATTGTGATGTTTGTGCTGCCATATTCTCTCTGTGTATTGGATGTCTATGCCTTCAAGTAACCAGCATGTATAGTAAAGTGCCGTTGAACTCTAGTTCATCAATGTAAACTGTGCTTCAAAGCACATTTAGTATACGTCGTCTGTCTTGAATTTGATACAAATATTAGTACTTGGGTCAGGTGGGGAGGAAGGTCTCTCCTGACCCCCCCCCCCCACACACACACACACACATTATTATTGTCCCAAGTTTATCTTCATTAGCTGTAGAGTAACACTGTAACACTTCTAGGAGTGGAAATCTAATGGCTCTAATAATAATTACTAATGAAGTACCTAAAAAGAGCATGTGAAGATTTCTCCAGTGGTTGACGGCTTCTGAGCTTTTCTAGAACATCCTGGATAGCAGCAGCGACACTTGAAACGTGCAGGAATTTCAACCTTTTGAAAGTGATAGCAAAGGGACCTTCGGTTTTTCCAACTTTAATGGAGGTGCGAGCCTCCAGTACGGAGATGCAGAAGATGAACGATATTAAGAAGCCCGGCCTGAATATATTTGTTAAACCTTAAAAAACAGAGGATGATCTCCCAGCAGTGGAAGTGGGCCGTGGGATGAATTAGTGAAGCATGTTATTTCAGCTAATCCAGGGAGTGCACTAGGCTTCTATCGCTAATCGCATGTTATTTAGGCTAATCTAGGGAGTGCGCAAGGCTTCTATCATTGATCGCATGTTATTTCGTCTTATGCAGGGAGTGCGCTAGGCTTCTATCGCTAATCGCATGTTATTTAGGCTAATCTAGGGAGTGTGCTAGGCTTCTATCATTAATCGCATGTTATTTCAAATAATCCAGGGAGTGCACTAGGCTTCTATCGCTAATCGCATGTTATTTCAGCTAATCCAGGGAGTGCGCTAGGCTTCTATCGCTAATCGCATGTTATTTCAGCTAATCCAGGGAGTGCGCCAGACTTCTGTCGCTAATCGCATGTTTATTCAAAATCAAGCTAACAGTGCTAGCGGTCTGGCCCCTGTCATTTTCAGTGCTGTGTAGTTCTAAGGTACAAACTAACTTTCACTTAACATTAAGCTACTATACTTTTTTTTCTGTGGAAATATTTACTATTTCTTAAAAAACAAATAAAGGGGAAAACAGCTGGGAAGCAGACAAGAGAAATATATGTATTTTACACATCAAGCTGCTACATATTTGGTATCAACTAATGTTTATAGAAGCTAATTGTCACCTAACAAAAATGAAAAACCGGGAGACAGAAATGAGAATAATTAGATTTGTATTATTTAACATGATAAAGACACGAGCCATTGTTTTATTATCTAGACTAATCGGGATGCAGATAGAAAGTAATTCTGGTTTTACTGACTCAGAATAAGACATATCAGTGATGCAGGGACAAATACACCTGAAGATCTGAGATGATGCTGAGAAGACATGGAGAAGAAAGAACCTGAAAACAGTCAACAGCTGCACCATGAATTTAAAGACACCAGGCAGGACTATTTCTTGTCTAATTATCCCTTATTATATCATTAACACAATTAACTACTGCTGCTTCTTTTCTTTTTTTTTCCCCCTCCAAACAAACAGCGAACACATCCACTGGCAAACTAATGACTCGGAACCTTATTCTGATTATCATGACAAAGAACATTATCACTAGGTTAAATAGTTCAAGTAGAGAATGACGTCAAAGGCACGCAGGATGTAAAATTTGCAGGAAATTAATGTAATTAAAAAATGAAAACAGAAGCTATGAATGTGAGTAACCAGAAGAAGTAATTACTTAAAGACTGTTCTACCTCACTACAGGATCCGCTCCACCAAAGGGCCAAAACACTTAAACCCAAACCCATAGCCCTTGGCTAAGCAACACCAGGGGGGTTGAGATCTCCACCCACTTATGGGGGTCCAGGGAGAGTTGTATCGGATAGTTTTGATTATCTCCCCATAATTTATGCACATTTCTGAACCCCGAGGATGATGAACGTACATCAGATTAGTTATCAATGGTAGAATCAATGCATTTAACTGCAGATCAAGAGGTTCCCCCAATTCAATCCCGAGTGTCCCCACCTTTTCCACAATTCCTTTCCAGATTAATAGAGTATCTAAGTGGAGCTTACTCATATCTCTTTTCCTTATCCGTTGTCGAACTGCTAATAATTAGATACAACTCCCTCTTCAAATAAAAGAAATCATAAGGCCAAACTATTTTTTAAAAATGCAGAGAACAAATATGAAATGAGCCACAATCTCCACAATCCGATGAGGCAAACTTGGGTTCCCCTCTTCATTGAACACATTGGCAGCCTCACTTTGAGAATGAAAGAGAAAGCCTGTTTGTGTAATGCCCCCTTTGGGATCTTTAAGATGTGTTTGGGACGCTTTGTCAATGTTTGCACACAGTATTGGCACTGTAAAATGCTAGACAGTAATGCGTTTAGCTTCTATTGTGATAATATAATGGCGGTCGGGGAATTAGATTCACATTTCTAACACTTGTCATCACCAGTGAGTAAACCCTTTTGCAGCTTCCCGAATAAATTTCACAAACTTTGTGAAAATGAACAGATGAGCCTGCTAATTAGCTCTGCTTGTGTTGTAAATCTGTTTATAAAGAGAGAAAGGGTTTCAAATATCTTGACACATTTTATTAACAAATCATATCTTGAGGAAACACCTCAGGCCACCAAGGAGTTCTGGGCTCCTAACGAACACCCAGGCGGAGGAGATGAAAGTTTGGCAGAGCGAATCCGGCAGCGCACTTGCCGCTCATGAATATGAATGCCAGTTGGCTGTTATACTTTCTGCATATGCCATGAGTCCAGACGTCGTTCATGGTGCGCTGCTCATCTGAACTGACCGACGGGGGTTAAAGAACAGGCGCGGGCTGCTGGAACTGACCAATGGCCCTCATCACAAGGAGGAAAAAGGGCGGCAGAAGGATCCGCAGTCCGAGACAGCACCTCAAAGCTAACACTGAGAGGTTTTTCAGCTGAATATGCCGGGGAAAATCAACCAAACTAACACCACACCCCAACATGAACGCTCATTATAATGACCGTCATTGGTCTGCAGCAGTTATTTAATAAGATCAGACCGGACTGATGTGTTGAGCTTCTATAACCAGTCGCGGTGTGCACAGATGGAGACTCTTCTCTTCTAGTTTTTGCTATTTACTGAAAGCTGGACGACTTGACCATTTCAGTATGTAAATAGGAGCTCCCAATAACTGTCTAAGATGGGATAGAAAGGGCTTCTACATTTCAGGTAGCTGCCAAGAACAGATCCAGGTTCATGCAGAGGGACTATTCCTCCACCCTTTAAAGTTCTATGATCAATGAATAGGAATTTGAGTTGACGTCAAAGAAAGAAATAATCTGTCTGTAAGCAGAATATCTGTGCCCTGCAGGCCGCAGCTGAGAACCATGTTGAGAGATGATGTCTGTGTTATGTAGGAATGAGAGGATGACACACAGCACAACAGTGCGACGGGAGGTATTGCTACTCACACTGAGAGAAAATTACCTCAAGTACCTCAATTGGAGCTTCACAAGGCTCACATCAATAGTAGTCATCCAGCTGATGGTACTGAATTCCCCATGTGTAGAAATGGCCTCCAGAAAGTTTGCTTGCACAGACAGACAGACAGAGTAAGACAGGCAGGCAGACAGACACACAGAGACACACAGACAGGCAGGCAGACAGATTTAGAGAGACAGAAATACAGGCAGACCGACGGACGCACAGACAGAGACAGACACACAGAGACAGACAGGCAGACAGAGACACACAGACTCACAAAGACAGACAGACAGACAGAGAAAGACAGGCAGGCAGACAGACACACAGAGACAGACAGACACACAGACAGAGACAGACAGGCAGACAGACACACAGACAGAGACAGACAGACACGAACTGATAGATATTTCTAAATGTTTTCATATTGCTGAAAAATAGCTTTTCATTGTGCTCTGTGTTGTGATTCGGCTTCCTTGTGTTCATATTACTGACAGGTCACTCAGCTGCCACTTTAATCCAAAACCTGACTCATTAATCTGGCCCTTTATTCAGCTAGTATCACTATGGCAGAAGAACCTGAGCACCTGGTATAACCAGGAGCGCGTAAAGGGGGTTAGGGCAATTCCATGCTTTCATGGGGCCCAAAATCTCTAGCAATGCCTCTGGGTACAACTGTAGTCTGCCTCAACACTGCAGAAAACCTTTGCATTGTGAGTCCATGCCCTTAACCACCAAAGAGCCCCTCCCATTAGAAAACTGTACTGCACCTTGCAACCTTTTGTGTTAACGGGCTGATAGACAGCCTACGTACTATGTCCAATAGTTTAATCATCACACATCTCGGGTGGCACACGGGTTCCGTGCTGTTGAGGAACCGGGAGAGGACGGGCACCTGTAGGCCCACCACTTGTTCATTAGAGTGACAGTGCCATCTGTTTACTTAGGGACAGTGATTCTCCCTCGGTGAGTAATAGTCCTGAATGCAGGCATGTGCCCATAGTCCTTCATCACTTTGTAGAATAACCTCTTTCCATGAGAAGATAATGCTTGCATCACCCTCCCTTTACAGTTGACATGCTTAGCACAGAGAAAGCTATGTTAAATCACTGGGTGTTTTTCCTCACTCTGTGGTTCTTAAGGGGGGTCAGAGGTCAGCAGTCTTTGACAGGCACGCGGATATACATACATGCATTGCTCTCCCACTCACCAGGAATGACTCCTGGGACCAAAACTCGCTGATCCCTCACTGAACTTGAAAAGGACACATCAGCTCATTAAAAAATGCTATTCAGCCGGTTCATTATTACTTCCAGTTCCTTGCAATGCGGTCTTTGCTGGCTTTGATATACGTACGGAAGAGGGGGACTTTTGTGACGCCACCCAGAGGAAGCCCATTGTGCTGGACAGCGCTGCTGCTTTTCTTGCTCTCTAATCGCGCTGAATGTTGCAAACAAGGTGATACTTTTCTTCAAATGTTACAAACTCCATTGACCCAAGTAGTGTAAGAAAGACATTTTTAGTGATCCTCAAAAGCAGGGGTCTTCAACAGGGAGCCGGCCAGCAACTGCAAGGTAGCTCATGCAAACATGAGGAGTAAATTGCTAAATAATCCTAAAATAATCCCAAATATATAAAGGATGAAATATGCAGATTTTAAAATATAGCTTATCACTATCTTTTGCAGCAGTCCAAAGAAAGTGGCTTTGGAGATTGTTGCAAATTGCCTTAACATAAAGTATGTAGTAAAATAATCATGTATTGCTGACAATGTCGATATGGGACAGAAAAATAGAGCAATTAGCAAACTGCAGTGCAGTCGTGAATTAGCCTGCTAGCCTGCTATGGCACTCCAGCTAATGTCAACAGACACGCTCAAGCTGTGCATCTTGTGGTTTGTTGTATACGGAAGACTTGATTAGTGATAAATTAGACTAGCTATTTTTTCTTCCTAAGGACAAATTTAAAATTGTACCAGCTAAGTGTAGGAGTTTTATATAGCCATTGACATTGTGTAAAAGGGAGAAGTTGAAATTGCAGATTGTTACGTTGCGGTGCGGGCGAGCAGGAAGGGAGGCAAAGGGAGTTGGACAGACGGGTAAACGGGGTTTAATTCCAAAATTGGGAGCGTACCGGGAGAGCAACAACGAATGACACAACACTACGTCTGGGGTACAGTGACTGAGACGCGGACTAAATCCACAAGACAAGCCAAGAGGAACGGGAAACAGGTGATGACAATTAAGAATTAACACGAGGTAATGAGGGGGTGTGGCACAAACGAGGATCGGACGAGCCGGGCGTGACACAGATCATATGTGTGACAGCCGCTGGTCCCGTTTTTATTTTTCGAGCACATATCTAGGACAATTTCTTAGAGTTGGTTTATGCTCGGCACCCTACTGAAAGACCGCTGGTGGTAGATTATTTCCTTCAAATGGTTATGAAGAAATGGCTCAGTTCTTTTGCCTAAACAAAATTAAGTTTTTATAGTCCTGAACACTCGCTATAAATTTTGTTTGCATGAAACTTTCTTTAACATTGAAAAGAAACATCTAACTTTCTGCAACTGAACAACGGATGACGTCTTCAACATTCACTGGTGAAATGGCCGCTACGCAAAAATTGTGACATTATACGCGTGCAGCTTATAAGTCTGCATAGAAAGGGTTGATCAGGCAGCGGGCTATTATTTTGGCTTATAGGGGTTATAAAATAAACATAATAAATTGTTTAAGCAGATGATAGTTTTCTGCGGGGGTGTATAACCTGAATCCCACGACCTTCACAGTTCCTTTAACTGGCATTTATATTATGTAATCAAATAGAGAAAAAAGAGTCAGAGGGGAAACACAACAAAGGAAATCCACCCTGCAGAGAACAGGCCATGTGACGATTCCACCAAGCGCGGGCGGCCGTGTGGATTACATCAGCAGGCCGTGTGGATTACATCAGCAGGCCACGTGACGTTTCCCCTAAGCGTGCGGCCGTGTGGATTACATCAGCAGGCCGCGTGACGTTTCCGCCAAGCGTGCGGCCGTGTGGATTACGTCAGCAGGCCGCGTGACGTTTCCCCTAAGCGTGCGGCCGTGTGGATTACATCAGCAGGCCGCGTGACGTTTCCGCCAAGCGTGCGGCCGTGTGGATTACATCA
>JAABNY020000034.1:16652970-16665256 GCA_015164015.2 Brevimyrus niger
TACATCAGCAGGCCGCGTGACGTTTCCGCCAAGCGTGCGGCCGTGTGGATTACATCAGCAGGCCGCGTGACGTTTCCACCAAGCGTGCGGCCGTGTGGATTACATCAGCATCTCCTGACGGTTTAGCGCCCATTTTCCTGTTCTCTTAGAGACATCAATAAACTCACAGGCACACACAGGTCTCAGTATCATGACAAATACAGTGCTGTGCAAATGTCTTAGTCAGTAATAGAAAATGGTTTTTAAATGATCTTTATGTTGGTGTAAATCTATGATGATAGGTCTGTCAAAGTGTGTCAGTTCAAAAACTCCCCTAAAGTCACCCCAACTGCGTCCAACACACCCATGTTTTTGTTGACTTGACCACTAACCCACCTTGTTTGGTTACTCAATACCTCATTGAGTTCTTGAATTATTTAATGAAGTGAGCTGATGGTCAAATGAAACAAACACATGGAATGGCTGAGGAGGCCCCGAGGAGAGGTTTGGGAACTGAAGCGGTTCATCTAGCCGTCCAACTAGATATCAGTAACTAACTCAGGAGAGCATGCTTATTTTTTCTGTTACTGTTAATTTGTATATTTTCAAATTGTCTTTAAATTGTCTTTTTTGTTGTTCTGAACAAATATAAAACTTACTATCCAGATAAATAGCCCTAAACATTTTCTCTGACTGCCTAAGTCTTATTTTACTCTTCAATTCCCTTCCTTCCAAGCTGGTTATTTGGGATATTTTGTAGATTTAAAAAATTCTGCCGTGACTCAGTCCATCATGTAACGTCTTAAATGGTACAAGTCGCTCAGGGAGGCAGAGCAGGCGATGAGACTGGGGTCCATGCTGGGGTCCGTGCTGGGGTCCGTGCTGGGGTCTATGCTGGGGTCCATGCTGGGGTCCGTGCTGGGGTCCGTGCTGGGGTCTATGCTGGGGTCTATGCTGGGGTCCATGCTGGGCCGTCCGCCTCACTCCACACTCATTCTTTCCTACCTGTGATAACTAACTTTATTAATACTGGCATCACCTATTAAGCGCTCCTGAATTTGTGAATAAAAACCCCCGGTCAGCACTTGACCCCCCTATTAGCAGCAAATTCAAACAGGAACCTTATTAAAAGTTGCTGAACCTCTGTCTTCTTTTGCACCAACTGGTTTCCACACTGTCTGCTTAAAGAGTCTTCAACAGCCATTTAAAGAGAAGGAGACCGGGGGGGGGAGGGGGAGGGGGAGGCGGGTGGGGGTGGTAAAGTGAACAATGAAGGGGACTTAGCCCTGTGTAAATAGTGACAAGTAACAGTCAATAGCTTTATGGTAATTTTCAACAACATGACAACGGCGGAGTTTGGTCTGACAGCAGAGTAAAGGAGGACGAGCAGCCTTGATGGCCCCTGTTTGCACCCGTCACCGGGCCCGCTTACCCTTGGGGGACTGGCGGGGAGAGTGTCCAATCGGTGAGAGCCGGTCCCCAGGCTCGGCCTGCTCTGGCCCCGAGGATCACGCATGGCAACCGCATGCTTTGTGCTGCCCCCACGTGCTCAGATGGGCAGCATAGGTGTGGCTAACAGCGCTAAATCAAAGCACTACAGTCACCGCTGATGATGCGGAACCCCTGCCAACTAACGTTTTTTTGTTATAGAAAATCGCATTTTTATATATTTCGGGGAAAAACAAAAACGTAAAAGTACAGTCAAAAGAGGCAACACTCAAACATCCAGCCCATAATAAACGGTTTCCTCAGAGCTCCGGCCGTGCTGCATGGTTCATTTTTAGACAGGATCTCACACGGTTCCATTATGATTCCAGGCCGTCCCCCTGTCTGTCCCTCCACCACCTGCTGATGCCTTGATCGTGACGGGGGTGGATGCCAGTGGGAAACAATTACACATGAATCCCGCCTTTGATCACTCGGTTATGCCGGTGTGACAGCTGACCATATGTCTGCTAATGCGCTAAAACAATAAACACTTGAAAATCGCTCAAAAGAGCCTCCCGGCAAACCGCAACAAGATAGCGCCGGACAGATTGTGAAATAAATTCCGGAGTATTCTGCTGTAGGTTGCGAGAGTTACCACGACTGAACCTGATGCTAATTCAGGTTAAACACCAGCTGATTTCCACCACGTACAGACGTCACTGTCTATATGTCACCTGTCTTTTTTTTTATGTTTAGCCTTCTAACAATTGCATTTGTTGCACTATTTCCAGCTTCTTTGTATGGGTCATGAAATCCCCAAAATACACATTTGTAGATGTTTCGGTTTTTCCCGCCCCCTGTAAATTGCAGTAAATCTATCTTTTTTGTTAGCTT
The DNA here is from genome assembly GCA_015164015.2 of Brevimyrus niger. Classification (NCBI taxonomy): domain Eukaryota; kingdom Metazoa; phylum Chordata; class Actinopteri; order Osteoglossiformes; family Mormyridae; genus Brevimyrus; species Brevimyrus niger. The sequence goes on from JAABNY020000034.1 coordinate 16,655,272, forward strand.
TCTAGGGATTGACTGATGATGTTGATTGCAGTAAAAAGAGCATTTATGTCGTCTTTGAAGAGTAACACGAGTCAGATGGATGCACTAGAGAGTTACTACCAAACAGACAGGCTGAAATAGAGCTCTTTACAGTATTGGTGCAGCAAATATCAGGGATTCTACCCTGTTTCTTCTGTCACTCTGGCAGATTCGCGTGGTAGCTGTGCAAATTGCAGGCCACAGGCTAAGGTTAATCCCAGGACCCCCCTGTCATCTTATTCCAGAGACTTCCTAGCAATGTTAATGTCTGTAGTTGCGCTGTGCAACTAATACTGTCAGGATAGAAATCAACGGTGAAACTCCGGCGCGTTCCACGAAACAGAAGGATTGCGTAAGTATCGATAAGGTGCTTTAATTACAGCAGGCTTAGTATGAATGGGCTTTTCTCTTTCTGGGAAGGCGAAGTCTCGCTGGGAAAGACTCAAATAGAATTACCGCAAACGACCAGCAGGGGGAGCACCGCCTCTATCGTTGTAGCTCCAGCGCGTCCAACCCTGTTTTACGCTTTGTATTGAAAGAATTTGGATCTGTCCAGTCAGGACTATGTTGTAGATGTGTTATCGACCTAATACTTTCGATTTTTACTACTGTTACCACTACATAATAATAATAATAATAATAATAATAATAATAATAATAATAATTATTATTATTATTATTATTATTATTATTATTATTACTGTTGTTGTTGTTGTTGCTGTTGGTATTATACATCATTAGCCTGCACTAAATATCTGACAGAAAGTGGGCAAAAGAGGGCCTGAAGCTTCTGAATGACTGTCTGTAGTGTTTACATGTTCTTCCCATGTTACACAGGTTTCTTCCAACCGTCTAAAGACAGCCAATTCAGTTAATTGGCATCTCCAAATTCCCCGTAGTGTGTGTGTGTGTGTGTGTGTGTGTGTGTGTGTGTGTGTGTGTGTGTCCTGAGAAGGATTGGCATCCCATCCAGGGTGCATTCCAGCCTTGTACCTTGTACTCTGGTGACCCTGATCAGGCAAAGTAGCTGAAAAATAGCTGGAATTCGATGAATTGGGCTGGCATGGTGGTGTGGCAGCATGGTACAGCAGCCTCACACCTCTGGGATTATCGTCTGGCTGGTGTCTAAATCTCTTTGCCGTTGCGCGTTCCATGTTTTCCCTGGGTACTCCGTTGTCCTCCTACAGCCCAGGAATATGCAGTAAATCGGTGGTCCTGAGTTGTCATCCAACTGCCTTGCGCTTTGTGAACTCTACTTAGTGGTACAGGCTGCAGACTCAGCGTAACTGGAAAATGGATGGTAAGATCAGCATGAAACATTCAACAAACGATATAAATCATAAATCACTTCCATTCTAGAAATAATATGTAAAATCGAACAGCCGCGACCTGTGCAAGAGGAAAATTCAAATTAAATACGTCAAACATATGGACACTGAAAGCCAGTAGCAGCAGGTGTTACATACTTTCCAAAATTGTCACTTTTTATTATTGCAGAGATTAATTAACTGTGAGCGTCTGACTATGCGGACCTGAAGCCCCCCCCCCCCCTTTGTTTGCTCTGAGACGTAAATGCTGACCAGGTGAAATGCCGGAATGCCAGGCAGGCTCTCCATGCATAATCCTTTGTTTGCCTCTCTGACAGTTATGTGAGAACACTTTGAACACTTTGTCTTTAACAGCTGCACACTTAGTGAGTGTTAAAACAGCCAGTTGTAGACGATTAGGACCTCGCACTGAATTTTATAGTCTGCGAGCATAATGGGAAAATTTATACCACAGACGGGTTTTCTTGGCACTTTTTCGTCATGAGTCCAGTGGAAGCTGTAAGCGTGAGCTGTAAGTGTGAGCTGTGGTCCAGCCGACAACACAACTCACTGTTACTAATATTGTTCGGTGATAACTTCCCATAGATGATTCACAAAATTATTTGCACTAGGTTCAGAGATTCGTGATTAGATGGTTTGAACACAGCAGTCCAAACGTGACAGGAGATTCCCTAAATCTATTCCATGTTCATAAAGGTGGGAAAGATAATTTGGATCATTTGCAAGAGTTGTCACATTAGATTGAAATACGTGTTACCTGAATAGAACAGACCTTCTAAAGTTTTGAAGCATGTTATTTGCTTATATTTTGAGGTTTTATGATTTTTCAGCTAAATATATTATATTAAAATAATAATATTTCCCTGTGACCCTGATTAAGATAAGCATTTAGAAAATTGATGGATTGATAAATAAGTTTATAAAAACAAAAGATGAACAAAACTGTTCAAAAGTGTTTAAATCCAACAATCAAAGGCCTAAATCTCGTCCCTAAGCTTGCTCTCAGCTTAGTTATCCTGTTCCTAAAATCGCTCTCAGCTTTGTTATCCCGTTCCTAAAACCGCTCTCAGCTTAGTTATCCTGTTCCTAAAACCGCTCTCAGCTTAGTTATCCTGTTCCTAAAATCGCTCTCAGCTTAGTTATCCTGTTCCTAAAATCGCTCTCAGCTTTGTTATCCTGTTCCTAAAATTGATCTCAGCTTTGTTATATTGTTTCTAAAATCGCTCTCAGCTTTGTTATCCCGTTCCTAAAATCGCTCTCAGCTTTGTTATCCCGTTCCTAAAATCGCGCTCAGCTTCGTTATCCCGATCCTAAAATCGCTCTCAGCTTTGTTATCCTCTACAATGGCTCAAAGCAAGGAAAAATGGCTCCCATGGCCATGTTGTGACATTTTCCATATGAGCCGCAATTAGACAGCGGGGCCTTCCCAGAGTGCCCCCCCCCCCCCCCATGTCACTCACTTTCCGCTTCTTAACTCCCTGATAACAGTAAACAAACCACTTTGGCGGGGGGTCTAGACGAGAGCCTCCCGGCCCGGGGGGGGCCGGCTGGCGTGAGTGTGGCGTCGTGCCTTCGTGTGTTTGCACGGTAAGCGCTGCCCCAGTCTCTGCGCGGGTCTGTGTGCGCTAGACAAGTCTAATACATTGTAATTGAGGTGCAATATAGGAATCCTGATACACCCCCTCCCTGCTCTTCCCAGATGACCTGCTCTCTCTCATTCAGCGGTGGCTCTTTACATAATAAAAGGGATCCTCAGCACTAATCCTGCAGGGTCTTCCCCGTCTTCCTGAATATTGCTCTAGGCAAGGCGGCACACAAAATGGCTCATTTGCATCCCTAAACTGTCCAAACTGTGAATAAGCCTTTTTAGTTGCAAATGGAATTACATCTCCATTTCCAGAGCAGAACAGAGGGGTGGACGGCCCTCGCAGATTCATGGTAACTCATCCCTTCTTCAGGCTCGTCAAGCCCAACGCCGTCTCTGAAATGCAGTTTGAGATGGAAGTGTGGCCGTCGATGACATGCAGATAAGGCATTTCAGAGCCAAACGAGGGTCACTTGACTCCTGCTATTTGAACTCCCAGTCCTCCCAGTCCTTCCCTCTACCACAGACAGGCAGGTGAGCCAGCGCACTGGAGAGCTGGAGCTGGAGTGCCGCATTACGCCTGAGAGGCTTGTTAGCTGCGTGTGGATTTACCTGAGTGAGGACCAGAAGGAGTGGGGATTCCGAAGCAGCCTCCAAGGCAGCCCTGCTATCCCACAATCCCCCGCGTGCATCAAGGCCGCGCCGTTGTGTCGGCAACCTATACATCACCCATAATTATCACCATTTTAAGTAAGTTCAAGTTAACTTGCCTGCAAAAATTCCCAATGTAGTCAGTCTGCGCTGTTAAAATCAGTAGGTGATGCTGCCCAATTTGTATGTGTACCGTAGTGAAGTCTTCCAAGGAACAAAAAGATTCTTTACAGGGCCGGGAACCTATTTCAGGCAACACTGGACATGATAAAACAGGACATTATTCACACAAACTTCCCAGAATATAGGTATTGTAACTTATACATAAAAACCTTACAATATTTGTCCAATTATTTTATGAGTAACCACAATTAACAATGTAACATCTGGTTTAAACACACAATGCATATGGGTACTATTAAGAACTCAAGTTATATTAATTTGTTACAATGTGTCAAAACCATTAAAACACACATAGTATTTCCACATAATCTTTCCATAAAGTATCACTTTATGACCTACATTTGGCCCTTTTACCTCAGTTTGACGGAAGGTACAGCTTTCTTCCCACTGATTTCATTTTGTCTTGTGACAAATGTATGTCACAAATGAAAATAAAAATGCTTATATTTGGTAAACTCCATCCATTCTATCCATTAATTTTGTGGTGCAATTGATTGATCATTGATCTGTGCTTATGTAGACCACTTAAAGATAGCCTTCCAGAATGCAATAAAATGTGTCCAAGCAGCCAATTCAGAGCGGGGAGTTTGGGGCTGATCCCAGAAGGCAGACAGCCAACGCTGTCCAACACGGAGCATAGTGACAGAGTTAGTGTTTAGTGACAGAGAGCCACCTCAGCTATGTCGCTTTGGACTTTGGAAAGAAAGCAGACTATCTGGAAGAAATCCGTGCAAGAACGTGAACACCCTCCACACAGATAGAGTACAGCTGTCAAAGACACATTTACAGCATTTTCGAGAAAGTCACATACATCGTATGTATACTGATATTTATATATAAAAAACAACTCATAACCTGCTGTATGTTTTTATCCATACCTGATATATTACTTACTATTATGTTACCATTTCCCTCTAGTTTGACTAAAAAAGACTATGAAATGCCTTTTAATTTGTGAAGGTATTTTTTTTTAAAGCGGAAAAAATAAAGAAAGGAAAGAATTTCTCCTTGCTATGTCACTCGAAAAATGAACAGAAAATTCAAGGTGTTAAATTGTGTTGTTCTGTGGCTGTTATCCCACGTCTGATTCACATTTCAGTCAGTTGTTTGGCTTTTTAATCCTGGAACTATCTGGCACTAAATTTCACTGAATTGCTCTCATTACTCGGCCAAGTGAGTTGAGAGAATGCAGCCCATTTCTCAGCCTCCTGACGAACACAAAAATAAACTAAGCTAGTGTTCCATTTCCATGGAAACGGGATAGTTTTCATAGTTCCCTTCTCAGTGGGTGGGGTCTCGGTGGGGTCTCAGCGGATCATTGGACAGATAGCTGTTGCATGTCTTGTTCCTGCGACACAATTAAATCAGATGCAGCTATAAGGGAAAGCGAGCGACGCAATTTATTAACCATGCGAAGCACACATATTGTGCTACAGTCTGTGGGAAAAGCTACTTTGCTGTTCATTAGGAAAATTATGAGATGGATAGAAAACAACAAAATTCACACATGTGCGGAAATTAACATTTAGACTGGCTTCGCTGCGGAGCTCAGTCCCACCCACAGATTCCTCTTCTGGGGGATTCTCCTTGCCGGTGTGATTCACAGAATACATTCAGTGCTGCTCAGAAAGACAGTCATATCCCCGGAATTGCCTCTTCAATTTCCAAATGTTCAAATAAGTGCAGTTGTAGTAGGATCTGCTTCACAATGACCAAATCAGAATCAATTTTTTTTTGACATAATTAATTACACCGTTACTATATATTTTCAGACAAAATAATTTTTCAAGCATGAAACAGCAGCCCTCCAAGGAAAACGTGACAAACAGTAAAAAAAAAATATATATATATATATTAGAAATGGAATTAACTATAATGTAAAGCCTCTTTGGTATTTTTACTTTGTTGCATGGGGTAATGTGAGACAATGTTACATATTCATTGATTTTAACTGCAGTTGAATGATTTATTGAATGATTTATTGAATGATTTATTGAATGATTTATTGAATGATTTATTGAATGATTTATTGAATGCTTGTTGTTTCCCTCTGCATCTCACAAAGTGGTAGTTTTTGCAAAGCAATAATTAACAAAGAAAAATACAAAGACTGCACATGTTTTATGTAATTATGATTGATATGGCATAAATGAATGAAACCAATATTGTGTTCAGAAATTAATTTACCACCATTGAACTTATTTACGCCGCCTCGGTACACAGTTCATGCGCAGGTACGCGTTGCGGGAAAAGACACTCCTGCGTAGGTCCTCCGCCTGGGCCAGCTTGCGAGCGGACGCGGAGCTCACTCTGGAGCTGAAGGCCGAGCCGCACAGGTGACTCTGAACCGTTCAGTTCCATTCTCAGCTGCATGTCCAGCCGCTGTCCTCGGCCGTTCAGAGCCGCTGTCGGTCAAATGGCCGGAGCAGCCGCTCAGCTTCCTGTCCCTGAAATACACGGCGCCATTTGTGGACCATATCACTGTCGCCACGTCCCTCACACACGTCCCTCACACACGTCCCTCACACACGTCCCTGCACATCTAATTATGCTAACATGGCCAGCAAGTGCTCTTTGGGGTGGCTATTATTATTAGCATAATTATTATTACTATCATTATTATTATTATAATTATTATTGCTGTTGTTGCTTTTATTGTTGTTGCTGTTGTTGTGAAACATAAGGAATAAACTGTTAAATAAAATAAAAGATCAAGTTCTCGGCAGACTCTATGCACAGCTCAATCTATTATTTCCTCCACATCTCTAAAGAAGAGATATGGAGATGGGATTAATTGGACGTCGAAGATATAAGGACCAGCTGCATTTTCCAAAACCGGTGAACCACTGGTCAGCCACAAGATCCGAGCCATCGGAAATCTTAAAGAAGAAAGATCCCAACCAGCACAAATATCCACGGATAAGTTTACGCAAAGTCACATACAGGGTTTGACGCTGCTTTCTGATATGCACACATCTGCTGTTGTGCACACACACACACACACTTACACACACACACACACACACACACACACACACTGCATTTTCATTGTAACAGCATGTGGCCGTGCACCTTGGTTTTATAAAAGGTTCAGTCAAATCAATGAGCGACAAAGGGACCCGGGCACTGTAATTCCCAGGCATGTTAATAATAATCTCATCCTGGGGTCCACAAAGCCCATCCAGCCTTTTGTTTCTCCCAGATTCATTGCATAACAATGAATGGCAGGCTGACCATGCAGGGGGGCAGAGGAACCTGGCAGAGCTGCATTGTCTCTCTCCCCCGTGGGCAAAGGTGCTGGTGCTTCACGGGAACAGGAAGCCGGGGGCCCAGCATAATGCGGGACGGACGTGTGTTTAAAAGCGGAGTCACACCTGAAAGGGGTTCAGTCAGGTGACGTTCTGTACCTGTGGTGCGGAAAGGAAAGAAGAAAGACCGAGGGGAATAATCTGCTTTTGTTTAACTGAACCTGCCCTTTCAATCTATTTCCAAACCAATAATTATGTTAGTAGGAGGATTAGTAGCGCATGTTTATTGTTATTTTTTTTTGTAGAAATTCTATTCTTGGTTATGTGGAACTGAAAAAAGTCACACATTGGCTTTCAAGGGTTTATGGGGTAAATTCATTTAAATCATGATAAATTCTGTTACAAAAAACTGAATGTTTTCAACAGGATTAAAATCAGTTGTATGGAAACAGATTTTAAAGCACTGTAAACACACACACTGGGAAATGTCTGGTTTTCAACATGATACCTGATACCATGTGCCACTCATTTACAATTATTGGCGTGATTTCTCGTGTAATTACAGTTTTGAAATGTGTTTTTAATTTAACCTTAAAGCTAACTTCGCTTTTTATATGTTTATATGCCAGGGAAGCCAAACTCACGTTACAGTAGCAGAAACATGACGACCGGCTAAGTAAGACAACCATATCGGAAAAAAGCACATCGTCAAAGTGCGACCGTCCGTGAATCAAATAGAGCCGCATCTGCACACGACAGGAGAAATGTCTCTGAGAAGGAGAGCAGCGGAGACTCTCCAGCAGGGTCGAGAAGGCCTCCTCACTGCGGAGCACCACAGAGACCCATGACAGAAGTACCTGCGATCTATGGGGCGGGAATCCAGGGTGTGATAAGTACAGGAACCTGATGGCACAACCCAAGGCTGTCATCTGTATCTAATGTGCTTCATTTACTTAATGATATGTCATGCTGTGAAAAGCAAGGACCAGAAATAATACAAAAAAACTGTAGATCTTCACAAAACAGAGGTGGGATCTCATTGCTGATATAGTCCGTCCTGTCCTTTCTACGTTTTTTCAACCCAAAAACTAAAACATATAAGATGTTCTCAAAATAAGCCTGCCCACTAAGATATAAGTAAAAGAGTACTAACTGCCCACTAAGATATAAGTAAAAGAGTACTAACTGCCCAATAGGATATAAGTAAAAAAGTACTAACTGCCCACTAAGATATAAGTAAAAGAGTACTAACTGCCCAATAGGATATAAGTAAAAGAGTACTAACTGCCCAATAAGATATAAATAAAAGAGTACTAACTGCCCACTAAGATATAACTAAAAGAGTACCAACTGTGCACTAAGATATAACTAAAAGCATACTAACTCAACCAAGAAAGGAACTGAATGCTGTGAGCTGGAGGCCCAGAAGAAACTCTTTTAAAGAGGCAGTATTTATATTCTTTTCTTGAACACACATGTATCCCAATTCTGTTCCAGGGAGCCTTTAGCAAACGTGACCCACTTGAACTATTTGTTTGTTTATTTTGCATTGAGCTGCATAGAGCTGAAAACTTTTCCAGATGTGAATGACTAGTACAGGCGTTTCTAGAGGTCCAGAGCAACGCCCGCAATGCTCAAATAAAAGAATGAAGCGGAGGCTGATTTTGGTGTCTTCGGAGGTGTGTGGGTTTCTAAACGCTCGGCCTGCTGATCACACCTTTAATTCAATTAAAACAAAGGGGTCAGGGCCGCTTGCTTGTCTAAACAGAGGTGAAAGGCTACAGGATGACATGAATATCAATGTGTGATGTATAAATGAGCTGCCCCATCTGTCAGACAGATCAACGTGAATATTCACATCCAGCCTCTCGGCCTCTAGCGTCTCCCATTTACCTCTGCGGATATTCCATTATCTTTTCCCATGGTCATGCCAAGAGATAAGTGACCCAAGGAGCTCATGTTTATTCTAAAATCGCTTTCCTGTCTGCCACCTCTTCCCCATTTGTGAGTGTTAGCTTTTTTTTCCCTCTCTCTCCTTCGGGCTTTAATTTGCACTTAACTGACGGTCAGGCCACTCCTGACTGCTGGGGAAGGCATATTTAAGGTTTGGGCTTAAATACTCACATTGCTCTGAGTTTCTCTGAAGAGTCCATAGGTATCACAGCGTTTACCGATGAAATTTTAAATTCTATATGTAATAAAATTCACTGTGAGGATCAAATGCTGTTCAAACAGGGAAGTAGAGAAAATTAAACAGGGAAAATTATAAAGTGTTCCCAGATCCCCAAAATGTATATTTTTCCAATGTATATGTAATATTTTTTCCAATTATGGAAAAGGAACAAGCATAGACTTAAACAATGACAAGAACGAAAACCCATGGCGTGTGAAGGATTTTTAGTGAAAGACAACCTGCATAAATTATTGTTGTATCTTAATACAAAAATATTGTCATATTGTTATTGGCTGGGATGGTGTATTCTGTGAAATGTTCTCCATGGCATTTTCTGATAGGTCATTGTCACAATGTTTACTTTGCATTCTCACGTAGTTGTGAAATCAGCCTGAAGGTGTCATAGAGAAAACAAAGAGGTATGACTGGAATGCGGGTTTTTCCAAATGAGGGTGAAGGCGTGTGTCAGGTGGAAGCTCGAAAGGCAGAAGAAGTGTCAGGACATATATCACCCCCCCTTGAACATGATCTCCTGCAGAAGAACACGCCCACTATGAGGTACAAGCCCACTATGAGGGACATGCCCACTATGAGGTACAAGCCCACTATGAGGGACATGTCCGCAATGAGGTACGTGCCCACTATGAGGGACATGCCCACTATGAGGGACATGCCCACTTTGAGGGACATGCCCGCAATGAGGTACAAGCCCACTATGAGGGACATGCCCACTATGAGGTACGTGCCCACTATGAGGGACATGCCCACTATGAGGTACAAGCCCACTATGAGGGACATG
>JAABNY020000034.1:16667213-16703314 GCA_015164015.2 Brevimyrus niger
CCCCTCCCCCCCCGCCCCCCCCCGCGGCCCGGGGTTGGGGAGGGGCCGGGGGCCCCCCCCCCCCCCCCCGTAGAGCAGGCTGAATCCAGCAGCCACCTGTACCAGCCCTTTGCAAAATTGCCTGGTCCACATTGGCACCAGGAAACACCCAGAAGACAGAAAAAATATATTTCCGCAGAGGAACATCAAACGCGGCCTCGTGACTTCCTCCGCATCTCCTTTTCTATGGGTGTGAATTTGAGGGCAGGGAGAGCCCAGCCCAGACACTTTCAGACTGACAGTACAGACTCCTCTCGGCCTGATAGCCACCGTGGACTCATCCATGATATCTTCTCTGATGTAGGGCTGGTGGGGCTGATGCGGGCCGAGGAGCAAATCTCCTCCTCTGCACTTTTATCACAGACACAAATAAAACACACTACCTGCAGCCGCAGACAAGGAGACCCATATTTTTGAAGGTGTGTGATAGTAGGGCTCCATGCTATTTTCTCTGCTATTTGTGCCGTCTGGGTGGAGGGCGGAATGAGCTTCTCTGCAGATCTCGTCAGATCGAAATTCAAGCAGCCAACGGATGTTCCACAGTGATCCGCCTGGAAAATGAGCCTCAAATAATCGAGTGATGCTTCATTCACAGATGTCCCTCCTGTCTTCAATCAGCTCATTTGAGAATATTGTGCATTCATAATCTGGAAACATATCAGTAAGCCTGAATATCACTCCCTTTCCATTCAGCCATTTTACACACACACACACACACACACACACACACACACACCCTTTGTATTCACTCGTTTTTAGCAGATACACAGAACTTAAGATAATGAGGTGACAGACGATGGTTCTTAGGGGAGACATTCCTGGGAGTCAAAATAAACAACTGGATCAACACCTCAGGGAGGACGCGGCATTTAAACCTTTTCAAATCTTTTCACTGTGTTTCCCCCAAAATATTCAGAAGGGACTTTTGCTTCCTAGGTTTTATAGAAATTGTATGGGATAGAATTGCCGAGAGCTGGATTAATGCGCTGGATGAGGATGGTTAGTCTGTAATTTAAATTATTTAAACAATTTAAAGACCCAGAAGGAAATATTTTACCGAGAGAAGCGGTTTGGCCCTATACGGAGTAACAACAAATTTTGTACATTTCAGCTTGGGCACTGGATTTTCTGAAACTGCTGTCACTGGATTTTCTGAAACTGCTGTCACTGGATTTTCTGTACCTGCTGTCACTGGATTTTCTGTACCTGCTGTCACTGGATTTTCTGTAACTGCTGTCACCGGGAGCTCAGTGGGTCATATAGCTGCTACTACGGTTTACACTTCTGCCATATTATCTCTACATTCACCACCGCTTCACAATTAAGGCAGGGTTACGCTCAGGATATTCATATACGCCAGACACTCAATCACCCAAAGTGAATTTATAACCACTTATTTCCCGTTGACAAGAGGTTTCATGCTGGTCCAACATGCAGAGGCCATGTAATCCACCAGACATCAGTGTGGCAGAACCATGTTCTGCAGCATCTAAGGTAACTATGAAACATCACAATCACAATCTTCATTGCCAGAGGACCAAGGCGGGGGGGATAGCTTCAGCGACTGTTTGTGAAGTGCAGTGACAATGGACAACTAACAATTAGGGGCACAACATAGACAGCAGATACATATAGGAGAGAAGGTGCGCGCAACAGGGGGAGATAAAGTGGAGGCGAGTGATAGATACAGCAGTTGTGCACATATACAAGTATAGTGTCATGCAGAGACTCCAGAGGGAGGCACAATACAGGTAACGTACATGTGCACATATAGTATAAGACATACATGAAATGTGCGATCATAATGCGCAAACGGATTTTGGGGGTGGAGCTTATGCAAATACTCACGTGGAATTCATGCTTCAGGTACTCGCACATGCTGAACTTCATTAGGGAAATGGTTTAGTTCGTATATCCATCCTTTTTTTTCATATCACTAAAATAGACAGGTTTGCGAAGCCACAATACATCTTCTGAGTCTTCATGGGAGCGATTCATACGTGGCTATTCCGGGCATCCAAAGTTCAAATGACAGTGACTGGGAGCAACTTGAACTGAACCAAAATTTTTTTTTTTTTTTTTTTTTTTTTTTAAACATGATCTTTGCATGAAATCCTTTCCCTGGAGACCCATGAGTTCAGGATTTTATCCTGTCAGCACCATTTTAGGGCCTGACTGCTGAACCCCTGTAGATCTAGGTGAGCTGACAGTCCACAAGGAACATGGTTCTATCGGTGAAGGCTGGGACAGGGTCAAAGGTCACTTCAGTACAGTCAGCCTCTAGTTTACTAAAAGGATCATGTAATTAATTGTGAGCATTAGAATAAACTAAGAAAAGAAAATGAGAACAATGAGCCAGTAGGCAAGTGAAGAAGCTATATGAAATGATAATGAAAAATAGAGCTGGAAATGCACCAGAAATTGGTACATTTTTGGACACATTTTATATTAAATCAGAACTAACTGATAATAATCCACCTATTACTGTAAGCAAAACTATTATTGAAATATGGACACATACTGAAACATATGTATCAGAACATTGTATGGTTTTTAACAAAACTGAACAAATTCAGAAAAATACAGCTTTACAAAACTGAATAAAACTTGTATTACAGCTTGCAATAATTGCAAAAGCGGGAAAATTGTAGCATTGGAGTCAGAACCGATGATAATAGCGATAATAATAGCGATAATAATAGCGATAATAATAGCGATAATAATCTTACGGCTTTAAATGCGCCGTTTGCTGCTGCAGCACCGTCGTATTGGACTTTGACGTGCGTCAGCTGCAAACTGATGGTCCACTGATGAGCTGACTGACCATGAACATCCTTGCAGTTGATGGATTTCCTGCTGCTTCCAGTTCAGCCAGTGCCCCAGAGATCAGCACATTAACCCCTTCCAGCCCAGCGGCTCCGGTACCAAGCGAAGGACCATTACAGACAGGCTTGACATGGACCTTAGGTGGTCGTCCATATATTGATAACCATAGTGAACACAAACATTGATGTCAAAGATCACAGGCACAGCCAGTGACATGGAAAACCACTGTAGCTACATTTTACATTTTAAAAGCTAGAACAGACATGAATAGTTGTGCTATCCAATGAAAACTGCACATGTCCACTTTTGCCAATTGTGATTCATTTTTGTACTATAAATGGAATTCCCTGCTGTCTACTGAGAGCATTTAACATTTAATTGATCAATGAAAAGATGTGTTATAAAGTCATCAATTTCACTAGAATTTATGATTGTACTAGTTATCATTTGTATTCATTATGCTTGTTTGTATAACAGTTATAAATTAATTATGAATATAAAAAAATAATAATTTGTATCTTGCTGAAACTGACATATTTGCCTCGTTGACAACAGTCTATGTAAGTCCATTGAAAACATTAGACTGATCACTGATAGCTGTGTAAAGGTTTCTATTTGTATCGTCTCGTTAAGCTGTTTTGGGTTCAGTTAGTAATGTAGTTTCTGAGAAAATGCATTTTTCTCTCTACTAAAATTATGGATTTTAAGATATCTGTTTTCACTGGACAGCGACTATATGTAACATACTTCTCATTACGAAGCCTTACAAAATCTGATACAACGTATGATTTAAAATCATGATTAGTGAAATTATTTTCATGTTGCTCTACTGGGTTTTGAAAAGCTAAGTGGTTCAATTGTATATGCAAGGGGAGTTTATCACTAAGTTGTTTAATTAGTGTCGTTCCCTTACATGGAAATGACTTATAATACGCCATTGTGCACAACATGTACTGTGCATGCATATATATATATATGTGTGTGTGTGTGTGTGTGTAAAGAGAGAGAGACACACACACACACACAAAGATTTCTGTGAATATACCTGAAGACAATATTTGGAAAAGGCATATAAGTTTAGGCTTTTAATGGAAAACTAAAACCATTGGGGTAACTAATACTAACACTTAAAAATGTGAGCATATTGACAGGAGACAAAAGAATCTTCAGATATTTCTTCTGAATAATTTTGCCTATTATTCTGAACTATTGAAATATTTCTTTCAAGATCATGTTTGAGCAAAGCCATTGGACCTACTGTCATCAGAACAATACTTTGGTTGCGGGGACAAACGACAGGGGACAATACGGGGCCCTGGACAGGACACCCATCCATGCAGGACACGCACTAACCCTAACCCTAACCCTAACCCTATCTCACAAAGCAGGGGACAAACGACAGGGGACAAAATGCGGCCTTTTATATAACTGCATGTTTTTGGACAGTGGAAGGATATCAGAGTACCTAGAGGAACCCTTTGAAGATGTAAAACGTAACTGATTCAAACTTAATTTAAATAAGCACCCATAATAATAATAATAATAATAATAATAATAATAATAATAATAATAATGGATGTATTTGGCAAGCTGACTTGTGTTGTAGTCACATGCCATTCACATTTACTCACATCTATTTTTAAGAAAGTATGTATAAAATGCTCCCATTTTCTCAGTCTTATACCAAAGGATCAGCTTCTTACAAAGAGTGCTTTGATGTATACATGTTTTTTTTTTTCTTTTTTTTGTAAACTGTCAGTATCTATACTGGGAAAGGCCAAAGGTCAGAAGGTCGTCCAGTCCGTTATAGAAAGGCAGGAAATTGTGTCTTTAAATAAAGGAGACAATGTTACAAACAGCAGTAGCAGGTGTTTCATATGTTATTGAATCCATATACATGAACCACAGTATAATGTATCACATAGAAATGGGCCGGTAAATTAGCGGAGGAATGTTAGATCTACCCACGCAAACATGAGGTTTACCTGATGGCATCCTGACTTACTCCAATCATACACTCCGTCAGACCATAACGTGACCGGAATTGATTTTAATAGAATTTAAAGAATTTACTGAACTCTAAGTGCAGAGAGCTGACACGGTAGGTAAGAGTAATCAATGAAATGCAATTGGCAGATTGACGTTATGATAAATGTATAACAAATTGTACGTGTCAAATACACAGATCGTTCAGTAAGTCTGGGTACTGAAAAAAATGTCAGATCCCATTTCCAGGTACCTTTAAAAGGGTAAATCGCGAATTCTCAGTATGCAGAGGAGGGAAAGATTCTGCGCCCTGAACCGCCACGCAGAACAGCGATCACGGCGGGTAACCCAGCCCTCCTGCATGCTACTATCATCATAATACATAATAATGCATGCACTTTTAATTTCGAAATGTCACTCTATTGGTTTGGACAGCACGCTTAATGTTCATTTGAAATTTGTGAAACTTCACATTTGTTATCTATTTAGTGATATATTGTTTGTGGCCTTAATTTGTTGTTATATAATAATCGGGCTATTATACTTTTTATAGCTACTACGCGAACCGGTGGATCGCACCTTATGCATGATTAATTTAAAATATTCTACTATTTTACATTATCTACTTGGTTCGGTATTTCGTTTGCTCTGTGCTTTGGAATGCCGGGTATATATAAAATTAGCAATCTAAAATCAACGGCGCATGCGTGTTAAAAAATGACTACTAGTTATTGAATCAAGTTGTCTAGGTAGCTGTTTACTATACGGGTACGTTTCCTATCCGTTTAAACCGCTATACTTTATTAAGGGCCGGATGACTAACCTTTCTTAGGGTTTAAATTTTACTTCCTCAAGTGAAATACTTTTTTCTAGTTCAAATAAATCAAGAGTGAACGTATGTAATGATCAACAATGAACAACAATAAAACAAAGATTTTTTTAACATTATGAATAATATATTTCTGTTTAATTGGTATATTAATTTTCCTTTAGAATTTGGATGTAAACCTACAGTCTATAAGTAGCATAATCTAATCTGATATTTTATCTATTTCGAAAAAGCTATGAATCTTAATATAATGTTCATTCACTATTATTTTGTCAATCAAGTAAGTGATCACTTTGGGGACGAATGTTAAATAACTGATTAGTTAAGTCCAATTCGTTAACAGCAGTGTACTGCACACGTTTAAAAGTATAATCATATGAACATAATAATAAGTATGATATTTTAAACAGTTTATTTAATTGTTCATGTGAAACTTTTGTTTCACTCGGATTAATAAAATGTGTTCAGGTGGGTCACCTGGAGTTGTAATTCACCAGGAAGATTTCCCTCTGTCTGAACGGACCAATAGCAGTGCAGGAGAGACAAAACAACGTTCCTCCCAACGCAGAATGCTTCATTTTACACCACTGGTAAAACGTGGGATCCCTTATTTCAATTTACACATAGGCCTATATGCTTCATTCATTAAATTTTACAATGTTGTCACCAGAGTCGCAGGGAAAAAGGCGTCAATTTGCGTTCCGAAAGACTGAAGTAAAACGTCACAATAAGGATATTGCGTTGTCATATGAAGTAAAAATCAATGTTATTTAAGTCGGCACAGCTCAGTTTATACGTAATAATGTGATGGTTAACACGTGATTCAAGCAGAACCTACGAAATTAAAAGCTAAGTCTCAATTTTTATTTATTTATCATTTATTACGTTTTACAGTGGATGTCCGACGTTTCGTAACCTGTTTTGCACACTAGTCAAATTTACACAGCACAAATAATTTACCTTTCACGGCAGGGCGAATATCGTTCACTTTAATGAAAAGCATATGAACCAAATACAGCGAGGCTTGAAAATGCCCCCTTTTTTAGACACAAGCACATTTGATGAGTTATAATTTAATATTACCCGACATTTTTACGAGGGTCTGTTAAACGTACTCAGGCGGTATAAGCAGAAAGACAAAGTGCTCCTGTAAATGTGGGTAATTTTCTCTTAACAACTTGCTTATGTTCACAGAAACAATGCATGCTGGCAACTAAAAAACCATAGCAGTACATAATTAAATAAATACAGCATCTGACCCCATAGACAGCTTGCGGACAAACTCACACCAATGTCAAGTTCAAGTTTATCGACAGCCGTTTGAAAACCAGAGGCAGCGGCTCGGAGGAGGCCGTACCCTTCACAAAGTTTTCTTTCGGCTGACCAACTTCGATCGCCGTTTCAATTCATAGTTACGAATATATTTTTAAGAAATATTACAGTCACAAACTCGAGCTTGACTGCAGGTTAAGAAAAACATCATACCATCACTAAAGTACCAGCATTTACTAAATATATGAATATTCATAATAGTCAGGCTGTATTTGCGGAAAATCTAACATATACTGGAAATCGATTGTTTCTGAATTAACAAGGATATACAGTATATGTAGAATTGAGTATTTTCTTCATAAATGAATCGTTGCCTGCGAGCCATAACATTTTATGTAGAATGATTGTAATTATGTGCAATTTGGTTTTGAAATACGAGCTACTGACTGGTTTAAAATAAAGCAACAATAACTGACCACTTGGAACACGTTTTATTATATCTCTGTATACAATAAAATTCTTAAAACGTATCACGAGAATGGAGAAAACACGTCAGACCAACAAAACATAAGACACCAGCGTGTGTTTTGCCCATAATTGTACATTTCAGTCATAAAGAAACTTTTTATATAAATATCGTTTAATCTGTATCAAGTAAATACCATAATTTAATTACAAACTGATAAATATGGCAGTTGATATTTACAAAAGAAAAAGCGTGACTCCAGAAAATGTAACAACACGTTACAATACAACGTATCTTTCTCAAAATCTTCCAGATATTATATTCAAACTCTTAAAGCACAAAACATCACAAGGTAAACCCGGCAAATTAAATATACATTCACATTAACAGTTAAATGTTAACTTTGGCACTGAAAATCCAGTTTAAAGTTGTACAGCTGAAATCAAGTACTAGCTTATGTTAGATGTTAGTGAATAACTGAAAATGTCGGAGTAGAAAAGATGTCATAGATTTGCACTAAAAGTTCATATGAATAGCTACCGTTGAAGGAACATTCATACAAATGTGAACGAGGCTAATCACTGCCATGAAGTGGAGAACGAGAAATCACAGACTCTTATTTACAAAACGATGAATAAATATGCTTCTTCTTTTGACCGCTGTAGCAACAAGTCCATCAGAGTGGCTTCTATCGCATTGCCACGCCCATTGGGTGTACATATCTTCATATACGCTTATTATACGCGTGGTTGTTTTGTGTTATTTAGTTCTGGATTCTGCATCTGACCTAAACGTACCATTCACTGAAATTTGACGACAGGGTGTTCTGCCCGGCGTTATTGTGAGCCGTGGATGCGGGCGACAGAGTGGTGTTGCTTTGGGTTTCGGTGGATGGGGAAACCAAACCAGGGGGCGTCGATGACTCGTAGCCGGAGCTGGCTGCAGGCGAGGAGTCGGAGGCTGAAGAGTTTTCGTGGACCTGAAAATATGAAAATAACACAGAGAATAAATAAAACCCATTATTATGGATCAAACGTATTTGTTTTTGATGTGTAAAGCAAGATGATGTTAAAGAAAAGATACACTGATATATATATATATATGCTTACCTTCATGTGCTTTCTCAGGGAGCTGGGGTGAGTGTACGATTTATCACACATTTTGCAAAGATACGGCTTGTCCGACGTGTGCACGTGCATGTGCTTCTTCCGGTCGCTGCTATTTGCGAAGCGTCTATCGCAGCCCTCAAACTCACACTGAAATGGTTTCTCGCCTAAACACAGGAGAAAAGGGATGCGTTAGCAGGTCCAAAATCGCTCCACATCGGTGAATAAATCTTTTGAAGCAGGTCATTAAAAACAAATTGTTTGACTGGGAAAAAATTATCATAACCTGCTAATCATATCGTATTACGTGGGACTAATTAATTGTTATTTGATTAATTTTTTAATGCAAGGCACTTGTTGAATCTTGAAAATTACATGTATAAACCATTTTAACGTGCATTTTGAACAGTACAATCGGAATAACAGTAAAAATAATTCTCAAAACAGAACTACATCGCCAAGCAAATTAAATATTTACAGTCTAAGTAGTAGTTTAGGACTGTAAATCATATTAATTAAATTCCGTGAAAGTACAATGGGTCTTTTCTGATAAAAGGAGATTGATTCATCCAACCATTCATCCATATTTATACCCTTCTTAATTTATAAAAAGAAAAAAAAAGCCGTGCGACAAAAAGAAAACGAAATATCACAGTCCTGCCCGCTCATTCTTGCCATTAAGTACTTGTCCATCAATTTCCATTGTGATTGTGACTAGTCAGCTATGCACATAAATTGACCTGTATGGAACGGGTATATTAACATTGTATCATCTGGATTGTGCTGGTCCCCGTTTTATGATTGTAAAACAACAGATTGCAAGACGTTTAAAATGAATTATATGTTTCTCCATTAAATCCATCGGTGAATCAAACAGCCGTCGAGTAGCAGCGAGTGACGAATATATATAACGCGCATTTATTTGGGTTTAAGACATCCAGTCAACTACGGCTCCAAGTTGTAAAGCAACTTACAAAATACAAATACACCCGATGCGCTCCGTATATTTGCCAAAAAATTACATAATTACCTGTATGCGTCCGCTTGTGTATCTTTAAGTTTTCCGAGCGCGCAAAAACCTTGCCACATCCAGGGAAGGGACAGGGGAAAGGCTTCTCTCCGGTATGGACCCGAATGTGATTAACGAGTTTATATTTCGCTTTAAATGGTTTGCTTTCTCTGGGACACTCTTCCCAAAAACAGATGTGGTTGCATTGCTCGGGTCCTCCGACGTGCTCGACCGAGACGTGCGTAACCAGCTCGTGCATGGTGCTGAAAGTTTTATTGCAACTCTTTTTCGGGCTGTTCAGCTGCTCGGGGTCAATCCACTTGCAGATAAGCTCCTGTTTGATGCACTGTTGCCTCATATATCGGAAGAAGGCACCGGGGTGATGATGGGCTGACATGTTCATGCTCATGTTCATA
The DNA here is from genome assembly GCA_015164015.2 of Brevimyrus niger. Taxonomy (NCBI): domain Eukaryota; kingdom Metazoa; phylum Chordata; class Actinopteri; order Osteoglossiformes; family Mormyridae; genus Brevimyrus; species Brevimyrus niger. The sequence goes on from JAABNY020000034.1 coordinate 16,677,163, forward strand.
TTCATGGAGCCGAACTGACTGTGCAGTGGAGCAGTGGAGTAAGGGTCGGTCCTCGGACTGGACACCTGGTGATACTGATCAGTCCGCCCAAACACGTCTCCCGGTAGTCCAAGTCGCATTTGTCCGTTTAATACAGCTGGTGTGTTGTGCGCTCCATGCTGATCGTGGATCCCAGGAAACAATATATGGCCTTGACCGTCTGAATGGGGGTGATGGAGGGACCCCGCTGCGGGCCCGAAAATAGCATGTTGGCTGCTCGCCGGAGACGAATCTCCGAAGCCGCGGCTGCGAAAGAGAAAGTCCCGTGTGGAGTTGAAGGGTGAACTGGCGTACGAGGTGACATGGGCGTGAGGCCCCAGGGCTGCGGCCGCGTAACCCGGTGCCTGCGAAGTGAAAACGGAGCTCTGTCCCGGCGAGAGGTCGTGGTTCAATTTAAACGCACCCATGTGTGCAGAATCAACAAAGCTGTTCTGTGCTAAACTCAGGTCCCTATCCTGCATTTCGCTCGTGGAGTGATGCCTGGTAAATGTACCGACTCCCAAACCAGGAAACTGATGACCAGCGTCCAGCAACATAACTTAGCAGATTCTTTCTGTTAGGACCAATATTACATGCACGGACAAGTAACTTTATATGTTATAAATGCAGGTTAAAAGAAAAAAAATAAATAAACAAGAGTTAATCTCACCGTCGATAATTTCAAGTGAAGTTCAGCGCGGTGAAATGCAAATGGAAAAATAAAACTGGAGTTCTACTTTTGCTATATAACCAGCAACAGAAAATTCCCATGAAAAGATGTATTCGCCTAATGAAAGTGTGGCGAACGTGAAGTCTTAAACGATTTTCCTGATAAAGAGGGAAGCCTTTTGGTGCATCTTGGCGCGACGTCCCAAATGGTGCGCAGCTTTCTTTCTGTTTTCTGTTTATCACAGACGATCTGCTTTTATCAGTGGACTGGCAGATCGCTCCCTTACGCCCCCTTAAACTTAAGCCGGTCATTCACCCACTGCTCTCCTATTGGCCACAAATCAATATCAATCCGAGGCTCTCTTCCAATAGCAGCAGCGAATTTTCACCACTAAAGGCTGCTCATAGTTTTCCATTCTAAACTGCAGCCTACTTTTTCCCCAGAAAGACGTCTGATAGGTTTAAAAATGATCGTCGTTATAATATCTGATTGCTTAGCTTTATTGACTGTCATGTCGATGATAGACTGACATTTCCATTGTATACAATTACATGCGTTTCGTTAATGGATTGCATAACCCATTGAAATAACTCCAAACTAATTAAATGTGAATGCTAAAGCGTGCACCCTCAGTATGTTGAAAAACAAAGAATAGCCTACCGTTATTACGCAATCACCTTGCGGAATTTACGAAGCGCACGAAAGGGATCGCATGGGTATTTTGTGTATAAGGCATATTCCTCAGAGCAGTCGAATATGCTGGTACCTGCGTAATCGAGGATATTGAGGCCATTAATAAGAACGATACCCTACGGCATCAAAGTTTTGTAACGCCATGCTGTTTCATGTTCTAACCTGGTTAATTTTCTTATCGTAATAAAGCAGCGAGCCCGCTCTTATTGAATCTGCGTACAGTGGATAGTATCATCTGTTTATCGAAGAGCTATGTTCTTGTCACTTTAATGACTTAATGATTTATTAAGGTAATTCAGTCAGAAAATAACAATATTTACAGCACTGCGATCGACTGGCATCCCAGGATTCTGTCCTACGCTGCCTGGGATGGCCCGGATGGGCTCCCACACCCCCCCAACCCTGTCTAAAATGAGCAGTTGGAAGTTAGATGGATATTTACAGTAATAATAATAAAATCACTGAATTATCGCGCGTTTAGGTAATTAAAATACTGTACCCTTTGTTTCGAGACCAACTCCTATTTAACTGCTCACTTACTGCAGACTTAATTACAATATTAGCATTTGTTTGAATTCCCAATGCCGTCCCAGCACGTCCTCCTCATTGTCATAATAGATACAGAAGCACGCAAGATAACTCGATATGCTGAAATTTAATTACTTCGAATTAGATTGAATCGCATGTGTTATTTGTTGACAAAATATACCGGATTTGCATTTTAATTATATTGAAAAGTAATAACGGTGCTGAGGAAACGCAAGAATAATAAAGGCTTTCTAAAAGTATATTTAGGCAAAATGTGTCAGTATATGATGTTAGGGGAATGTGGTTACACTAATTGTCATGTCCACGGGTATTTTGTTAGACCTGAAATAAATAACAGATTCGGTGCAATGAATATAATTAAATGACTTTGTACACGATGCATGACTAACTGGATTTCAGTCGTTATTCACAAATTTCGGTGCTGCCGTCATCTGCAGTGTCGCGTAAGCAGGATTTAAAAAGGTTATCCAGCTAACGCTATATTTACACGTACATTTTACGAAATATGCAGAACAATTTACAATCACAAACTCGCGAGGTCTGACCCATGATGAAAGAAAAGCATGCTGACTGATTAAAGTAATACCAGAACATGAAACACGCAAGACTCTGGTCTAATAATGGAAAAAATAACAAGAATAAAGAAAATAAATATATGTCATGAAATACCTTAAATGCCATATTCTTCTCAATTTTCAGACAAAAATATCTGCCTAATATTTACCTAGAACTGTTTTTCAGCAGGTTAGGACGTTACGTGTTGTTGCTACATATTTCTCCTTTTATCTGTAAAACAGCTTTATATTCCATCTATGTAACAGACGTCTCTTTGCCTGTTACAGTTACATTTGGGAAACCATAACATAACGAACGGCAAATTTTATAGCATAATCGCTGTACATCCCATTGTTCTTCTGATTGCATGGCTTGTGACAGACTGGATTCTAGAATACAGTAACTGTTTTCCTGTCCGTAATCTAACTTTAACCGGGGAGTAAGGCCGTTCATTTCAATGGCCCTGTACCCCTACTGCATACATGTCAGGCCTAAAATGCTTCCTGAAACAAACCTTTGTAGATTAGTGGTTTCTTTACAAAACCGAGATGTGGTAAAATATCTAAAATTTCAGTTGTACCGTTTAACCAAGTACATAATTGTAATGAGTTTGTATAACGAAGTAGTTATTGAAACCTCCTGTTTCTCCACTGCTTTTGTTTTTGTAGTTAAGGTTTTGTAGTTTACGTCCCCTTTGAAGTGATCTGTGTTAACTCCACATTAAAGGGGAGACAGGAAACCAGCCCCGCGCTTGTAGTTTAAGTTGAATGGACACTGTCACTGCCAGACAGTTTAATATGTATATACATCTATGTACATAAATAGATTATACATTTACATATGATATAACAAGAATGCTTTCTACATATTTATTATCTATGTAGGCTAAATAAAGTTCTAAAAGCTCTAAATCAGAATATGGGATTTATTTAAACTTCAGCATATAATTCGCAATCAGTAAGCAAATGTTTATAATAATTATTATAATTATTTATTGTTATTATACATATATTGTTGCATCATCTACTGTAAAGTAAATGATTCTCCATTGAAGTAAATCTAGTTCAATAGTTTTTAAAAAATAGTTGAATGGTTTGATTTCATTATTATTATTATTATTATTATTATTATTATTATTATTATTAATAATAATAATAATAATAATAAGTATTACTATTATTAAAACTTATTCTATTGCATACTAAATATTGAATTTATCTCAATTTTTTTTTCTCTGATTTAATATTTATTTGGATGCGTACATTAAATATGATTTTAACGTGATTTTAAACATGATCATTTAATTTTTTGAAAGATCATTAAACATTGGAGAATGTTATGTAGCCTATGTGAGACGCTTATTATAAGCTTATTTAATTTGAAGCGAGTAACAGACCCCGAATCCGGATAAATATTACACAGGCAGACACAGATACATAGTGATGATGAGAGAACAAAGACGGGGCGGATACCCGCTGTGTTTTTGCTATGAAAGACATCCTATCGCTTCCTTCTCTTAACTGCCAGTCATAGAAATTCGTCCAATAACAGCAGTCCAAATTCTGAACTCTATTCCCCACCGTGCCATCCAACTGTTGTGTGTTCTGCCAATCGCTTGAGGACAGAGTGGGGAAAGGAACAAGCAGAGTTGCAGAAAGAACAAAAGATGATAAACCTCTGTCCATAAGTTGTTGTTCCTGATATTGCTTTGTGTGTATATGGGAAAACCAACAACAGATAGTGTGGATGGATCTGGCAGTGCAGTTATGGAGACCACTTTGAGCAAAAGGAAATTGGCGGTGAGTTTAGCGGATCTGGCTGCAACTCGAGCCCTCTCTCCTCAGAATATTCACCTTCACTCGCACAATTTCCATCTTCACCCCGTGGAGATGGGCAGCAACTCTGAAATGCTGCCGCTTATTCCATTCGGACCTGAGCATATGACACAAACAAATTCTCTGAAAAACACTCCGTCTCAGATCACCGGCAGCCGCGCCGAACCACAGACGACATTTTTCGGCTCTGCAGTTGGTTTAACAGTGACAAAACCCAACTCAAACTACAAAACCAGCAGGGACTACATATCAAAAAGAGAAGCCTGTCAATCTACCACGCATACACTTGGTGACCGACAAAGTTCCGCCTCCTCTCCGGATCAACAAGGCATGTTCCTTCACCCAACAGGTGTCTGTGGATACGAGAATGGTGTTGGCCATCCAATCCTTGTCGGACTTAAAGATGAAACTATACCAACTAGCCATGACAATGACCGTAACATGTGTTTTCCGGATGTCAAGGACAGGCCAGAAAACTTCGGTTACGGGCCAGATCCTAGTGAGTCTTTTCCTCGCAAATGTAATTCTACGACCTTTAATGTGAACGTCCCTTCGACTAGTCACGGCGAAGCGGGGACGTTTCTGAGGTACAGCAGACCGCCCGTTAAGCAAGAGTTAATTTGCAAATGGGCTGACGAAGGGCGCAGTTCGAAGAAAGTTTGCTCCCTAACATTCAGTAATATGCAAGAACTGGTTAACCATGTTACCGCCGAGCATGTCGGGGGAGCCGAACAGAGCATCCACGTTTGTTTCTGGGAGGAATGCGCACGAAAGGGAAAATCTTTTAAAGCAAAATATAAACTGATAAATCACATCCGAGTCCACACGGGAGAAAAACCTTTCCCCTGTCCTTTTCCAAGTTGCGGAAAAGTGTTTGCTCGGTCGGAAAATCTTAAGATTCACAAGAGGACGCACACAGGTTAGTGTAATGGGGTGGTAATAAAAGACTGAATAAATATTTTAAGAAAATATTGAAGCTGTCAAGGCGCTGCGTGACTATTCCCGAGATGTATTCACATAAGAGGGACAGATATTTTTAACTTGTTTAGGCTATAGCGTAGGCTATTTATTTTCCAATGTGGCAGTCTACTTAATCTCTATGTATACCGATTTCGTGGGCTTTGTTAACCTTTTAAAACTTAATTAGTTTTACTAAAACCCAAGTTAAGTAAACCGCTAATAAATAGGCCTATGCCAGTGTTATAGTTGTGATGTAATATCAATACCGAGTTGATATTTGCATTATTCCGAGGTCCGCTGCCTTACGACAGCCTACACAGCCTAACGATTTAAAAATATGATATTATCAAAATAGTGCAAATTACCTTACAAAAGCACTGCAGGTTGACCATCCAGTATCTTAAGATGTCAATTATGACCATTATGGTCATATTCTTCGAACAAATGTGCTCCAGATTTAGGACTCGGGAATTAGTAAGCGGCTATGGATTTAGCCATGGTGTGTTACAGTACATTGCCTTTTCTAAGGTACAACAGCAGCGCCCCTTTCGGGGAGTTAAGTCGTCAACATGTACATGTTTTCACTCCTGCTGCCTACTTGCCGAGAGTGAAGAGAAAGTCATCCTTATCTGATCTACCTTTAAGTGTTCACCTAATACAATGCAAGCAATATTTAATTAACGTGTAAATATATCATTCGATCTGCTTTGCTTTCAAAGTTTGTCCCAAAAATACTAAAATGAGAGCCAACTACTTTAGAATAAATGTCTCGGTTTGGCATATAAAATTATTTCCTTTGCAGAAATGGGGCTGTTTTCTAAGTTCGCATCGCATAAACGAGTTTTGCATAGACTTGTATACCTATGGTTTTAAGTATTAAGGATATTTTACATTTTAAAATTCACCTGGTTTTTTTCGGGTTGAATAAACTCATTGCGTCTTCGCAACGTATAATCATTTTTTCTTTTTTAAATACCATATTAGTTATGGAATAAAACATGCAAATCATATCCACACAAAGAAGGAATTGCTTAGTCAGAAGGGGCAGCCGCGGTACCTGAAGGATCCAAGCTACAAATAAAGAGGAAATCAAATGAAAAATATAACTGCAAATAATGCACTATTTTCCTATGTTACGACAATAACATGAAACAGCTCGTTAAAACATGTAGGTGAAGTTTCAAATGCAGTATTTCTCCTTTGGTTTTACTTTACTGTTGAATCACATTAAGGGGACTTGTTTGCTAAATACTTGTGCGTTTATCTTATTTTCAGGAGAGAAGCCATTTAAATGCGAGTTTGATGGATGCGACCGGAAATTCGCCAACAGTAGTGACAGAAAGAAACACTCCCACGTCCACACGAGCGACAGGCCGTACTTCTGCAAAATGCGGGGCTGCGACAAGGCCTACACGCATCCCAGCTCGCTAAGGAAGCACATGAAAGTTCATTTCAGGCCCTCTCCTCCTCCATCTCCAACTTCCAACACAAAAGCCGCTTACCGTTCCTTGCCCAGTTACACCGGAGAACCCTTTCCCCCGATTCCTGGCCATACAAAATGCCGTACAGTTAAACTATCGCCCAGGGTTAATAACCTCAGCGAGTGGTATGTTTGTCAGGGGACTGCAGGACCTAATATTCTTTGCATTGGGAGCGAGGACGATTCTTTCAGAAATTCAGAGCAAAGATCAATAATCTGATAATGGCGCTATTACACGTGCTGCCAAATATAATAAGCGGGACAGGGATACAACAAGTGTATATGCCGGAAAAGGAATAATATCAGATGTCAAGTCGTTAAGGTCAAGAGCAGTTTAAACCAACGCCCTCCCCCCCCGCCCCAACCCCTTTATCTTTTAATGATAATACGATGTACACGTCCAGGATTGAAATATTCATGAATTATTAATATGTCGCACACAAGAACCAGCTCAAAGAAACAAACATTTCTATGAGTGTGGGACATTAACTATCGTGAGCGTGCTGAATGACGTATGTATGATGTGTGGTAGGAATTACGTTATTCAGATGTCACTGGTTAATTATTTAACCGTGACATTGTCCATTTGATGTAATTATTTACGTAACTCTTCACAGGTGACTGGTTTGATCGATGTCCGATCTCAGCATGAGCTTATAAATCCGAGTTTTTCAGTCAGTTAGCAGCCATATATTTTACATAGAAGAAGGTGGTAACATTTTGATACGCCATAGTCATTCATAGATAAATATCATATGGAAATTATTTTCGATGACGATGACGCTTTTACGTCTATGTTAAAGGAGCATGCTCTTTTCTAGAAATTGTAGGTATAAACTAATGCTAATAATAATTGTTATTCAGATTCTTTAATCTCGAGATCTATTCCCCCGAGACCACGGGAATAGTACCCATCTCATCTACTGGAAATATATAGGTTATTCGTTATTTTCCTAGATTTTCCTATAGGTGTTTTTTTCTGAAGCTGTTTTGCTTCAATAAACCATTCCTACCAAAAACCACAGAAAAATCTATATTAAATGTTAATACATTTAAATAACTGCCAATATGTACTACTCCAATGGAGTCCCTACTTGGAGAACATCACAGAGGCACGACACGGATTCGGACCTACATTTAACACGCACATACGCAACAAGCCTGCCCTGCTAATTCGTCTTCAAATGACCTTTTCTTCGGCGGAAGGACAAAATCAACGGAACGGTTTGGGAAACCTGTAAAAACTGAAAAGAAAACGCAAAATATTTCGATACCGCTAGCTAAAATTAATTAGTGGGTAAAGAAATTAGAAAGCAGCAGCTTTTAACGTTTGGCGCCAAATATTTCAAGAAAAAACGTTACTGCTATGCTCATTTTTCCTTTGGCAGTTCACACCTTAAGAATAAAAATTCGTTCGAGGAATCCAAATAATTTGAAAGACGTATTTGTCTTAGAAATGAAACGTGATTCCTTTGTAGTCCATAAAATATAAACAAAGGGTGAAAAGTAATATTCGGTCTTCGCTCTTGTACTGAGTCATAGTTTCGTGCGATGTTAGCTAAGTACATCTTTACATTAACATATTTTGGCTCCCGTACTCAGTTTTTCTGTATGTACAAAATTAAATTTGATTTGGACCAACTGGTGTTGTGATCCCAGTCTTTTGTCCATAAATTTCTATTTGGAACGATCAAACAATGGTTCTATATTTAACACAAGCACTCCCTGAATGGCGAAAAATAAACAGGATGAAAAATAACCAAACAGATGATTCCTCCGAGTTAAAAGCAGGGAATTAATAAAAGAGTGAAACAGTCACCGTTGAATGAGAAACGCTTTGAAGTGGAACTTATTATCTGTGGAATACTTCTGGGTTGTCCTAACGACGCTGGCGAAGTGAGAGTACTCTCCTTTGTTGACGATTTGTTCTCCTTTATTCAGATACCCGTAGAAATCGGTTACATCGACTACTTTAATCAGTAACTTTCCATGTCAGACTTGCAGACGCCTCTCCATGCAGAACAAAGCAAAAGTCGCAGTAAAAACACCGTCCGTCCTCTTCCATTTTCTTCTTTATGTGGTAATATGCTTCGAGTAGTCTGATTACCCTAAGAAAAGCTGTCAATTCAGATAGCCATTCTTACTTGCAAGTTGCTCTCAACCAAATCTTACGTAGTTCTACAAATCAAATGATTAGATGATTTACTTATACCCACGTACATTCATAGTAGATGCTTTTCAGTAAAAAACCCAAATCAAAGTTAATAAACTAGTATGTATAGCCATTTTCTGCTTTCTAGAAGCAATCCTAACATGCAACGGCATTATAACTCAAGCAGTACAAGCAACTCGCTTCTAAATTTTCGCTTTTTTTTCTTTTCTTTTTTTTTTAATCAACTAATTAATCTGGTGCCTTTATCAAAACCCACAAAAGGAAGGGCTGCATTTTTTACGCTTACTGCCTGGGATTTGAACCCACGACCTTTGCGTTGTTATAGCGCAATTTGTTATTTGTTGGGAAATAACTTAAAAATATACATACAAGACATGTTCTACAAAATAAATATTTTTTTTTCATTTCAACTGTTGCTTGCATTTGCACTTATGCGATGATACATTCCTGAAAATCCGAACAAATCTTAGGAGGACCCTTAAGTCTTGCATTGTGATTAAGCGCACGGATTCGCCTGCAGGTTATATGTTCACGGTCATGGGGCGGACGCTGTTATTGTCTCCTTGAAGAAGGTGCTCAATTATCCAACTATTCAAACAGGTAAAATGTATAAAGTGTTTGAATGAAAGCCTCAGTTAAGAACTTAAATATGTGATTTTCAAATGATCGAGAAGGTCAAATTGTTATTAAAAGTATTAATTACTTGTGGCCCACAGAAGATAACAACAACAATAATAATAATAATAATAATAATAATAATAATAATAATAAACAATCGTCATCATTAGGTTATAATAATGATATTATATTTCTGAATTTCAAATAGAAAGAAATATTACCGTTTAATTTACCGAAAGACTAATCTGTGCAAAAACTGATCATTAGGTGCCGTTGATAACTTGCGGTAGGTATGTGTAAGGTTCGGCTTTATTGGCGAATTTCAGAGACAACTTGTTGATGTTGCAGGACTCCAGTTCCAGCAGCTGCGATTTCACCTATTAGCCCCGATGTCTTTCAGACGAGACGGTTTTACTCTAACCTTAGACAATGGGCTCTCCGGGGTACCACTCGTCTGACCTATGCCCACTTTTAAAGCTTTCATAAGATCTTCATTAAATCAATTACGAAGCAAGCATATCAAGACGTACTTATCATTACCTCTGAAAATCTATATTAATATAGCCGGTTTGCAGCAGAAACGCTAATGGACTTCTGCAAGATCTTTTGACTGGTTGCATTTTTTCCTCCTTAAAAATCTTAAAGTAGATTACTTGGGCTTGGAGTTTCTTCGTGCGTGGTGTATTCAGTTAAAATACTTATAACTCATTTATTAGGCGTTTTGAAATAGCAATGTATTATAGTTTAGAGACATGTCTGCAAAACTTCTGAATTTGTGAATAAAAGCAATAGCTTTCGCTTGTCTGATGCTACGCATAACATGAAATATTTCAAATAGTAATAACAAATCTTGAGAAAATCATGCTTATCGGTTACAAGTGAGGCGTGCGTTTGGTCCTTTATACGCCTCTGTACGTTAAATTGTATATTAAATTAAGTCATACCCTCGTTAACGAAACCAGTTTGTTATATTATGAAACGAATACAACTTTCGATCAAAACTTTCAGAAAACTTTACAAAAACTAAATCATTCTACATACTCCGTTTGCCAGACACGGACTAAATTAAAATACGGAAACAAATCACGTGCGGACGTGATTTAAGGCGTGACTTCTTCACCTTTTTGGAACTAAATTAAAATTTTCAACTTCACGTGGGTAACAACAGTTCCCCCTACTGGGATTAAATATGAACGCTCCTGTCCGCAAGTCCAGTTGACTGAACACTGAACGTTACTTTCCTTCACATACCAGACAAGCGGGATGTTTAAATAATATATATTTTATGTTCTTTTTGGCTAAGGTATACTAGTCCTTTGTGCTAAGACTAAATCTCGGCTCTTTCTGTTTCCTTTAGATTAATGGTGCCCTAAATCAAGCATAATATTATATCAATGACACACTGTATTTTTTGGAGATAAAGACCTTAAGCAAGAATCTCCGCTAATTCAGCGAATTAGGCAGAATTTAGTAGAATCTCGATTTACCGGCAATAGTAAACCTGGCCATAACTTTGCGTGGGATATGAAAGTTTTATATTCGCGCATAATTATTTATAAATATTAGTATTTTGCATGCAAGATATAGATTTTGAATTTATAATATAAAATAATAATAAGTAATAATTTGTTTCGTTTTTGAAAACAATATTAGTAACATTTGGCAATCTCAATTTCCTAAGTATGACAGTATCAGATTCCATGTAGCTGCAATGCCTGTCTACTATTTCCACGTGAGTGGAAAACCAAAAGAAATGCACAAGATTCAAGGCCAAATTCTGTAGTGTATTTTTCAGGCACATCAGCTGCAAGTTTAAAAAACAATTAGTTGACCTGAAAAGGAGCCATTTCAGATATAGTTCTGCTGAACAGTATTCTACAGGATACAGTATGTCATCCAAACCGTGCAATGTTCCTCCACTGTCAGAAATAAAGTACCAATTTATACCTTCAAGGGTAAAATTACTTGTCAATTGGGCTGTACCCTCAAAGTTCTGCCAGCTGTACCCTTGCTGTGGGTAAATGTACCTTTCAAGGTACAGAAATGGACTCTGATGAACTTTTTGCAGGTTTTGGGGTAGATTAATGCTGTTTGTACATTGAGAAACAAAACTGTACCTGTTTTTTTTTCTGACAGCACACAGGAGAAGCCTGATTTACATCTCAAGTTAATTTTGTGAATTTCAATAATGACATCGAACTGAAAAGAAAACAGCGAGAAAAAAAATGAAAGCAATGACCTGTGAAAACATGCAAAGATGAACAAAAACTTGTCCTGGTTGTAACTGTTAATTTGGCCTGTTGCCTTATTGCTTTGGCTGCAACACCTGTCTTAACAATTTGTGAACCACTGAAATACAGACAGCGGAAAACAAAATTACTATTAAAGCCATTCATAACTGTTTAGGTGCTTGGGGACAACGCAGGTTTCTGTCTGTTTTGTTAAGCTAAAATTAATAAATACTGAAAATAATTGCATCTAAGCCTATACATAACGTCAAAAGGTAGCACAATAAGACTGCCTAATCTTCAGGAAGTGATTTTGCTGTTCACTGGGGAATCGAGTGTAATATGTAATCATCTATCTAGGGCTAGCATTTATGACAATTCCTTCCATGTAATCATTATGCTCAAGTCTTAATTAAAAGTATTTTAATTAAGAAGCAGTAGGAAAAAATGTCTTGTTTAGAAAACAGTCAAATTAAAGCATTTTCGTAGTGGATAAAAGGAGCGATATTGAAATAAAGTGGCGTCCCATGCAGGGCTAATGCAGACTCCAGGCCTCGCACACCCGCAAGCAGGATAAGTGCTTAGGAGGTGCATGTATGATGTCATCTTAAGAATTACACGAATGTAAAATGACCGAAGTATTATCTAATTGAATAACAGATAACATTTGTCATCATAATGGGAAAAAAATCGAATTTAAAATAGTTGTAATAATTATTCGCTAGGATGAAATACGAAAATAATCGCAGGCAATAAACGTTTTATATTCGCACAATAAGCGCGCGAACATGACTGCAAGACATTTCAGGCTACCCAAAATGACACATCATACGATTCCACTACTTAAACATTCAATGATGATCGACTTCATGGAGATTAAAAAAAAATTCTGAAAAACAATTTTAAAAAGTCTTCTGCAAGATACCTGTATTACACGCATCTGAAATATCTGAATGTTGCTTCAGTGTCTAGTGTTCGTTTTAGTTGGGATTGGGAATTCGCTGGGACATTAAAAACAGACCTATACATTTACTCCTCAAATAGCTTTTCGCTTTGATTGAAATATATCAATTTATTTCACAAGTTGTCTGAAACAATGATACTTTATTAAATGTAATTAACCAGAATAACCAGAAATAAACTAATATTGAAATAATGTTGTCTATTTTATTATTGATCAGGCACAAAAATACTAATTTTATATATATAAACGAAAAAAAAACAGATTTCATGCACGACCAATACGCCTGTAAAGATTTTAGGTATGAATACGTCCTCCTGCAGAAACAAGGGCGACGACAAGGCAAGGGTGACGGATCGCGTTCGACCGCCCGCCGAGCCGAAGCCTTGAAGTGCTCATGCCGGCGCTGATCACTGCTGTTACTCTGTGTATATGTAAAGAGCACAGCTGACTGATCATTCGTGCCTTTTGGCTGTTGGCATCCGCAAAGTGCCAACTAGCGCATTTAAAAGCAATGAATGCACGTGTAAATACACAGCTTTGGCTGCATTATTTACCTAACATCTATTTGTATAGAGGTTTACCAAGGTACGTCAAATCCAGGCCTTTATTTACAACCTGCGGTCGGGAAACATACAGGTATCTTGATTATGTCCTGCTTTCCTCATTCAATTTATTATTATTTTTTTCAAATAAATTAATGTTTTGCATAGATATAAATACCGAAGCTCTAAGCTGGGCAACAGGAAAATATTTTTACATGAAGGAGAGACATAGGCAACCTAATGAAAATATTGAAACACGTTTATTTTATTTTATTTTAAAATACGTTTAATAAGCAGTAATGCAAGAATGTTATGTCACTGATTATTCTTAATAACGAATATAACTTTCAGGAATTTTGGTGTATGTATCTGTCAAAAATCTAAATAATTGGGCATAAAAATGAATTAATTTGAGCTCGTTTCTAATTCGATTTATTTTATATGGCGGCCCTTCCCCGTACGGCTGCCCCAGTGCGCTTAATGGAGCGCGTTCCAAAAACCATAGCAGAACGCGGAGGTGCCAGGAAAGGGGGAGGGTATAGCGGAGTTTCATCGTGCCAAAAAGCCTCAGTGTTTATTCTTTATTACAATAAAGGGAGGGGGGGGTGGTTGTGACGCATTTAAAAAGCGACGGTGACACGGCTAACTAAGCTGTTTCGCTAACCACATCACTCTAAGCTATACTTTTTTAAAAGCAGGTTCTGCCAACCAATTTCATCCGTTGTTTTAAGTGTCTAGAACGCCCCCAGAATTTTTCCGATTATACTGAGGAAGTCGTATTTCCTCAAAATACTATTATTATGTCACACAAGGGCAGTAATCTGTGCCATTCATTTAGTAATATTAATACAAGTTTCAGGACTACATACAGTACAATTATCGGCAGAACAGGTAATAAAGGGTCAAAGTTCTGCGCGTGACTGCTTGCTGATATAGACAATCACAGAGGACCAGCATACCCCTTTTCTAACGCGTAGGACGTATAATCACTAAATACTAGGCTAATTAACTTCCCCATATCAAATGTGAAATATAACAGACCAAATCTGTATTGTCAATAATTAATTACGTGATTCATTCAAGAGCTACCCCGTCCTAGAATATGCGACTATGGATCTCTTTAAGGGCATAAAAAACATCTAAATTATCTAAAAGCATTTTTGAAAGCAACATAATAATTTTGGTTTAATTACGCCATTGACAATGACGTATACATATTGGCGAAGAATCACGCTCTGCCACAAAAAGTACGCGTTCATGTACCGTCCCTGGAAACGGGATTCCTCGTAACTGCCTGTTCCCTGGTATACTCGCTTCTAACGACAGGGAAGCCAAGCCGAAAGTTTATAAGTATCCGATTTATCTTTTTCCTGGCTTCGAGAATATCCGCTGACAAATTTTATGATGCGCGCCTGCGTCCTTCAGTTCTTATTAAAACCCAGTGGGGGTGTGGAACCAGTTGGACCAATGCCCAGCAAACTGCTCTGCGCACAAAATTGTATTTCTGAAATATTTTGCCTTCCTGTTCCATCATTCTGATTTCAGGATAATATCATCATCGATTACTCTAATCATAAAGCTTTACAGTGGTTTAAAATAAATTACTGGTATGCCATAAAATCAAAACAGGAAAATGAAGCGAAATGTAATGACATGTATGACTGCAAAAATATGGGCAGCTTTAATTTTTTATATGTGAATATGGTCTAAATAGTACCAAAAAATCACAATGTACGTCATATACGGTATACAACGAAATACAAACGCCTACATTTACAGGCTTATTGAAAAAAGGTATATGTATCACCAGGGGTGCCGTAAAGGAGGTGAAGATAGGACGATTCCAATGGCCCCTGAGCGGTCAGTTTGAGAGGTCTAAAAACTTGGAACGTGACTGGATTCGGGAATTGTTTTGAAACGGTTCTAAAGGCTCTAAAATAAATACGAATGCCATCACGTGTTGCACTTTTATTATTCGACAGGACAACTGTAGCCCAACTGTAGGACTATGTAAGTATGTATGCAGAATGTAGACCTATTTTAATTCCACATTGTAACAACAAATAGCCTACATTTAGGAACATATAAAATATCATAAATCAACATATGATGAAATATCATAAATCAACACGGCATTATATATTAAAACACAATCGATCGCTGTGGCAAAGGACTTCATTGTAACATCTGGTAGCGCTAGCTGGAAAATATTGCTCTTCAGATTTATGGGCGAGATGGGAATTATCGGACGCGATCGAAGGAGGACGGTGCCGTGTAAACAGGGGTCTTAGAACATAGATGCAATAAAACGACTGATGCTCAGAAGGCCGAACAATGGGAAACTTTGGGAAACTTTGTCGCCGTGACAAACGCTGATTAACATGGCAGTCAAGACCTCTCTTAGTTTACTTGTCTCCTAGCAACGGCAGACAAAGAGACTCGCTTTTAGAGGAGTATGCAGGCAGACGCCCGGGCCTTTGATCTGTCACCATTTAAAAGAGGGAATAATTTATAACTATCCGGGGGGCACGGTCGCCAACCTGGTCCCAGTATTAGAAGCGTCAATGGCACTCTACATTTAAGGAAAATCACCTTTCTGAACAAATACTATAGAAGTTAAACTCAAAGCCAGAAATTTCTCTAGTAAAGACAAAAACTTCCACCACGTGGCACTCTAAAGTATTCATAATGTTTTTAAATTGTTAATTTTGGTATACCATAATTCTTAAAACAAAACCTGAAAACTTTTTGGACAGTATTGAATCATTGATATTAAGTGATATTTATAATAGGCTAACTGCAAAAATCTTCACCACTAAGTGCAAGAAAATACAGTTAACACAAGAATGCCAAATAACAAAGACTGACGACAGATTACGCGGATCTTTGGTTCACATACCCTGAAACACCTGAATGATGTCAATGAATTTCATGGGCGTCTTGGACACGCACGCGAGCACGCGTGTGCTCGCACAGGGGATCACAAATTACTACCCATCCTGCCATTTGAAATAATAACAAAAAAACATCTCATGATTTGTGTATAACTTATTTATTCTGAGACAAGAACGTATTTTTGCGAATTCCTTTAATACTTAGATGTCGACTCACTATGTTTAGGAATCCGTCAATCCAATCGAACGGCGTGACGTTTTGCTCATAAAAGCTGTTTTGCTCATAAAACCGCCCTTTCACAATATTGTCTAATGGGCTTATCTGTATATCATCCTTACACAGGTTTACGGCCGCACGAAACGATACACATATCAGTTATTTTATTGAATAGATCGACGGTAGTATATCAATTTCACATACCAGACTGTCAATTTCACGTCAGTCTTTAACAACCCATCATAGTTTGCGTTTGTCCGCGTATCTTCGCTATAATTTCATAAAAGGATATTCGGCTATGTGCTATTAGGCAAGAAACTTGTTTTTGTATCCTCATGATATTACTATTTTTGTACTGTTTTAAGAGATCAGTGCCTCTGGATAAAGACGTTTTATAAAAAATAATATAATCCTCGGGTGAGTAAATGGGGATAAAATCCGCTCCACATCACTCCCATTTGGATTTATGACAAAATGGATTTCCCGCCTGAAATGTGCACGCTGATTTATGACAGCCGTTTCATTACTCATATAATTATTGAATTAGGCTCATATGTTATAATCATTTTCACAACTGTTTAAATGGTAATTCGCGAACAAGCTTAGATTGCATATCTGAGTCAGTTATGAGATAGGAAGTGGCATATAAAATTACAAGGAATAATCCCCAATTATTGACAACAAATATGTTAAAGAATTGCATTTGTAATCCCAAAGATTTGCAGAGGTGAGTGAAATACTACTACTAATACTATGACTACTACTACTACTACTACTACTACTACTATGATTATGATGATGATGATGATTATGATGATTATTATTATTGCTATTATTCTTATTACAACAACAACAATAATAATAATAATAATAATAATAATAATAATAGTGCTACACTGTCAGATTGAAGCCCTTCAGCACCATTTGCAGCACAAGCTGACCGAGTTGGCAGAACATGACAAGCACAACACACTGGAACAGCAAAGAGTTAAAAAAAAAAAAATGACAGAAGACAGGTCTCAGGACTGGTAGACGAGATAGCAGGGAGAAAATGGGAATGAGGCAACAGAAGACTGGGCTACTGCCATTAGCAGGAAAGACCCCCTCAAGCCTCGAACACACAATGGGGGGAACGTGGCGGCATGCCACAGTCAGGCTTCACACAGCCGCGTTTCTGTCCTTCTCTCAGCAGAGAACACAGGCCGCAGACAGCTCTCTGCAGACAGTGGCATTGGAAGTCAAACATTAAAACTTCAGCCTTTCACCATTGCAGTAATTTACTGTGCTTTTTTTATTGTCAACTGTAACCCATCCTATGTGTCTCTTACTTATTGTCTGAGCAGCTTTTCTTGTGGAGCTCATCCGTAATGAAACAGACACGTTCCTTCTGTACCGTAATACCTTTCTATCAGTCCATCGGGTTTTAAATAACCATTTACCCGCGCATTGTGAATACTATCGTATCGCCCGCACATCCACCCGCAGACTAAGAGTACCTATATACCCTCACGAGTAATGGATACTGGTGGAAAGTTCAGGTTCAGTAAGTATAAATCCTGACCAAGATTTTGTTCCAACCAGCCAGTTGAGTACGCTGTGAACATGACTTTTTATGCTCAACTGTATGGTTGGAACAAAATCTTGGACCGGATTTGTACTTCCTGAACCTGAACTTTACACCTCTGTCCCTTACCTTTCAAGGCATATAGATGCTCTCGGTGTGCAGGTGGAACACCGAACACTGTATCACTGCAAGCATGATACACTGCAGCTGGAGCAGGCTTTCAACCCAAGACCCCTGCAGTAGAGGAGATGGGAACAAAACCCACTGGGACCTCAAGGTCGGGAACTGCATGTGTGGTCTACAGTTATTTTAAAAGTGGAGGAGAGTTTAAGGTACAAGCCTTTCTTCTACTGAATGTTAAAAGGGAACACACCACATTTCAATATTAACATGACATTAATATGACAATCCATAAATGCAAGCAAACATATTTCATTCTATCAATTTTCCAGTTGCTTGTCCTGCTTGTGGTTTCCTGGAGCCAACAGCAAATAGCAGAAGACAACATATTGCATCATTTATTATTCATAATATGGGGAATTTGGAATTCCAGTTGGTCTTTGGACTGATGTAGGAAATGCACACACACAACGTCAAGGTGGGATTCGAACCCTCAGCCTTCATTGTGTGAGGCGTCATACCAGCCGAAGGAAAACAATGTTTCTCCATTGAATGAACAAAATTAAATCAATTTGGCCTCACAACACCTCAGAAATAATGTGTAGTTTGAAATTTAGTGAATACTTAGCAAAATTCTGGGAATATGACTGGATTCTTTTTTTTTTTTACTATGAAATCCCTGTTCGATCAAATTATTTCCTAAGGAAAAGTACATTTAATAGTGAATTTAATGTGTTGCTTAGAGGAAGTTATGCATTAAGCACACTGTATACAAGAATCGAAGCGATCAAGTTCATGAAAAATAATTTATAGATTAATTGGCTCAGTGCGATGCTAAGAGTCTATGAAGGGAGAAAAGCCCACGTGAAGTTTGTTCAGTCGTCTTGCACAATTACCCCAGAAAACAAGAAAATTTATGTGATGTTCAGATAACCAGGGCTGGGGATTTGCATCTCGCCCAAGCTCTGTGTGTGTGGAATTTGCATCTTCCTCCTGCAGATTTTATTCTGGTCCTCCTGTCTCCTCCCGCAGTCTACAGGCCTGCAATTAGGCAAATTGGCATCTCTAAATTGCCCATAGTGTGTGCATGTGTGTGCCCTGTGACGGACCGGCATGCTGTCCAGGGCCTTTCTCTGCCTTATGTCCTGCGCTGCCCGGGATCAGCTCCAGGCTCCCAGCAAAATGGAAGGTGGATGTACAGTCATACAATCCCCAGACCATATGCCTGCCATCAGAATAAGCCTTCTTTTGATTGTCGAGCATCCTGTTGAGAGCACCATGATTTGGGGCTGCTTGTTCACAGTCCCTCACTGCAGGACCCACGATGAGATGGGAAATGTTTAGATCTTCATCAGTCGTAAGACTCTGCCTGGACTGACTTAAAAAATATCCAACAGAACAATAAGCAAACCCATTCAAAATGTTTATTATAACTTCGTTCTTTGTCCTTACTGCCCCTGTCCTTCTGCACCTGTCCTTCCTGCCCCATCCTTCTGCACCTGTCCTTACTGCCCCTGCCTTTACTGCCCCTGTCCTTCTGCACCTGTCCTTCCTGCCCCATCCTTCTGCACCTGTCCTTACTGCCCCATCCTTCTGCACCTGTCCTTACTGCCCCTGTCCTTCCTGCCCCTGTCCTTCCTGCCCCTGTCCTTTTGCCCCTGTCCTTATGCACCTGTTCTTACAGCCCCTTCCTTCTGCACCTGTCCTTACTGCCTCTGTCCTTATTGCCCCTGTCCTTCCTGCCCCTGTCCTTCTGCACCTGTCCTTACCGCTCCCTCCTTATGTACCTGTCCTTCTGCACCTGTCCTTACTGTCCCTGTCCTTCTGCACCTGTCCTTACTGTCCCTGTCTTTATGCGCTTGTTTTCATTAATCTTAATCTTTATTAATCTTATTAATCTGTCCTTTCTGGTTCCGTCCTCACTACTCTGCCCTCTGCCCTTACAGCCCCGTCCTCTACTGCTTACAGCCATGAATTTACTGGCTCACTTCCCCTCCTTAAGCTGGCCATATACATCAGATAAAATCAACGCTGTTTTGGCAATACAATACCACATGACGCATAATCACCATGCTGCTCCCCATATTGGCTCACTGCTTGTGCGGCGCCACCTCATCCCACCCACTGTACCTGATTGGCTGACGTTGGCTGTGGGGTTGGTCAGCAAGACTAAGTTTGCAGTGACTGGCTTGTTTTGCACTGCACCACACTTTTGTGCGTTTCACTGGAGTTTAAGCATGAGTGCTGCTCATATGAAACTGCCCCACTTATCCGGAATTATTGTCCTGCATGGGGGAATCGGGGTTTGTGACATAAGGCGGCTTTAAAATTTCACAAACTGCACATAACACTGATATAAACCCTGATATTCCGGATATAAGTCCTAAATCCATTCCTCACACCTCCATTCAGGTCACCTTTTGGTTCTGTTCCAGCACCTGCACGCCTTAGCCAGGTAACCCAGCCTTTGATAATTGCATGTCTACTAGAATCTGAGTACAGAATAGACAGACAATTGGGGGGGGGGGGTTGGTTTGAGGTCTGGTTTGAGAACAGAGATGACATGCTGGTATAACATTCTACAAATAGCTTGGTGTTATCGCATGTAAGTAGGGCATCAATACATGACAAACATGAAAAAATACAAAATACTTCGCAAAATACTTCTTGAATGCTTTTCAGCTAATTTGCCTAACTTTATAATAGTGGTGTAGTGGCCGACCTTAACCCGGCACGCAAGTAGCCAAGGTGAGACCCTTTCCAGAATAAATTAGTGTATTAATTACCAGGAAATGCGAGACAAAGCCAGCCAGCACTGCCACATGTTCTTAGAGCGTCACCAAGCCGACACGAGCCTGTTTCCCCTCCATCACATTGAGCCGAGCTTTCGCAGCGATCCTGTAACCTGCAGACAGCTTCACGCAGGGAGCTCCAGGTCATCACAGTAACGACAAATGATGTCACAGGTAAACGAGACCCACTGACTACACTATATGAAAAAGAGCTTCGCTTTTCGTACCTTTGCGGACGAAAAAAAACAACCAACAAAAAAACAAACATGATCTTCAAAAGTAAAGAAATGGAGTGCAGCCAAAGAAATGGTAGAACCTAGTGCTTTTCCTTGCCTTTTATTTATTTTTCAAAAGGATATTCGATTATTCACTCACAGTGGTCGCTTTTTGAAGGAGATTGGTGGAAAAAATAATAAAATGATTTGGCAAATTTAAATCAACCTTCCAAATTCAGTTTAATGCGGTGGAGCGAATGCATTGCTGTATAGGTAACACAGTACATTCTGCAAACAGCAATTACGTATTCATTATCAGATGTGCAGTGGGGAATCACTGCCAGTTACGCACTCACCAGGACTCCTCTTCCGTTGCCTAGCTACGGAGCTCTAACTGGGGATTTCTCTGTTCATTTCTGCAGATCACCCTCATGCTATTCTCATTAAATTAAATTACCCACTATTTTCTTTTTCCTGCTCTATTAAACGTCAAAACGTTCAGTGCTTTTACTTTCTTTTGAGGAACACAAAATATCTGCCGGCAAACCCATAAACACTAAACAGTGCGACTAGGTTTAACTGTTACAGTCCAAATACGATGAGTAACAACAAAAATAATGAAACTACTTAAATATTTAATGAAGGCTTTTCTATACTACAGTTAGAAGTGTAGATAGGGACTCTGTATGTGTCTACAGATGTAGTAATGCAAGTCCTTGTATTTGTGCATATATATGTGTTCATCTTGTTTGTGTTCGCACATCCGCGCATGCTTAGACTTCTTCCATCGACCGTCTTTTCTTTACTCATATCACGGTCCCCAAGCTATCATTCAAAACCATTTACAAGCAGCATGCAGCATCATAAACAGCGTAGCTACGAGCGAAGAGCTTACGTTCTGCCCCATTGTGTGAGGACATATATATACAGTGAAACAGGCAAATGTCAGCGTTAGTACCACAAAAGCGCAGAGGCAGCGAGTAATACAGCGCACAAGTAACGCATCAAACCGAATAACGGAAACTGAAGGGAGCAATAACGCAAAGCGGAAGGACCGAAGGCCGGAGCTTTTAGCTTGTGCCGACAGCGGCTGTCCCAGCACAACAACCAAGATGGCCGACGGCGTCTGCCCCAGCACATCAACCAAGATGGCCGACGGCGTCTGTCCCAGCACAATAACCAAGATGGCCGACGGCGACCGCAGAAGACCATCCATAGCTGCAATCTTCACTGTCGCCTTCGCTCTCCGTCGCCCAAATTTAGGGTCTTCCGGCATTTATAAACAAACGTGCATGGGGCGGGTTGACAGAAACCAGCCAGGCGTCCTCAACGACAACCTGTCCTCTTCTCCTCTTCTATCTCAAAACAGAATTCGATTGTGGAGCCAAACACTCAACCTTCTTTGCTGGAGGAACAAATTGAACACTTGGCAGCTCCCCGGGGGGGCAATGGCAGCTCTGTAGGGGACCGGGGGCTCACACTGCTTCAACGTGCTGTTCAGATCTCACTCCCTTCCAAAATTCCTACAGCAAGCACAGGTCTACTTCAGTATCACCCTTAATGGTACTGGCCGTTCACCTGACCGGCTCGCTGGTTTAAACCTCACTGCTTTGAGCTTATATGATACATATATGACCCAGCATGCAGTGTTTACCTACCATATGGCAGGGGGGGGCAAACATTAAATGCACTGATATGAAAGCAGTTTCCTCTGTGAGGTTGAATAGACCCGCCACACTTGTCCTCCTAAAAAACTATAGAAATTTGCCAGAAATATTGAATGCCTGCATGGATGGTATTAGCATGACACCTAGAGACAAACAAGACTGCAGAGTTACAGAAGCCATAATTCGCAAAATTGATGTAAAAATTATTTTGTTCACCTCATCCTTAAAACACGGTGGTTGTTTTTCGTTCTTAACAAAGCTCATTCCCCACAACAAACCCATTTACAGCTAGTGCTGGACTGTGTGGGTTTAACCTTTGCTTCAAAATTCACCAACTGGAAAAAAAAACCTTTCAAAGCACAAAGTCACGAAGCCCGGCAGTAGTAACGCAAGAGCAGAAACTGCCCTGCCCCACAATACTGTCCTGTGCATCATGGCCAGACAAACAATCTCAGGCAGCGTCACCTAATCCGGTCCCGGGGGACTCGCAGACAGTCCACGTTTTTGCTCCCTCCCTGCTTCCAAGGAAAAATGTGGACTTTCTGGCTAAGAGCTGGGAGGGAGCAAAAACGTGGACCGGCTTTGGATCCCCACAGACCGGCTTGGGAAACATTGATCTCAGGTAAGATCAGAAGCCCTTGAAATACCCCCACCCACTTTTTAAAAATAAATAAATATTCAATCAACACATATTTTAAAGAGAGTCACTTTGATTATCTCTCCTTTCCCTCTCAGTTGGAAAAAATCATATCTAAGAGATTTGCATAAATACAAGCCATCAAAGTCTTTTCATCTTCAATGGGGTTTTTCAAACCCCAAATAAGCTTTGTACTGTAATCATCAGAGGTCACAACCCTGCAGGATAAATGCTACCATGGCAACAAAAAGCGACGCTCAGAGCTTAGCGTGTTCCTGTGAACAGAAAGAAAGACCAGGCCCTGAACCACCCCCTCTCCCTGCATGTCTTTCACAAAAATGGTCAGTTTTTCTCACACAAGCCAGCAACAAATACTTAGGAAACTTAAGTACCTAACTTACTAAGGTAAAACAATACCCATATATTGTTTTAAGTCGTCTTACCGTCAGCTTCGCTGCTACTCTTTGTTGCTTTTCTGTATTTTAATCCTTAAAAAAACACATGGTAACACTTTACCTGAGGGTACGACTTATATAACATTATGCTATTAATTATGTATTAATTAACCACAAACTAGGTCTTAGTTACATATTGATCTCATGCTTGTACATCATTGATGAATCGTAGCGCATCTGTTATCTCAAGCAATTACTCTTTCTGACACCGTATCAGTTAATTATGTAAAACTTGGGAACAACTGAAGTCATGAATAACACAAGTCAAACACTGATGTCATATTTGTTCATCATTAATATAATTAATCATCTTTTACCTCAAGCAGTTACTATATTGGTTACTATGTCTGATAATTCTGTAATTTTTTGTGAACTACTAAAGGAATATCTAAGGAATTAATGAAGGAACAAGTATGAATGAATACCACAAGTGAAACACTGACCTCATGTTTGTACATCATTAATGAATCATGATGCATCTTTTATCATTAGTAGTTACTGTATTTGTTCATGATTTATAATTCAGCAGTGACAGAGTTAATACTAAGTAGTGCCTGAATATATGATGAACCTGATTAAGACCATCCCCCCAGTTTCTGAAAAAAAAAAATTTATAAGGAAAGTTTTTGGAATACCAAACCTCATCCTTGTAAAGAAAAAATAAATATTTGACATATAATAAGTTAACCAGCAATTGGATTACAATAAATGTGTTAAATAGCAAACATTTAAAAAAAAAACCCAAATGTATTATGGAGGGGGGGGTGGTAGATAATGAGTATTACAAAATCCACAGCCCTTGGGGGGCTTTTAGATGCAGCAGACCCACGTGAAGAGGGTACATTGAGGAGAACAGTTTAGCCATAATAATAAATGATACGACATCTCTTGTAAAATGAAGGTTGCTATCATCTGGTATGACTTTCACGCTATTTGACTCTTACAGTCACACAGGAAATCTTACTCCAAAACTATTAGGTCAAGCCAAAGTACTCATTACAAAGTGTCATATCTGGTGCCCTCTGCTCCATTTTTTGTCTAGGCTCCGAATATAAGACAACGCCACTTAGATATATAAATATTTGGATCCACACGGTATTTCTGCCCCCTCAAGTGGCATCTTACCTCATCAGTTTACCTTAAACCTTCAAAATATCTTAAGACTGTGGAGTGAAGACAACCTGGGAAGACAACAAGGAGAGGAGTTTGAATGAGTCTGTGAATGAAAGGTAGTTGATTAAATGCTTCCGGCCTCTTGTGGAAGTGCTCATTTCACACGGGGGAGAAGAGACAAAGGGAGGACTGAGGGGCTGAATGGAGGGAAGAAGCAGCTGCCCCTCCAGTCACAGCGCCGGCTGCTTCGACCGCCAAGGCCCACTTCTCACAATTTATGGCAGAATTGCCACTGGACAAAGACCGGTGCTACACTTGTTATGGTCTAATAAAGCTGCTCTGTCAAACAAGGGCAGTGGACAGGCAAAGGGGCAGCGAGACAGCATCACACAAAAGGAGACATGGAAGAGCTTCATTCACCGGCATGTTACCATCCATGTTTGTCTCCTTGTATAAATAAAAGGGAATAAAATAAACACCAGGATTTACTGCTGAATTTACAAGCCAGGGAATGAATGACTTTGTGCATTCGGGTCCAGATTGACAGCGACGCAGTGATTGTTTAACCCACTAAGATTATCAGGAGAAAAAGTACACATTGCAAGAAACCTCGTTGTCCAAGCAGATTTTTTTCTTTCTCTTAAAATTTTGACAAAAAACTTTTCAATGTTATTCTGGTAGGGAGAAGGATTGTGTGATATTATTGTTTTATATGTGTCCCACAAGCTAGCATAATATGTAACATTTTGGCGAATACTAATGAAGGCTAATGAAATAAGAGGCTATTAAAAGCTCCCCCCACCTGAACATTATAACTAGTTAGTAAATGATTTGTAAAAAAAAATCTAATGTCATGAACTTGAATCGGTAAACAAATCTGACTGAATTATTATTTGTACACGTTATGTCAATTTTGTGTACAATGCAGAGAGAAAATCTACACTCCACATGAAACAATAATATGATCATTACTTACACACGTAAAAAAATATAAACACATTGATTAGAATTTAGTCAGTCTTCTTTGTTTACATCTATCCATTGTGGCTGTAAGGAATTCTCCAGTTGAGGGGGGTCAATGTGTGCCAGTCTTGCTCTGGGGGGGGGGGGGGGGGGGGGGCGGGTGTGCCCCGCAGGGTGTCGGCAAACCCCCCCACCACGCGCTCTGGCGGGGCAGCAAAAAAAAAGAACAA
>JAABNY020000034.1:16707197-16717422 GCA_015164015.2 Brevimyrus niger
TTAAATTGGTCAGTAATCTGATTTGGTTGATTTTTATGACACATAGACAACCCCCCCCCCCCCCCCCCCCAAACCCACAAAAACCCACAAAAACCCAGCACACAGAAGTCTAATAGCCAACGGCTGCCCTCCATCAAACTGATCTCACACAGCTTCTATCACAGAGGGGGCAGTAAGCCTCTTAACTGCCCTTTTTCCCCCGACTTTCCAAGGAATTCGCTTCCCACCCGCCGCACTCTCTCCTCTATCAGCCACCAGTCGGTGTCCAGACCGCGGCGCCGTCTCCACAAGGGAAGAGCTCCATCATGTACATGGAGGTAAGCCTGGGGGAGGGACCGGGGGAGGGTCGAGGCGAACACCCGCGTCAGCACATGCCGGCCTGCCAGTCAGCATCATTCCAGGACGGGGATCCATCCTCTCGGTAATGTCACAGGGCCAGATGTCTGCGTCCAGATGATGGTCTGTTAGTTCAGGACCAGATGGTCTGGAGCAGCAGAAAAAAATGGGCTCGGTGTTATGCTGATCGTTATAAGACTCAGAAGTAGGGCTAACCAGACGAATATAAAACCAAGAGATGATACAAATCCAAAGTACTATCAATATAAACACAAGGGGTGATAAGTGCAACAAATTGATAAGACGCGCAGGGAAAACACTATGCTGAGGGAGATGGGATTTCAAGCAAAAGAAAAGACTAGAAACAATTAAGCTACAATGTAGCCTAAAATAACAGCTGTGCTGTAAAGGACACAGATTGTATTTGCTATAGGATATTAGTAGCACTGTGAAAATGCACGATGCAGTGACTTTTTACTTGTTAATTTAGCACTTGCCAGTTATAATTACTACACTGATAGAAATCGGATCGGTGAATGCTGTGCATTTACGCTACTTTAACACAAGATGACACTGTCCTTAATTCTTAGAGTCACTATGAGCCTTTGGAATAGGAAAACTGACATATTGGTTAAATTCTTTGGAAATGATTAATCGAAGTGAACATGTCCATTAAAAATAATAAAAATAACAAAAACGTTTAATATTTCCTGTTTTAGGTACTAACTACATTATTATAATTGCTACATTTTGAGTTGACCAGTATTGCTTTTTCCCTCAGAGGCATTAGAGACAGGACCTGCATATTTTTAATTATACCAATAAAGCGGCGTATGTTACTCATAGCACACTCACTACAGGGGCCCCTGGCTGTTGTCGTCGTCTTTCAGACGGAGTGTGACTCACTCAATCCCTCAAGTACCAAAGCGTTTTGCAGCCCACTGCGCGCCGCCATTTGCAGTGATCTGGAGGTGAAGGACAGGTAGCCTGTCGATGTGGGAGCTCTCCTTGCGCACACTGCGTAACGACCCTCTGACAGATGACAACCTGACAATGCTACATGTTAAATCGCCTAATGAACTGGATTAATAGATTCGCTCACTCAACCTTTGCGTACCTGAACGCTCTATGCAACGTTGCCACTGATCAATCGCCGTTTCAGAGGTCGCGGATTTTGGATTGCGGGCGCGACGGCGATGTCAGCCATTGTGTAAGGATTCTTGGTATTTCGGCACGATGTCACCTCACTTACTCCCCATTACACCTCTAACAGCCCTTGAATCGCAAGCTCGCTTCCCCAAGGACGCCCCGTCAGACGGTTTGCCCAGTGAACATAGCTAAGTCCCTCATAACCATCCCAGTGCACTTTGTACAGCCTGAACCGAAATCAGTCAGCAGCTGCGCTGCTGCCAGGGAGAGACAGTTTATCCTGTAGTATACTAATAAAATGCGGGAAAAGCGTGATCCTCAATTAATCGAACATCAAATGAGCGGCGTGACTTAAAGCCGATTTCCATCTCATCTGCTTATACAGCTGCATGTTCAAGCAAGCAAACTTCAGGGGTAATACTTTACTATTAGTGCCCACGTATAGTGCATTAATGATACCTTCATAATGCATTATAATGCATTCTTAAAGTATTATAAACATGGCTGTAACTATTTATAAAAAGGCATAACACATTATAGCCTTGTCTATGATGCATTGTGAATGCTCTGTGAAGCTCTCATCTATAAAATAGATACTATAGATACGTTCATAATACATTGTAATGGCTTATACTGACCATTATAGTGCATTATGAGGGTATCTATCATGCATTATACATGAGTGATTTAAGTAACTTGCTTAAAGGAGAATTTAACATCAGCAATTTGCTGCCATTTACTGGGAAGGACACACGATTTCACTGTTTGCCTTTATTCAAGTCATTGTCACAAAATATGTCTAAAATTTGATAAGTATTATTTACGTCACTTGTACGGTGCTTTGGAAAAAACGGTCTGCAAACTGAATATAAACGTCGAAATTTAAACGCGTGCACACGGAAAACCGAAAATCCTGGGTGGTGTCGAAAGCCTGAAAGCCACCGGATAACAAAATTTAAGGATCCATTAATGTTGCCTGAGAAACTGCCCAAAAGTCACTATTTGTCATGGATGCTGTCATGAGAAATAAATCTTTAAATAATTCGCTCAGATCATTCACCACTTAAAAGTTCGTGATCCGCATATTACCTGCTCCTTGACCTTTAAGTGACCTTAGAAGTTTGCGAGGGCGGCACTTCATTGCTTAGCAAGCAGCTGAACACTCCCTTAACACAACTTAAACACAAGTACCATCATTAGTCCTTTACATGTGATAGATCATAGGGAAATCCACGGGCCCCCAGAAAACTGGCACAGGCCTGCAGATCAGAACCCCAGAAGTGACTAAATGAATTATTCATAAGCTGCACACGGGACGCTACCATTTACGGAGGATTCAGGAACGTTAGTGGAAATGTGAGAAGCTTTCTCATTATTCTTGTAGTCGGTCAAAGATCTGGCTGTGAATCAAATTTTTACTCTCCAAGCACCATCACTTGTTATGGCGTATATAAGCATTGTTACTTTCTAAAGGCTTCGAAGGGATTCCTTCCCACATTCCTCTTTTCACCTCAGCCGCTCTTCATCGCTCCGTCTGGCCATGATGTCCTTGAGACAACCAGGGATTATGCAGAAAGCCTCAGTGAGTCAAGCTTGCTGTGTCTGTCAACTTCATGCTGGTCACTGTACTGCATGTGAAGACACAATGCAGTACACAGAATATGTGGCATTTAATAGATGCCGGAGAGAAACATTGTATAATACTGTAGTTATTTATTAGTTATTCTGGCAGGAACTCTTTGCTGTAAAAAAAAACAACTACATCAAAAGAATGAATCAGTGCAGAGCTGGGCATTAGGATGATACCAAGGGCCCCTAAATGACAGGGGCCCGAAAAAATGTTGGAACATAATTGATTTGGTCTGACCCGGGGACACATTTTCATGGGGCCCAAAATCTCTATCTGCGTCTCTGTATTCAGGATATTCTGAATAGAGCAGGAAAGTCCCCGTGTCAGAGAAGCGTACCTGACCTCAGCACATCTTTGTTTATGAATCACTCGGGCATTGCATCATCACGGCATCATCACGGCATCATCATGGCATCATCATGTCATCATCACGGCATCATCACGGCATCATCACGGAGTTCATGGAGTCAGAGATAAAGGAAAGAACTCCTGCGTCCCCAGATTTACAACTACATACTGAGGTTGTTCCACATCAACACAGGAATTTATATTTAAAAATATGGTTGCTGAGTATGCAGGAGGCTCCGAAGTGAGATCAGGTATCTCATCTCGCCAAGCCCACGTCCGCGGTGTTACGTGCAGGACAATAACCAGGAAAACCGGAGAGCTTCGGTCACTGAACGTGAGCGGCACACCGCTGGGGGGGGGGAGGCGTAAACACTGACGGATGACGTCCATCCAGCGTGGCGGGGGCACAGTGGTACAGATGTCCGTTCTGAGGGGGACCATGAACAGGGCGAAGGGCCATTTGAATTTTCGAACCCCCCCCCCCCCAGCTGGAAAGGCGGAGGACGTGGATGAAGAATGAAACTCTCTTAAGCCATCAGTTATGTCCCAGGGGGAGATGTAGTGCCCAGTAGTCAGGAGTGGAGGGGGGTGGGGGGGTTTCTTTCACTCACTTTGCCATAAAAGTAAGTAATTCTAGTATTAGGAATGCGATGATGATGCCTTTGAAAACTTACAAGTCAATGACGACCTTCTTCATGTGAATCCAGGTACATTTAAATATACTGTAAGCATCGGTGACAGTCTTCCTAAATTGAAACAACAATAAGTGGATGTGGCGGGTTTAACTCGACCTCTCAGCATTTTACGGTTAATCTTCTTTTATTAAATAACAATAACCCCAAGTGTACAGACCAGTTAGCAGGGCCGCATGTGACTACTTGATAAGGCATAAAAACAATATTAACACACTAATCGTTATGTGCGGCATGGGAGCGCAGATCTCCGCTGACGAGGAGGAATACATTGCAGACTGGCTCTATTTTCATATCCGATGCCGGGGCAGAGACTTTGTAATTATATGCATTTACTTCCATTAGCATTCAGACAGAGGGTCATATCAATAGAAATGTATATTTATTGTTTATGTGTATTGCGTACACAAAACTTGATACTTAGGAAGCTGGTTCGTTTAATTAATTCCAATTAAATCCGTGTTTAATGTACCTTACGAATTCGAAAGTTGGTTCGTCCCATGGCTTCTAACACAGGATGATCTTACATAGTCATAGGGAAGCTCGTGAACCAAAGAAACTCACCGAAGGGAAGGCGACAATGATGATGAAGGCTGATTTTTTTTTTTTTTAGCCAATAGAAGCAAAGAATTTCAAGAAGTCCGGTGTTTCCAAATACCAAGAATGAACAGATCATCCTTGTACTCTTGGCGACAACGGTCTCGCCAACTTGCCTCCCAAGATCAGACATGGGGTGCAGTGAATCATGCGATGGGTCTCGTTTGACGAGGATGCAACCAATGCATCCTTGACATCTGTGGCGGAGCAAGAATGACATCCGGGGACTTTTTTTTGTTACCATCCTCCGTTCTTCTGTTCATAATATTGGAACTGGTCATCAGCAATGGAAAATGACATATAAACGGGTACAAGACAACACAAGTATGGTCAAGTATGCTTATTGAGAAACACTACTTAGCTTGCAAAGTAACCATGATTGCAGCGATTTTACAGTGATTGTACAAAGGATAGAAATTGATCAGTGTGGAAGGGAGACCTAAAGGGTGGACACCATCTGCCATGTTTATTATAGATCGATTCATTTACTTCATGAGGATTTTAGAGACACCGATCCATTAAAACTACATCTCTAAATCTCTTGATTGGCAGCAGAATATGTAGAAATGAGAGGAAATCTACATAGACCAAAGAAAACCCCCACGGACATATTTTAGTTATATATGATTAACATCAGCGTCTGCCAGAATGGGCACATTCAGTATAAATAAACCCTCACATGGATTCAAAACACCTATTACAACGCAATATTTCAGACACACATTTCCTATATGGTTGTCAATAAGCTATAATGGAAAGAAACTTGGGTTTGCAACAGGATTTTTATTTTTAACGGGGGGGGGAAATTAAATTAACCCAAAACTAAACGACCATATTCAAACACTTAACTGCAAAACGCAGACATTCAGAAAGCCTCCATCGGAGCGCGTCTCACTTTTTAAATTTTCTTTCACCAGACTGGGTAAAATCTGTGAATAAATTGTGGGGCCAACACTAAATATTTCCACTTTATCTCTGCAATTAGGCCAGAGGTTTTTCTTTTTTTTTTTTTCTTCCCATTTGAGACTTTGGATCAAACACGGAGAGGCGGATATGAAACGGACCGACACGCAGCGAGCGTCTGGAGCCGATCCCCGCCGCTCTCATATCTTGTCTCGTGGAAGAGCAGCAGTGAAGACGAGGCGCCGCTGGGCCCCTGAGCAGGAGTCCAGGCCTCCGCAAGCACGATGGCAGCGGGACCGGCCTCGAGAGCTGAGGAGAAGGTACCGCGGGCATCTGCCGAAGGAGGGGTTTAAGCTCGGTGCTGCGGCCCCCGCGCTGAAGGCCTTGACCCCTTCCAAACAGGGTCAGCCGGGGGTGATCGACCCGAGCAACAGCATCTCAAGAGCAGCACGAGTATCTCCGGCCCACTCTTGACCTCATTAGGCTGAATTCAATGTCTTAATCTGTACATTGATGTTGAAGTCACACTGGTTATCTATGCCGGCCAGTGTAATCCCTCTCGAACAGCTTCTTTCACAGCACAATGCTCCCGTCCGTCAAAAGCCCGCCTTTAATAGCCCATTGTGACATTGCCCGAGGCTGCATTTTTCACAATTCCCGGTGTCTCTCGAGCAACACGGGGAAAAGCGTCCTTAAAGCAAGGTGCAGGAATGAACACCGTCGAACGTGAACTTAAACTGCGGAACTCATAACTGAAAGGGAGGAGGGGGACTGAGCTGAACATGACGTGAGAACCGTTAATTACTTGGCGCACGGAGAATCTTTCCACTCTGCCTGATTTTTTTTTTTTCATCTCCTCCACTGAATATATTTGAAGACAACGAAAGAAATACTTGCTTTTTACTTTTCTTTAAAGGTAATTAAGACAACAGAACAGAAGCCGGGGTGAGGGCTGCCTTTGGGAAGGGCATGTGGGTCACCTTTTAACTTAGCATTTTTATTGACTCCAGACAAAATAAACAGCAGTTTTAAGAGTGTGCGCTCCGCAAGAGTCAGTGAGGCATCCAGAGCCCCTTTTGAATCCCTTTGAGGGCTATCAAAAGGAAACCCCACTGGCTGGAACCTCACAGAACATCCCCACAACAGGACACAGTCGTTCCCCTTCTGCATGAGTGTGAGGGGGATAAAGGAGGAGATGGACTTCTTAGCCACGGACAGAAACAATGGCAACAAAAGTGCCGATGGTGAGGGAACAACAACTCGTTGTGGTNNNNGGGGCGAGGAGAAAAGGCCGGGGACAATGGCACTGCCGGCAGTGACAAGCTGGGGACAGAAAACCCAAACAAGGGGACTCTCCTGTCCCAAAAACCCACAAGAAGCTGGCGCCTTTTAGAAAGAGGGTGCTAAACAGAGCATTAATCTAGTGCTGTCAGAATCTGTGGGGCCGGGGAGGGTGGGGGGGCAACCCTACTGTAGTGCACTGAGGCAACACCATAATCACAGCTTAGTTTGCCTTTGCTGCTGCCATATACAGCATCTCAGAGTATTGCACCTTTTTCCCACGCTACACTTTACATGACAGCTATGACCTCTCCAGGCAAGGACTCCACAAGACCTCTGAAGGTGTCCCCGCTTGTACGTGGCACCAAGACATTGGCTGCAGGTCCTTTATGTCTTGCACAGCACATCCCATAGCTGCTCGATCGGACCGAGATCTGAGGAGTTTGGAGGCCAAAGTCAACACCTTGAGCTCTCTTCCGTGTTCCTCAAACCATGCAGCGCGGCAGGGAGCATTATCCTGCTGAAAGAGGCCATTGCCTTTGGGGAACAGCGTTGCCAGGAAGGCGTGCACTCGGTCTGCGACCACGCTGAAGGAGGTGGCACAAGTACCGTCCGTATGATTGGCATGACCCAAAGGCTCCCAGCAGAACATTGACCAGTGCATCTGCTGGTTTGCCAGGTAGCTGATGCACGCTCACCTGACCATCCACATGATGTAACAGGAGGTGTGACTCCCCATGTTCGGGCACCTTCTTCCAGCACTGATGCTCATGTCCCCCATTGCAGGCGGCTCCTGCAGTGGACAGGGGGTCAGCATGGACACTCTGACCGGTCTGCGGATACGCAGCCCCATACGCAGCGAGCTGCGACGCGCTGTGCGTTCCCACACCTTTCTATCATGGGCAGCATTAACTTCTTTGCCGATCTACAGAAGGTCTCCTGTGGGATCGGACCGGACGGGCTGGCCTTCGCTCCCCACACACCAGTGAGCCCTGGGAACCCATGACCTTTCGCCAGTTCACCAGTTGGCCTTCCTTGATGCACCTTTGGTGGGTACTGACCACTGCGTCCACTGCGTTCTCAGAACACCCCACGAGACTTGTTTTGGAGATGCTTCGACCCAGTAATCTGGCCAACGAAATTCGGCCCGTGTTGACGTGGCTCAGATCCATATGCCTGCCTGTTTTTCCTGCTTCA
The DNA here is from genome assembly GCA_015164015.2 of Brevimyrus niger. Lineage (NCBI taxonomy): Eukaryota > Metazoa > Chordata > Actinopteri > Osteoglossiformes > Mormyridae > Brevimyrus > Brevimyrus niger. The sequence continues at coordinate 16,715,331 of JAABNY020000034.1, forward strand.
AGAACTGACCGTTTAAATGGCCATTATATAATGGCACCATTGACAGGTGCCATTGTAACAAGATAATCAATGTTATTCACTGCATCTGCCAGTGGTTTTAATGTTATGGTTGATCGGTGTATGTGCTTCTGCAGTTCCTAGTTATATATCTGTTTTGGTGTTCTGTGAGTGTCTTTGTCTTGATTTGTGCTGTCTAACTCTGTCACGTGTTACTGACTGGATGATGGGAATAAGATTATCTATGTAATGAGGAACAAAAGGTGAATAAAGAATCCTGAATTTTGAAATATTCATACGTACACTTCGTTTAATTACGCAAAACAAAAATTACAAATAAAAGCCAAAACCACCCTATAGTTAGTGTAAAATTTTGGGTTCAGAATAGGCTAACTTTAATGGCTTTCATGAGTCTATAACAATTAAATCAGATTTTTCTCTATTTAGATTTTTGTGATATTGAGTAGCAGTTTCCATTGATGCAGACATAGAACATACTGTAATGGTACATGGTATAGGAATTTAAATGTAATAATTACACAGTAATCACACAAAATGCATTTTACCTTTGAGGTCTAAGAAAGGCAGGAATTTGCATATTATACCTGGAAAAATTGATGCGATACAAAGTGCAAGAGTGTAAAAATGGCATGTTGAGGCACAGAATCAAAAATCAAACATGTGACATATTCCATTATATATGCCATTGATTAGAAACATACTGTGCAAATGTCAGCCGAACACCACTGTCCCCACAGCCCGGATGCTAGCCAGTCTGCAACATCAAAGCAATTAGACAGACTCTTTACAGTAGCTCCATTTCAGAACCAAAAATCGTAACTCAGCTGATCCTTCAGGGGACAACTTCGGGACTTTAAAGACTCACCAGCACTAATGACTAGTTAACAAAGACACGGGATGCGGGAAGGAAACATCGGAGCCTGCAGCCGTTCGGACGTCTCCGGAATTGCGCTGGCTTAGCGGAGAGGTTTCCGGAGGTGCTGCTCACTTCGCCACCATAAATCGAGCCATAAAACAGGGCTTACTGGTCCTCAGGGATGACAGACACACACTGCTACGGACCTGTGGGCTTTCGTGGTTTTCTGGGACCTACTCAGGTTATATGCTGGATTACTGATATTAAAACCTGCACAGAGAAAGTGTCAGTTACAGTTTTTCAATGAATCAGGGCTCTGTTTATCACTCTGAACCCTTTAGACAGTTGGCATTTCATTAAACACTGTCCTTTGCACATATATATATTTCCTGAAAGGTTTCCAAAAGCATACAAAGACTGCAACATGAAATAATTGAACTTGCACTGAACATCAGATGGTAGAGTTAACAGAACATCAGCTCAGGTTGCCTCAGGTATGTGGGACGTCTTGCAGTATGTATTTTGTGTATATTACCATGAGGATTTGAGATATTTTCTCCCCACCGCATTTACACTGACTGTCATATTTGGTAATAAATTAACACCCATCTAGGCTGAGGTCTCTGTACTGTGTGTTGCGTATCAACTTAAACTTTCCTGTCTAGTCTTAAATCTCATCTACAGTGGCACACTGTTTCTGTATATTGTGATTGATAAATTCTCTTACGCCTCTGTGGTCTCACTCGGTTAAGTTGGTCTCTCTTTCGCAGTTCAGGTTGAGGCTCACCGTCTGGATCATGGTTTGAATTAAAGCAGCACCATTTAGCGACGGGGACCGCCGGGATCTAGCGGCAAATCAAAGCCGTCGACATTCCAAAAAGGCTTTAATGACCTTTTCTGTGCTTGAGAGCCGCGTTGTTCTTCCAGCTGGCTTAGATCTCCTGCAGTGAGCAGGGTTCACTGCAGGAAGAAAGGGAGCGAGGTTTTAACGGGGCCCCGAATCGCAGTTGCTGGGGATTCGCCGCATGAGGGGAGAGCTGGCCGCGATCTGGAGGGGCTTACGTCAGCTTTGTCATCATCTTCCTGGGAGCTGCAGGAGATGTCGCCAGCCAGTCAGGTACGAAAGAACACACACACACACGCACACACACACACACGCACATGTAGGGTAAACATATCCTTATGGGGACCGCTCATTCATTTCAATGGGAGAAATGC
>JAABNY020000034.1:16798483-16811986 GCA_015164015.2 Brevimyrus niger
GACCAATAGATCGAGAGCTTTGCTTTTTGGCTCAGTTCTTTCTTAGCCACGACGAACCGGTTAAGCGCCTGCAAAACCGTAGACGCCGCTCCGATTCGTCTGTCCAGCTCCCGATCTCGCCCACCCTCACTCGTGAACGAGACCCCGAGATACTTGAGCTCCTCCACTTGAGGCAGTACGTCTTCCCTGACCTGAAGAGGGCGATCCACCCGTTTCCGGCTGAGAACCATGGTCTGAGATTGGAGATGCTAATCCTCATCCCCGACGCTTCGCACTCGGCTGCGAACCGCCCCAGAGCACGCTGGAGGTCCCCAGCAGATACAGTCAATAATTCAACATCGTCTGCAAAGGGCAACAAAGCAGCCGCGAGGCAACCAAACTGGACACCCTCAACACCCTGGCTGCGCCTGGAAATCCTGTCCATAAATATTAGAAACAGGACCCATGACAAAGGCCTGTGACATAAATAACGATAACAATAAGCAGCTTATGAAGGGGACGGTATCAGTAATAGTGTCCATAAAAACATTTCAAGGCCAAATTTGGATATCAAAACAAGTGTACTTGATGTTGGCTTGCAATGGTGTGTTAATATTAAGCGTTTGCCTTTCATTTTTATCCTTATATATGGTTACAAATATCTGCAAATATTACAAATCCGTCTTGAACACTTCCTCTGGTGAATCCCCACACCTCCCTAACAGCAGCTAACATGCATGATAGATGTTCTTACCTCCTTTTCTAACTGACTTGACGAGGCTGTTGTTTATTTATTTTTTTTTGCTCCTAGTTTTGTGATAAGTGGACTGAATCCATTGTGATATTTTTGTTACATCATTTTATCTGCACATAACAATCCAAGAGTAACCTGCCAACGTGCAGCTCGCTTGTTTATGCTGCTGAAGCAAGACTTACTAAATGCATCTTGCACTAGTCGCCAAAAGATATCTGAAACATATTACAATATGCAGACACTAAACAGCCAGGAATAGTTCCAAATGGTAAATAATTATTTATTCTAGCATATGCATGCATATTTATTAGGAGAGCTTTCCAAAGAGCAAAAGCTTGTAAAGAAAGAATCAAATACACATATATGCAAGTGTCGTGAAACAAAGCTCTACAATAAATTTATAGACCAGAATATCATTAGTTATGCTGCATATTGTAATTTTAAATGAACACAAACAACCACAGAAACAAAACAAAACAAAACAAAACAAAACAAAGAAATACATTAATGCCTTACTATTGTTGTTCACCTGAAGAGGCAGCACCAGAACCGTACTTTTTTATATAACAAAGTAGTAAGTTCTAAAAGTCCTTTTGTCATGGATAGTAACAATCAAGGAGAGTATATCCTTTAAGGAGAGTATATCCTTTAAGGAGAGTATATCCTTTAAGGAGAGTATATCCCTTCAGAAAACTCATATAATATCAACACATCCCATCCGCCTTCCAACGACTAATCCTGGTCAGAGTCACCAGCAGTAACTCCCAGACGGCACAGGCCACAAGGGGGGAGGGGGGGTCCAGCCTGGATACCAACACATCACAGGGCAAGAATGCCAGAGGACAAGGGGGGGCGTGCAAAGTGCCCAAACAACAGAGAGCTTCAAAGCCCCAATTTGGGAAGGGGGAGATGCAGAAACGCAACCATACCTTGAAGAAACGTTTCAGAAAATGCATATAATTCACATACTGATGGGCTCATTTATTATCTACATGTCTGCATGTAATTTTACAATGCTGTGTTTTTCCCCGCAAAAACAGGATATTCTACTTGTACTGTCAACTTAAAAAAAAATCTGCACCATGTCTGCTTGTCTTCACTATGTCCGCTCTCTTTTCACTTTGCCTCTTTTGCACCTTATGCACCGATCCTCCGTGCTCACCACTCTGTATTCACCGCTGTTTGCCCCAGAATTCCCCCTAAACACCGCCTTTGAGTCCCCTCCACCACTCATGGAACTAAACCCTAGACGGTTTGTACTGTGTGGTTCCCCGATAGTAAAATGAGCTCTGGATCAATAGTCGGTCATCAGACTCCGGCTTCGCACCCCAAGACCCATCTGAATGCCTCTACTTGCCCGATTCCTCATTATGTCCCCTGAATGCTCTCATCTGGCACTTCTGGTCCTTGAATAGTCTCACGTGTTGCGTTCTTGCTTTGTCAGACCCCGTCGTGTAGCTCCTGCCCCAGTTCCGCTTACACTTGTACCCGGACATTCCTTGGCCCCATTATGCCCGGTTGCCTCCTTGACACTTTTGTGCTGAACGTAACGCATCCCTGTATCATCAGCCTCACTTGCATGCTGCTTCGTACAAAGGAGTCTGCTAAACACAGCATGCAAAATGTAAGTCTAACTGGATCATCTTAGTTCATCTAAATAATTTACCGGAAAAAAATGCAATTTAAATTATTTCTGCAAATATAAAACAATGTGAATACGACTACCGGCATGACCTGAAATAATATCAACACAACTATCACCTTGGGCTGGGTGATTACACTCATTTTTCTCTTTACTACCAAGGGCATAGAGAGGTTTGAGACCCTCTTTGGAACCGCACGTTTCTTGCCCTTAATATAAAGATTCTTCTATGTCCGGTTTCCTGCGCTTGAATAGTGAATGTCGCACCAGGACCCCAACTTATGTCTGACTTCACAGCAAATACAATTTTCCCCCAATCAGACCACACTGGTTCTGTTTAACTCATGTTGGTCTTCTACACGTCTTCTCAATCGCTTCCGCAGAGTCAAAGTCAAAGACTCTCACCAGCTGAGGCTCCTCTTGCTGATTTATATTCAGTGACCCAAACAATCACCGGTTCATCAAATGTGCGATTTAGCCTTGTGATGCTGAGGAGCACGATGTGACGAGACGCTGAGCAGATTGTCTCTATAGGTATATTATTATTCATTATTATATTTTAAAGCCCAGCACAGGTTGAGGTTACAGCCACATTTTGGCTCCCCTATTCAGTGCTGATTATCAATGAAAACCAACTAAAACCTCCTGGTGCAGATATACATATATATATATATATATATATATACATATACTGTACAGTTTGTTGTCGTCCGACAAATTGCTCTTACACAGTTAGCAAACACCAGACCCTCTGAGCTTTTTCACAACACTAATAACAGAACAGCTGTTTCTATATTCCTGCCTGTTAACACCAAAAAGGCACAAGTCTCTCCTAGACACCATATATATCATATCGCTCCCTTTCACTGCATTGTCAGTCAGCGGTCAGCGCCTGTCCTCTGCTGGCTGCAAATGCCCCCCACTTACCTGTGGTTTTCAGCTACACAAACTCCCTAACATGCATAGCTACCCAGCATTCTGCCATTTCATATTACAATTCAAACCGACGATTTTAATTGAAAATGGTTAGAAAGACTTCAGCACTGACCCCCATTCATTTCAACATAACATCCGGGATGTTAAGCTCCATATGAATAGATATGTGTCCATTAATCTTTTCTCTCCTTCGTTTCCTCCCCTCCTATCCTTATCAGAAATCGTAATTAACAAACCCGTTATCCTTTAGTGCCTGACGCTTACCGCCGAGTTCAAAAACTGCGGTCGAAACTGGTTGATTAGGATCCAATTTAAGTTCCAAGATTGTTTTCTAAAAAAAAAGGGAAATGGGCTGTAATAAAGAAACTGAAATGTTTTCTTATTGAGAAGACACAGAAACATACGGTCGATTATATTCCCAAGTGTAACGAGGTGCTGACTGACACAAGGCTACAGTGAACATTTGAGAACTTATTAACGCATCAACTGCCAACGTACTTGAACGTGATTAAAATGATTAACTTTCAATGGACGGCATGGAGCGTCACGCCACTGACCTTCAGCAGGTAGAACTGGCTGCAGATCTTGATATTTATTTCAGCTGGTTTCAGATGAAACCTGGTGATATTTGATACCCGGTGTCTGTTGCAAGGAATGGACGTTACTAGCAGTTCTTTCCATCGAGGGCTGATATATCCAGGAAAAATCAATAAAACTCACACAGGGTTTGTCAAAAGACAGATGAATAAATTGGATTTGTGTGATACTTAGCAGAGAATCCCTTTCAGTCAATGCCAGCCAGCATCCTTTCCAGCAGGCTTATGAGCGAAGAACCATTTCAGTGCCTCTTTGCACCATCTGCAGATCATACCCTCCATGCCCCAATAATTCACGGTAAGGAATCCAATACATTAGCTTGCTCCACTTGGGATAGAAAACACAATTTATGCATCGCCGTTATTAATTTAAATTTATTTATCAGACGCTTTTATCCGAATAAATGTGCAACTGAGACAGAAGGGTCAGTTAGTTCCCGAAACAATGGGGATTATGGGTCCAATGACGAAAGCCCTCTGCCCACCGTGGGGATGGAAACAGCCAACTTCCTATTATCAGCAGAGGGTCTAGAGGTAACCAATTAAATTATAGAGGAGGTGGGTCCAAGCTACTAGCCGAAGCTGTTATAGTTACAATATATAAACCTATCAGATGTCTTGGTCCCATAATCAGTAGAGAGTCCTAAACCACAGAGCTACACACCACCCCGTAGAAGTGACCCAGACCTCTCCAAGCTTGAGTCTGGGTCCTTCGGAACAACAGCATGATCTCCAGCTCATGGGGGTTTTACTTACACAAAAGAATTGGGGGGGGGGACCATGCCCCTCAATAATAACTCATATAATGCCTGGTTTACAATTAATATATCTCATTACATATTTCAAAGTGCTTTTCTTACGGTTTTTATTTGGTGAACCCGGACCCTCCTTTAAAATGGTTTATTCTCAAATGTGACACAATCAGCTCACTTCCAGACCAGCGAGTAAAGAGACACCACATAGAGCGATGAAGCACGGTACGGCTTAGCATGTAAGCCTAACTCATTGAGGACTTCGTTTCATAACCAACAGTTAATCGATAAATGTGAAATGGTGGAATTTAATCGTCTTTGTGCAGAATTTTAATAACTCCTGCAAAATCAGAGTACAATATGCGGCACTTAACATGCTTAAACTACCATATTAGTGAAGATGAATGCAAAAGTCAATTTCACTTTATGTATTGTAACTACAACAGCAATATTTTACAAAAACAAACTATACAGTGCAACTACAGAACTGCCTTATAAGGCGACGCAACGCCACACCTCCGGCCCCGATATGCCCGCCCCCCTAAATGTTACTATGTAACCTATGCCCCTATTTGTAACCATAACTGAAACCGGTCAGTAGCGATAAATCTCCCACATGTGACCTTTGACCTCTAGGTCGGCAAAATGAGGGTTTTTATAACTACAATAAATGCATTGTTTCTCAATGTATCAATTACTACATTTTAAATATATATTATTATTTACAATGACATACAACATATAATACATTTCACCTGAACATCCCTGCAGACAAAACCATCTACTAAACAAAAGTAAATTTCACTTTAGTACTATGAACGCCGATTCAGAATAAAAACTATGTATTTGTTATTACTTAGACCATCATTGTGATTAAAATGATTGTAATTAAGAGTTCACTTCATAATTCATATTGCTTGAAATGCTGAAAAGCAGACTAACATTAAGCTTGACAGATTACCATTAAAGCTTAACAATGGCACTGTGTTTCTTGAACAACAGCACATTCTCAAACATGCACAACTTTTTTTTGCTGATTCTCTGATCTGCTGATGCTGCTGGAATTTGAATCAGCCTTGTAACGCGCACGGTGGAATGGAAAGATTATTAAATCACCTTTAAAGTTCTGTTCAAACGGGCAAAGCACTATTATCTATCTGCTATGGAGGCCAACCAAGTGTTAGAAATATTTCAGAATAAAGTACAAATGTAATAATACATTCAGTTATTGCTCAAAATGCTGTTCCCTGGGGTGCTGGATTTAACAAATCCAGCAGCGATAAATAACTAGACCGCTATCTTGTCTTCTGCCAAAAGGGAACCATATCTAAACAAAACACGGGGCACAGAAAGACTATACCGGGGCGCAAGTTTTGGCAACAGCATTTGGACACTTTTCTGGGGAGTTAAAACAACTCATTCGAGTGTGATTAGTAAAAAAGGCACAAGCAAAGGTCCCGAAAGGGAAAAACCAGACCAAGATTAACCAGCAAGTTGACCGTGACTCTTTATACTCAACTGGTTGGTGAAACAAAATCCTGGCCTGGAATTTAACTTTCTGCACCTGAACAATCCACCTCCACACTCAGGCAAAGTTGAATTAAGGTTGAATTAAAGTTTAATTAGAGTGCGTGTTGAATTTAATCGACTTTGTTATATCCATCATCACAATGACTCAGCTTCCAAAGAACTCTGTCGCTCCAGATATTTTTAACACAACATTAGCCATCTTACTCCAGGTAATGAGAGTAGCGCTAGTATTCAAACATTCAGTAAACGAACGAGGTTAACCGGGCCGCTACAGAAGATGTGACAGAGTGTCTACAGCGCTTCTGCCGAGTAGCTGTGGTGTGCTCCATACAGAGAGCCGCCCAGCCCCATCGCTAACGAGAGCCAGATTCTGGCTACATTTGCCCTTCTGCAGAGCAGAATTTATTATTAGAAAGGACATAAACAGACTAATTAAATCACAGTAGCCAGCCTGAGATGGCAGCTGGGGGAGTCTGCAGATCCCTGGCGAAGAGCAGGAGACGCCGTTCACAAGTTCAGCCTTTCCTGCAGCTTTTGTGATGAGATCCAGTACAAAACATGGACCTAACAGTACAGCAGGAGATGCAATGGATAATGCATGTGTGTAGATGCATTCATAAAATACATGAGGGATATAAGAGTATACGAGAAATGGGCGGGGCAAAAACAGAGAATAAACCACACAATGCATGGAGCTCTTCAGTTCCATATATATGGAGCTCTATATATATATATCTATATATATATATATCTATATCTATATCTAGATATGCACATGCACGCAAACATGCAGAGAGTGCTTACGCATCAAAATTGACCTTTTCAGTTAAACACACAGGAAATCCTTCTACAATCTTGTTGCACGCACAGTGCAGAATTATATGTGGATCTGATACAATCCAATTCTTCCTCCAGTACATTTACAGAATCTCTCCTCTGACCTTCACACCTCTGCCTTCAAAAAGGGCAGCCCTATAACCCACAGCTTTACAGTAAATATTTTTGGAAACAGGTTTAAAAATGATAAAAACAAATAAGATTAATATTAATGAGATGCTCTGATAAAGGTGAGCGACTTTGTCCCTGTTAACGACCGCGGCCCTTTTGCGCGGAGAGCTCTGTCTAGAACATGCATAGAGACATCAGGCTCGATAGACACCCATTCTCCCAGGTTCCGATCACCTCTTCCACTCTTTTTTAATAAACAGCGCGTTACGTTATAAAGGTGCTTCTCACTGTGACAGACTGTCCTCTTTTGAAACCATGTGATGGTCTCACATTTCACACACTCATAGCCTTTGGGGGCATAATGGTAGTTTTTTGTTTGCTTGTTTAACTTTAAAAAAAAAGCCAAATTTGTTTCATGTTACTTTTAGAATTGATAATTACGGGCTGAATTGGGCTAAAGAAAAGGATAATTGTGTTGAATATTTAACATCAACGAAACATCGCTGTGTGCAGTTTACAATAACTTGCAGCAATTGCTGTCAAGGAATTAAAATTTCAGAGGGTTAATCCATTGGTAGTAATATAAAAACTTGTTAAACATTCAGATAAGAGAACAAAACTAAAGCTGTGATGAAATGGCAAAAAAATATATAATGCGGTGTCACTGAAATCCAAGCCGACAGTCAGAATGACTTTTCCCTGGGATTTTTATGATTCGATACTTTATTACAACCTTTCTGAGGTACAAAGGATCTGTTCTTTTAATACATCGAACAAGCCAGCTATCATAATATGTGGGATACTACAGTGAAAAGCAGTAATGCTTAAACAACAAGGGGAGGAAAAACAAGCCACAATGACACACGCTGCTTTATGCAACTCCGACTGGTCCGCTACTCATGTGTGTGCGGGAGATAAACAAGAAATCGGACGGACGTCCTGCAATCAATATCAGCCATAAGTGCCCAACATCATTTTTCTTGGCTCCTATTCCCACCAATCGGAACATTAATTCAAATCATAAATCTGGAATGAGCGGCCGCCTGACCTAACGATTTATTTTGCACATTTCTGCGGGGATAGGATTTGTCAGCGTGTGCCGACAGTTCACCTTCAGACGACCCCGGCAGATTGTTCATCACAGCGCGCACGGCCAACTCGATGGCGCAGGTAAATATTAAAGGAAAGCAAGCCAATTCTCGGCAGATGGGAAAAACAGGGTTACTGTCACATATTTAACCAAAACCTCAGCACTGCCCTTGCTTCTTAAGACGCTACTTCCCACTGTTATTATTCACATCATTCAGTATTGGCTTGGTGCTCAAGGTTAAAATGTAATTGAAGCACTTGGGCCTGCTCCCTATGACACTTGCTGTCACGGCCCTGTGAATATCACTAGCACTCTGGTTTGTTTTAGTGACTTTATAACATATTTAGTTTTTTTTTTAAAGGTTAACCTTCATCTGCATTCGCCTCCTTAATGGATTCAGCTCGAAATGCAACCCGCCTTCAATGCCAATGAATTCAAGCCTTTACAGTAAGTCTACTGTTTCAATTAAAATACATTCAGCAATCCATTCGACCATCCCGCTGAAGGCAAGCCACGGATAAATCTTTCTGATAATCGATTTACGTGAGGATGCATTTTTCTTTACCCCTTGTATTAAATGCAATGCCTGTAACGTATTGAGCCGCACAACATTTCATCCTTGAACTTCAGCAGTCACATCAAAGAAAATCGATAACAAGAGGCAACGGTATTCCATTAATTGTGCATTACCAAAATAGCAAACGATTCCTCCACCTATAATTTCCATTCATCATCTTCTAAACGTGCACCTTGGACAGGATGCCAGGCCACTGAGGAGATGTGTGCATGATCATTGTCACACGCTATAGGCAGTGGAGGGACAGCGACTAGCCTACTGTGTGTCATTCGAAATGGGAAAGGAAAACCCAGAGAAAACCTGCACAAAACTGGGAAAACATGCTGAATGTGATGAAGATGTTTTGTGTTTATGGAAGCCTCTCACATGGCATCTCGCCGTGATCTCGTAGTGATCTTTGTGTCTCATGGTCTTGTATTTCTTCACTTTGCTCCACAAGCGTGCAAAGGGGACCGAAAAAAATTGTACTCGGTTTTTACAGATAGCAGGGGGTCCTGCGCCCCTGACCACCGTCATGAGGAAAGGTGGACTATTTAGCAGAGGAAGTTGTTTAAGACATTCTGCGGTTGAGAAACTAGACAAAGCATCAAGAGAAGCCAAGTGTTGAAGCAGGTGAAAGACAAAAAGTGCAGGACTTCATAAAAGCTCCGTGAAGGTCAAGCCGCCTTCTGTCTTTAGAAATGTGTGCATGTTGAAGGTCACGTGACTTGTGGTTTTGTGCTATAAAAGAAGCTAGCGTTGGATGGGGAAGTTGGAGCTGTACAAACACTACACTGAAGCATGTTGTTGTGTGACACTCTGTAGAGTAAAGAATTTCAACTAAGTTGGCCTGTATTTTTTTTTATTGGATCTGATCAAAACATTGCCCCAACAAAACTCCACTGATACACATATAGAGCAGAGGCTAGATTCAAACTCCTAACCCAGGAGATGGGTGGTAACAGTGTGACACACTGAGGTATTTTGCTGCCCTTGAGATAAACTAAAGATGATTTTATTGCATGTGTCCCTAGAGAGAATAGAATGTAATAATACTACTATATTTATCCATGTAAGGAAACAGTTCTTTGCCTACCCAGGGTTATGGGCCTTGCTCAGTGGCCCAATGGTGGCCCATTTGGTGAAGCAAATCTTGATAGCCATTTCCGCTTTCAATGAAGTAGCGCTGGGCGTACCACCGTGGATGACCTGTTCAAGTTCCTGGAAATGGCTTGCTGCGTGTTGCAGATGCATATGACCCCGAGGGTAGCCCATGCTGCCTGTCGCAGTTGCATATGACCCCGGGGGTAGCCCATGCTGCGTGTCGCAGTTGCATATGACCCAGGGGGTAGCCCATGCTGCGTGTTGCAGATGCATATGACCCCGGGGGTAGCCCATGTTGCATGTTGCAGATGCATATGACCCCGGGGGTAGCCCATGCTGCCTGTCGCAGTTGCATATGACCCCGAGGTAGCCCATGCTGCGTGTTGCAGATGCACATGACCCCGAGGTAGCCCATGCTGCGTGTTGCAGATGCATATGACCCCGAGGTAGCCCATGCTGCGTGTTGCAGATGCATATGACCCCGAGGTAGCCCATGCCTCCCCGCCTACCACTCCCCCTTTGGGTGTTGTCGTTGTCGCTTGCACTGTTCTTTGCAGAGTATCTCCCTACCCTGGGTTAAGGTGCCAGTGAAATGTGTGACCCCCACCCCCCCATATTGCACCTGGTTTAAAATGGCAGATCAAGATTCATGCTTGGTGGTTCTGTCATGCTCTTTTAAGGATGTCTAATAACAAGCTTTCGTTGAGTTTTTTTGGCTATCTTGCTGTCTTCACTACTCAAACACCAAAATATTTTTCCTTATAGTAATTTGTTATCCTAAAACTCAGACTTCATCCAATATATTTTAGATAAGGGTGGTTTATACTGGAAAGCCAACAGGCCACACATCTCTCCTGCACCAGGTCTGTCAAGCCCATCTCTACAGTACGGAAGAGAGCGAAGAACTCACCAACACTGGAGCTAAGGTCCCCGTTCTCCAAGACTGCACCATGGTATTTTCCGCCGCTCTGGTAGCTGCTCATGATCTCCAGCTTGATCTTCTTTACTTTCATGGCTTCAGAGATCACCGCACTGTTGGCAGCTGAAGCTGTGAGTCCTGTTTGACCCCAAGGACATGCCAATGCGTCATAAAGTTACATGGCTCTTTAAAAAGATGCACTTTTCATTTTGGTACTTCAGCTGCTCCTTATTTGGACCAATAAAAAAACACAAATAACAGTGTCTCAAAATAATAATAATAATAAAAAATTTATGTAACGAGGCTTTTGTTCTCAGTGTTTCTGCTCATCTTGGTGGGAGATATGGACTTGGGCAGCAGTTGGCACAGCTAACCGGAAAGTTAGCTTCGATTCGACTACAAAGCTATAATCCGATATTGCTAAACTGATACACCAATAACAAATGTAGCGGAAGCAAACAATAAAAGCTAACCGCTAACTTACAAGATACAAGCCTTTTTTTGCCTGAGAAGCCCTATTTCACAAGTGGCCAATGCTGAAATTCTGCCCTCAGTGAAGCCGCTTGGGGACAACAAACATGGCGCCATATACCTGGAACTAAGAAACTGGGTCTCAGCGCTCTATTGCTCTAGAGCTCAGTCAATCAAAACCCAGAAAATACAGCCAGTGGGCTGTATCCCAAAGCAGGATTTCTTGCTTAGCCTGATAGTTTGTCAGAGTTAAGGTAGTTTGGGATAAATGTAAGCAAATGATGATAAAGTCAATTTAAACTAGGGAACCTTGAATCCAACAAACTATCTGGCTAAGCAGGAAATCAGTTAAGGGTACCCCAGTTTAAATGGACTTTATCACAATTCACTTTAACTCCGAAGTTATCGATTGATCACATCTTATGTTCATATGTAGTCAGCCAACCGCGTGCCAGGTAGACTATTGCAGACACGCTCACAACAGACAGGAACAAATATGTACGATGTCAGGGTTTGCTCACTTTACCTGTGAAAAAAATTAGCGGAAGCTAATTGGTCCACTAAGAGTTGTAGGTCCACTAAGTCAGTGGAAACGTAATCCGCTAACGAAAAACGTTAGCTTCGGAATTTAGCAGTTGGTGGGTTAGCGGAACCCTGCCCACCACTGGATCTGGGATTCAAATTCCCAACCTTGGAAGTGTGAGGCCACCACCTCATCCTCCTAAAAGGTATGACAGTCAACTTACAGCAGTATAAATCAACGATATAGCAAAAGATTAAATCAAACATTAAACACTGGGTGGGATGTGTTCGGCAAGCAGGGACTGCTGGTGTAATGTCACAACCGAAACTGAGAAATGGCTTCATATTCAGTTGTGATGTGAGGGAAATGATACAAATGGGGACACGTTCATTACGGTGGTCATTTTATCCACCGTAAGGGTAATCCAACATCTAATTTGAGATTCCTAATATAGCATGGCTACTGTTCCTGTCAACATACCTAGGAAACATTATTGTGACATATGTTTCTGATGTGAAGGTCATTTTTTATTGGGTTGCTCGGTAATTCATCATTCTAAGAATCATTCCAACGATTTTCAGTCATAGATTTTACACAGGTCTTATAAGTTCTCCGCACCTTCACACCCTTTGCCGTTACGATTGCCCACATTTTCCATTCTTTTTTTAGCACTTCATAAATATTTTAAAAAGATTGAATAGATGCACTTTATTCCCTTCAAATTTCCTTAATTTTTGTCTGACAGGTTCAGTAAGAAACAGCGGGTTCAGCCTTTGCTTGAGCAGCCGGATTTATTAATCTACTTGTTCTTTTCAGGAGAACGTGGCGAAAATGACTGTCTGAAAACCCTCGGAGCAGATGTCATATTAAATAAATATGAGAGATCTATTATTATGCAGGAGGTTGTGTGGGAATGACTTGTCTTCGCTATGCCTTTGTGTGCTGTTACATTGTTCTTTATTAATTATCATGCACGCGACCCCATACGTTCCTGGTGTCAGAACACCCTTTTAACAAATCCAGAACACAAGTGAGCTCTTCCGTAGTCAGTGTGGATAAAACTTCGTTCTGGTTACCTACACCTTAGGAAATAAAGCCAAACCCGATCGACTGTGATGAATGTTTTTCATCCAGTAAGAGCGGCAGTGGGACCCTCCCTTTACCAAACAAGAAGGACAGGAAAGGAACCACATCCCATTGAGAGGAGAAACCTGGCCGGACTCAGGGACGAGCAGAGCAGGGATTACGTACTGCGAGTCTCCAGACAGGAACCACAGTTAATATACACATATACGTACATATTAAATTACTCTTTCAGGTAGAGCGGTAATTATTTTAAGTATAAGAAAGATCATTTGTTTAATGGTACATTACTTAACACCTAAGTTATTTAGTCCATGTTAGATCAAGAATTAAGGCCCAGAATCTGTTAATATTTTAACGTTTTAATATTTAAACCCAACATACAGCGGGTACTGATAAATAATTAAATAACTACAAATAAACTTCAGAAATCCCTCAATACAGAAATTACTCAGACCTTTTCACGTTTTTCAAATTTTGTGATATGGAAGCCTTATGCAAAAAATGTTTAAATTATTTTTTTGTGTGCCAAGAAAACATTATGCCTAAAGTGTGCCAAGAAAACATCCCCCACACCATTACACCACCACCACCAGCCTGCACAGTGGTAACAAGGCATG
>JAABNY020000034.1:16828577-16843093 GCA_015164015.2 Brevimyrus niger
CGGCAAAATCATCAGTGAACTTCTGCGGCTGGCAGGAGCCGCGGCTGCACCCGTCTGCGGCGTCTGCAGCTGCTGACGTGGGAAAACCGCAGCCGACTAATGAAGAAAGAAGTGTGACGCAGAGAACCGCAGCGACCGCAACCTGCATCCCGCTGCTTCCCCTCTAGAGAAGCTCGAATGTTGTCAAGCAAACTAGAGCAGTCAAAGAGGATCCATGTAATCCGGTTATCCATGTGGACCAAAGCTCTGCGAAACAGGCAGAGTCTAGCATTTCTACATCTAAGTGCCTGGAATGCAAGCCAAGGCGGGTGCAGGAAGGATGGAGGAGGACTAGCCTATAGAATGGCTTTATAACATGGGATGTTAGTACCACTGATCTATGGTCGTTAGGGATACTGCAGCATCTCAGGCAGTCTACATGGGGTTTTCCAAACGGAGAACAGATGCCAGAGTATATGACCTCACATGCACTGACGGTGGAACTCGTACAACAAAAGGTAACTACATGTGAGCTAGCAGTTCAATATCTTGCCCCCATTTGCCTGACGGAATACCTCTCAGTTTGAGGCCATGGACAAATCACAAGAAATAAAAAACAAACAAGACAAAAAAAAATTGCAACCAAACCAGCAAACCGCGACAACAAACTGTAGAAAGAAAACAACAACAAATAGTTTTGCGGTGGACAGGCCTACCGACCTATCTCCGAGCCAACAGGTGTTATGAGGAAATAAACATTCTCAGCTTTCTTCTGACAGTAAGAACCAACATAAATTTCCACAGTAAACAGTCATTTCTGTGTCCCACTATTTCCCTGCAAGGTGACTCCTCACTCCTACAATAACATGCTTGACATTTACAGCTGCGATTTGAAAACGGCATCTAGGGAAATCTTTGATGATGAAAGAATGAAATGTTCTCCTCTCACTAATCCATTTGTTCTGCTGCTCCAGTGAATTCCAAAGGAACACATGAAACTAAACAGGCTATTGCCAAACTGCGGACGGTGAGCTCACCAAATGTAATTAAAACTTTCCAGACTTCCTAACAAAATTAGTAACATTCAGCAAAAGCTCACATTTAAACAGTGAACTGGGAAACGAAACAGCTACAATCCAACGCTCCATTAAAGTCCCAAGAACAAAAAAGGCTAAAAGACACAATATATGTTCTTATTCATTTTAAGATCATTATTTAAAATGTTCATTATTTAGCATGTTTACTATTAATATAAAGAAGAATTCATTCATTACATTCTTAACTAGGTCAGACTAAATTCAGCAAAGCAGGACAGTTGCAGATATATTGTAAAAAGCACATTTTTAGCAAAAAAAAAAAAGTTTTGGGTTCAAACCCGGTAGGATCTTGCTGTTTTTCCCCTAGGAGCAGCATTAAATCTGAACTACTTCAGTAAATATTCAGCTGTTTTAGGAGATAAACGGATATGTAAACACGGCAGATAATATGTAATATTACAAATGTATTTTCATAATAATAATTTTGAGTTTGCGTATTATTTGTTCAGATTTTTCCACATAATTTTGTGTTTTATTTGGGATGGCCTTCTGGGTGAAGGAAGCACAGATTTTCCAACAGGCCATAATGGATGGTATCTGTTCATGGTGGTCAAACTGGTCTTTATAAAAAACGAGCGATAATGTAAGTAAAATGTACCCCAAATAAGCAGGCTCTTATAAATGTACGCCACCTTATTTTAAACAAGGCTGATATTCAAGGTTAATTAAATGATCCAGTTTCTACCTCTGAAGTGTCTGTTCCACTTTAATTGGCTATTTTTATTGCTGAGTTTTATTGAAGCCATCAGGGATCTAACAAGGACTGTGACATGCTACCCAGGGGATAACTGGGAACACGCAGAGAAGTGCGTGCACCATTAAGGAGGACTCAGGAAAGAAGCTGGAATCAGCTTCCTTCACTGGTTACCAGGGAAATGACTCATCCTATTGTGGTTTAGCAGTGACATGATCGCTACTGTTTGACTACCGCACGATAAAAAAGAAAAAACAGCGAGTCTGTAATGACACGACCATCAAATGAACCGGTTTCAAAAAGAAGCTGGATATAAATGGTGAGGCAGTTCACACAAATAGGGCATAACAATTGTGGCTTTTCTTTAATCCATGTTTCTGATATTGGTACAAACATATTTAAATTAATGGGATGTAGAGCATCGTTACATAATACTAAAGATGGCCGAGTTTTTATAATCGAATTGTCTGTTGTCCGGCAGATTCTACAGAATAGCCTCCTGGAAATAAAAATGTGTCTCACGGAGTGCCTCAAATAACAGACCTTTTGTCATGTCATTGCAGAAACTGAAGCACAGAGGAGGTAATGACGCAGGGCTGCGTAAAGAGACAAGGCAGCTAAAACCTGACACAGAAACAGATATCCTGTCACCGCAGCACTGACAAAGACAGGCCTGATGTCACTGAACCACTGACATAGGAATGCATGTTAATTACCCTCGAAATGTGTGTCAAGCTGTACAATCTTTTGATGGTCCTTCTAGATGAACACACAGAGCGGAGCGTCACCTCATGACAAACGAACCAAAGTTATAAATCTGTGCAGCGGCCTCACACCTCCCGGGTTCGGAATTCAGAAAGGGGCACCGTAATCAGGGAAAGTAAGAGTCCTAATATTCTGGAGCATAACTGGATTGGTTTGGGTTTAGAACCCAATATGATACGCTTTCATAGGGTCTAAGATTTCCAGCTGCATCCTTGGGACCAGTACCTGTTCTGCTCTTATTAGCTAACTGCGGTGTGCCACAAAGACACACATTTTCCAAATACCAGTCGAATGTTTGGACACGCCAAACTACCTAGAAAGGAGACATACCGTCACATCACATGACCTGGCCACCTGACTTAAACGTAGTAGAAATGATTTTGGCAAAAATAATTGTTTTGTTTTTTAAATATATATATTTAATGCTTTTTTGGTCAGTGCATAATTCCATATTCTAAAATGTGCACAATAGCACAGAAACCTTTCTGCAGGTATGTGCGTCCAAACTTTTGACGGATACAGTAATAAATACAATCGATACAAGAGCGAGAGCATCACCCAGGTTTAAAGAAGAACAGAGATTTCTGTTAACATCTCGAGGGCCAAAATGCCAGAAGACAGGGAAAGCCCCAGGCTACGTTAAAGAGTTTAAATTCAGATGTCAATGGCATGCCTTTAAAGAGTTTGGAAAATGAAAGTGTAAAGGTCCTTTTTTACAACACAAAATCAGTTGATGGGACAGGCTTGGTTTAATTTCAGGCTGAAGAAACCTTCAGCTATTCTCCCAGGTATAAAACACAGCTGGCCCTGTCACGGCCTAACACTCTAATCTCCTGGCAATTCACACTGATATTTTAATCAGCACTCACTGCCTTTTGACTACCAAGAAAAGGGCTTTTCAGGGAATATTCTGACCCTCTACCATCTAAACACAGAATAAATACATTAAAAATCTCACAAAAAAAAGTTATCACCTCTGGACACTGGATTATAATAAAAGGCTGTTTGTCATTTTATAACACACACACACCAACATACACACACACACACACCTACACACGCTGGCAATGCGTTGCTTTCAGATTGCACATTCTCATTTAGATTGTGTGTTACCTTTTTAATATAAAATTTGGTGAAATTGTCATTTCGAGTATCAGTACTTTCTAAACATTTTCAGCCCATTTTCACAAATTCAAGATAATACTGATTTTTGTCACTATAATCATGATACTAAATATTTTTGTTATTAAATTGTTACACAAATCCCGCGCGAGATAAGCCCATAGATATCGCCATTATTTCACAGGAGGATATTTAATGGTATTTTTCTTGGGCAGAGTGTAAATGAGACTCTCTGGCAGAGACACCTCCGTGACCTGATACCTGCATTGTTCTCGAGTGCCTATAAAATAACATGGAACCGGAACTGGAACGCAGAATGAGGCCAAGACCGGATGAACCCTTTTCTGCAGTGGAAAGGACTAAAAGAAGAAAGAACCCTGCAGGTACAAAGCAGAATATCACCTTGAATCAGCAGAAAGTTACGTGTGATAAACTGGCATGGCCACTGCACAGGACATTACTACACATGTTCCTGACAGTCAGATAACAGCAGAGCATGTATAATATGTATTTAAATGCTATAATATCTGCTGGACATTACAGATTAAAAAGGAATTCCCCACTTGGACCTCGGTGTCATTAATGTAACCTGCCATTCTTCTTTCTGCGATACTTTGGTCTCTTGAACGGCTTCGAAATTTAAAAAAGAAACAAACAAAAAAAAAAAAAAGATTAAAACCTCAAACTAATGAGATTTATGTTTAATTCCTCAAACGCACAGTAGCATTAGAAATGCTTGCATTGCATTAACCATCGTGCCTCGTCTCCGCAGGGAAGTGTAGGGGGAAATATGATAAGACTGTTACTCAAAAAAGCAATGGAAAATTAACTGAAAGCGGCATAGTTTTCATGGTTCTCCAAAAAAGGAAAATTCAATATTTCCTGTTATTACACACTGTGCTATTAGACCGTTATGAGAAATGTGACTTTAGTTTCTCTTTTGAAGGAAACATATTGACTGTTGGTTTTAATAAAATGTGCTTTTACAAAGGAATACACTGTCCTCTTTGTGTTTCCATGCTGCCTGCAAAGAAATCAACACCAGTTCGAGTTCCGGAACATCTCACACAATGTAGGCGCTTCACTTTCAACACACGGAAGCCAGGTCCAGATCACCGACAGACCATCACAGGGAACGAGATACAACGGTTCAACTAAGCTTTGTTAACTCAAGGCCTTCAGACAAGAATGAATGGCTTTATGAGAAACATACAAATAGCAGAATTCAAGTTCAACTGAACTTATTTTTCTCTCGCAGCAAAATAAGCATTATATACAACAAATGAAACGGCTTTTCAAAATGCATTCATCCATTCAGGCAAAGGACCTTATTTATCAGTGGACAGCTTTACCGAACTGCTTAATATATATGTAGTCGAGGCTTGTGCAGATTATATGGTGAAGCAGATGGCTATTTGCACTGTTACTGTATCGTGTTTTATATATATACACAAGTGTGCGACTCAAACTCACGTCATTAAAAATGCCACACATACAGTATGCCTATGATTTGCTAGTATTATTATCTGCAACCATTATGCATCTGGATTCATTTACAAGCTCAGGTAGAACCCATAGAGAAAACCCAGTGGAATGATGCTGGGGGAAAAAGGCCCGTATCCAGCATACAGCGTTTATTTACGCGTAATACACAGCGAAAAATGTGCTCTCTTCGTATAGAAAATGCAGTAGTTTGTGTGTTATGCTGACCGAATCTATAGCAGTCGGTTCATGGATGAAGGTCGATTAGAAGATACATGTTGAATAATCAATACAAGCAACCCAGAACTGCAACTTAATAATAAATGCATTCTGGTCATCCTTACAGGGCCAAAAATTACCATCAGAGCGACGTCTGTAAAGTCAATAAAGCATGTCATATCTGACTGAGGGTATTTACTGCGGACAGTCTACATCTCACGCTGCATCTTCTCCTTCGTAAATACAATACAGGCAGAAACAGGTTCCAAAGCATCCCTGTCGACCAGTGGGAACAAAATACTCTGACGGTCAGGTAGACAGAAGCTGGAGCCGAACACGCCGCTTTTGAGCGAACGAGGCACTAAAACTCCTCAGTAAAACAGAGATAAGAGAATCAGTAGGATTTGTGTCTTTATGAAGTTCACAAGATCATTACATCCGTTTGGACTTTGAATTACGGTGTCGGTGGCAGAGAAAATAACCGGTACATTCGGACGTTCACAAATCGTTCCGTTCTTGCGCTACTAGTGTCCGAAATATATTGATAATTACGGATGCACCAAAAAAGGGAACAAAACAGGATATTCCAGGATTCCAGGATATTCTAGAATAACCAAAATAGAATGAAAATGAGTTCCCAGTAGATGAGCGACTGTTCCAGCATCCAAGGTATATCTGGTGATAAGGAATCAGGAATGGGAAGCCTTTATAGGGCCTTGATTTACTGTCCACTGATGCCTGGTTCGAACAGCAGAAACACTCTCATATTTTACATCCATTGGATTGGATTTGGGCCGCTGATACTCCCACTACATTCACTCCCTTCTTCTTCTTGGGCTTCACCTCCATGTTCAGCACTGGCTGATTGATCTGCAGCTGCACAGGAGGCCTGGCTGTAAAGCTCTATTCATATCTCGTGGGAAAGAAAAAGAGTGAGGGATTATTCCTGAAACTGGACTGCTCGTTTGCTTATAATTAGCAAAAGAGAAAAAAAAAAAATCATACCAAGTACTAAACATTTAAACCAGGGTCGCCGATTTTCCCAGTCTTCCTTTACCTGTGAGCCGGGTGTGAAAGCCTCTGACCAATCAGAAGCGGTGATTATTAAACTAAACTACCTGGGAGAACTGAAAACAAGGCCTAGATTTGGAATCGAGGGCCAGATTTGAAGAGCGCTGGTTTAAACCAATAAAATGTGTGAAATAAGTGCTGCGCTGCACTATGATGTACAGGATTGTCAGAGCAAATTACCATGCAAGCATTTATCTTATTTTCATAAATATAGACAGAACTCCAGATGTACCAAGGGGTCTTTTACCATGGATTCAGTATAAAGGCTGATAACTTCCAACATTTCTAGCTGCATGCTTGACCAGTTGACCGCAGCACGTCATTCTGCCGTTGGGTTGTGGCGCTCGAGTCAGGATGAATAGGGGATTCACGCAACATCGCCGCTCCTTGGCTGGGCTGCTGCCGGGCCCCTTTGCAGCAGACAGTCTTCCAGACTCTTTATACACATTTCAGACATTTAGTACATTGACAAAGTACAGGGAATCAAGAATGTGTGTGTGTGTTACATTTTAATGTAATCTGCGCGCTCAGTAAAGTACTGTATGAATCGAAAATTAGCTGTAATGGATAAAAGTGAACATTTAATCTAATTTGACCCTTCCGAGTCTGTCCTTTGATAATTACTTTTACTGCTACACAGAAAAAACAAAGCTATTTGTGCAAGGGGAATAAAAATGAGCATGCTGTTAATTAACAACTGGAGTTTTAAATTGTTGAAATTATTGAATTATTTGCAGGAAGGTTTGGTCAGGCAGAGGCCTTAGATGTCCCATGCTAATTTTGCAGGTTTTTCCTCACTGAGTTTAACCTGCATCACATGACATCAGCATACTGCTAATTCAGAAAGTTTTATTTCCTTTGTAATTAGTGTGTGACAACGAGAGGCCTTTTGGGGTCAAGGAGAAACTAACGCTCCATTATCCTATTTTATTCCGCGGCAGTAAGTTCATTTCTGCAGAATTAATTGATCTCAGCGCTCCAGAATGCTATAGAAGAAATAAAAATAGATGCAGATTCTGGTGAAAAAGCTCCCTTATTAGTTAATGGTTGTTTCACCACAGACCTTGGGTACAAATTCTCTCTCATACCATTACAGGACATTTTTTTGTGGACATTTAATATAGTATTTGTTGCATTCTGACATACTCGTAATGAGAAAAACAAGTACGGCGTGCCTTGTCGTACCCCCTTGTCTAACATAATCTTTGATCTGATAGGAATTGCGGGTGGCAAAAAGGCTACTTCTGCGCACCTACAGTGTCCTGGGCTCAGTTCCCACCCCGCATGCCGCATGTTCTCCCTGCGCAGGTTACTTCGGAGTTCTCTGGTTTTCTTCCACAGTCCAAGAACATGCAGTTAGGTAAGTATGTGACTCCAAATTGCCTTTAGCATACAAGCCAAACCTACCTTACAACACACCGTCATCCCACCCAGGGGGTCACCCGCCTTGTACGAAGCACAACCTCTGACAGGCTGCAGGCCTCAATCTGGAAGCCTGCACTGGATAAGCAATGGGGAATTTACATTTCAATTTTTGATATTAATAGTAATTTTTCCCCCATTGCTCGCTGATCCTACAAGATCCCTAGTCAATGCAATAAATATTTACTTCTTTATTACCCTGGACAAGCCTTAACCAACATTGGATAACAGTTCAATTTTCACAGACAGAACTACAAATGACAGTTGTATCACATGTAGAGTCCTGCAGTGTATCTGTTCCAATTATCCGGTTAATAACGTGTGCATATTGCCAGCCAATGCGATAAAGCAAATATATAAAAGAGGACTAAAAAGAGAATCATAGAGGAAGCATTCAAAAGGAAACAGATGTTCTTATCAACCATTGCTCATCCAGGCTGTAATTAGCGCTCTGTATCTCTCAGTGGGCAGGAGTTATAAAGCATGCATTTTCCATCGCATGCATTTTCCATCGCATGCATTATTATGTGCATTTTAGAAACACATCTGCTTTATTGAACATTGTCCCTGGAGTGTGGAGCGGTAATGCAAATAAATGACAACTTCAAAGCATCAATGTGAACTTTATTACCCAGTACTGGTAAGGAAGGGAATTTAAGAGATATGTCAGAGTCCCATAAACCGATAAACATGATCTCCAAAGCAGATTAATTTGAAATGGGACAATACAATTACAGAAGCAAATTACATTTTAGCATATCCACCCCCCCTATGGCAGTGGAAGCGGGGTAGGTTGCCTTATTGCCGAGTCCGATATTCCACAGCGGACAGATGGACGGGGCATTTGATACGCAAAGCCCAGGATACCTGCTAAACTTCTTTTTGCGAATTGTTCTGTAACATACACTCAGTTTGTAATGCTTTCCCCCGGACGGCCAGTACCTCCAAACAGCAAATCATGTGACTCCGAGGGGAGTACAGGGCCACAGACTGGAGGGTAGAGGTTCACTCGCTTCCTGCGACGCATCAGAATGACTGACATACATGATCGGTGATTTTACGTGATGAGTGCTTTTGAACATGGCGTGAACGCAGCTGCCAGACATTGTGGTTCCGGTATTTCAGGACCAGCTACCATTGAGTTTACAGGAACTGGTGCAATAAAACAAGAAACCTACAGTTGGCGGCGGATCTGTGTATTAAAACATCTTGAGAGGTCAGAGGAGAATGACAAATGCGTTAAAACTAGCAAGAAGGCCAAAGGAACTACCACTCAATAGGTGTATTTATTGTGTAATGTGTTATGATTTTAACTTTCTGTTGCTTTACTGTCTGAACATAAAAGCATTGTAAAAGATCAAACACTTGAAAGTAATGAAAAAATTAAAATAAACATATTAATATATACATATATTGTTCCCACCTTCTGTCTTTATAGACTGCTGCACATTTGCCCTTAATATAGCATGACACCAACTAAGAAAAGATTATACTGTATAGGAAATATTATAATTTTAGAAAGATCCCCTACAGGTCTGTGATGTTTTTCTCTCCATTCACAATATTGATGAAAAAACAGTAACACGTTCCATTTCATACGACACTGTAAAAATGCCCCAATGATGCAAGTCATTTTTTTTTCCCCAAATCCAGTGAGATTTTCACTGCACCTATGGTATATTCCCAGTGGCTTCCCCAGCTGCTGCAGCAACAGAAAACCAGGAGATATACATGCTGTTATGGTAGCTTGTGCAAACAGTGTAAACCCTGACAGCAAAAAACACAATCAACAGATCTATACCCATGACACAACTACCACAGATAATAAACATAACGTGAAATATTTATATTTTGATATTCTCTTATAGATATTGTCTTTTAATCATCGGATAAATATCGCACACGACATCATACAACCCGTCTCTAATTCTGTTCAAATTAACAGTGTGGCGTCGGTGAGCTAAGCACTGTCCAGTTTGCATATATCCCAGCATGCTGTGCTGCTCTTCTGTAAACAGCCCGTCTATGTCACGTATGCGGCTAATCCGCCTTGTTCCGTGTGCCGTGTGCTCGTGCACTGGTGTCCTGTTTAGATTCGTGCTTCATCCCTGTGTGTTTATGTGCGTTTCCCACTACACAGAGGTGGAAAGTTCAAATCCAGACCAAGGTTTTGTTTCAACCAACCCACTGAGTATAAATTATACAAAGTCACAGTGGTTGGTTGAAACAAAACCTTGGTCTGGATTTGTACTTCCTGGACCTGGACTATCCACCTCTGCCACTATGTGTAGCCGCTACTGTTTGTGCAGTGACCTCCTCAGTTCCGCAGTCAGAGGGTGTTTTCTGACAAGTGCTATCGTTGTCGCGTGTCTTTGATGCGATTGAGTCTTCTTGTGTTTATGCAGCTTTGAATCCTGTTAAGGGCTACAAATGCTGCATCATGTCCCAATCTTCCAGACATCACAATATATAATCTTATACGATGCATTACGACCTGCTTCTTGGGTCAACTTATCAAGTCTTCAACATAAACCTTACTGTAACAAAATGCAACTTAATGTGCATTTTATTTTAGAAATAATCTTTATTTAAGTTTCAAGACACAAACCTCTCTTTTAAGGCGCATCTCAGAAGCATATTTTAATCAGTATGCAGGTGTGTAAAATACACGGTGATTACACTGACTTGTCACTAATTTAACACAGCAGCAAGAACAGATTTTATTAGCAAAAGCTATTTTCCATTATCTTTTGAGCATTTTTGGCAGCGAAAGCAAAAAAATAAAAAAAATCCTTCCATTCAGATCATTTATCAAGACCTTCCTATAAACAGTTATAAAAGGTCCAGGCGCATTTCATTTTAAACCAAGGTTACCATCATCATGACAATTCCACTCTTCAACAGTATTACCTTATAAAATAATCTTTTCCTTTTTTTTGTTGATCAGTAACCACTGAAATGGTGACTCGCAAAGTCATAAGTTACAGAACAGACTGCAAGGTAATTGCAGTTGATTTGAAATAGATACTGCTGGCAAATCCTGGTAGAGATGGGGGAGGCGGGGGGGGTTACTTAGTATCCATATGATCAAAACAGTCCTCTCTGTTGTTAATGTTAAATGTGGCAATAAGGCCCCGGAAATATCATGAGAGTAAACAAATTATTATTCTTGTGAGGACTGTCAGTGAATCATGATTGCACAATAAATCCCTCCAGCAAACATCAACTGCATTTCATGTCTCTTCATAATATCAATTTATCAGCTAGAGTAAACAAAGTACTTAAGTTTTTAACATTTCTGTTGTTTGTGCCAGATTCTGCATTACATATAAATATACATCAATTTAACTAATTAAAAGAGCTCGCAGAAATACCAGCTAAACAAACACAAGAGAAATACAGAGAAATCTGCAAACACACAAAAAGGGAAATACAAAGAGAAAGTATTTCAAAATAAGCCCGGGAGAGGAGATAGAAGAATGCTGGAGCCATGGAGTCTCTCCTGAGGGCCTAGAGTGCGTATTTTTGGACTTGGGCTTGAAACCAAAAATGTAAATATTGCACCATTGATTTAGATGGGTAATATGTCCTTGGAGAATAGGAAGATCTCAAAACAATAACTGGAAACAGTAACTGAACATTGTTATTTATTTACTCGGACCTTAATCATGAGGTAGAACCTACTCAGATTACATTTCTGTGGATCGTGGACCTCAGATCGGACTCTGACTGAGGGAAAAGTCATTCAGTTAATAGATAATTACCTCTCTACCACTATTTTACATGTATGAGAAACACCTTTCCTCGCTGTGTCTTAATGGCACTTTCAAAGCATTCAGCCACTTCTCTGCTTGGAAACAATTTGTCTGGAGAACACTGACTGACAGCCAGCAGGAGGAACCTTTCACTATTAACAAGATAAAAGAAAGGAAAAGAAGTAAAAGAAGGAAGAGCAACGACCTCACAAAGTATAGGATGGTGCAGCTGGTGCCGAAAAAGCAGAGCACTGTATTACCAACGCAAAGCTTGTTGGTTCAAATCCCAGCAAGCAAACACGTCTTGTGACCCCTCCCTCTACTGTAAATCACAGCAACCATCATAAGCCTTATAACAAGAAAGAGTAAAAGGTTCAACAGCTATTGCAATAGCTTGGAAAATTTAGTATCAGTTTCACAGGATACAATAGGATAACACAATGAATACTACTGCGTCAATAAAAGGAAATAAATCTTCATTTGCTCAGTTACAAGAGTAAAACGCATCTGAATTTCCACAGGGATCCTGGAGCAAAAAAAAAAAACACTGAACAGCCAGTCAAAGGAAACAAAGACTAAAGCTGCTGACCGGCAGCGAACATGAGAAGCTGAAACGCAAGACAGCAACTGAGATCCTACTCCCGGCCCAGGAGAGCAAGCGGGCGATTATTCACCAGCTAAGAGCGATTTACTGCCGCGCGCCGTACTTCCGATTTCAGCCAAGCCGCCACGAACAGAACTTCAGAACAAGCACACAGACACAAACACGCAGTGGCCAGTTTATCAGGCTTTTCGACGGCGAGTCACGTCCCCGCAAACTGATTACGCGCAGCATGCAGATGAGGTCGATCGCCTTTCAGATACACATCAGAGTAGCTGAGATCCCCAGATTTTCATTGTAGCTTGATTACTGGTGCCGTACGTGGCAGATACAGCGCGCTGGGAACCTACTAACCGACTGAGATTTTCACACGCCGATGTCTAGAGCCAACAGAACAGAGTGCAATAAACAATGGGGCAGCCAGTCGCTGGCAATTCTGTGGGCAAAAACACCTTTTTAATGAGAGAATTCAGGGCAGAATTGACTCACAGAAGATGACAAAGTGCAAAAAATAACAGCGCCGCACAGCAGTAGTGCACAGAAAGGCATCTCTGAATGCACAGCACATTGAAACATCATGTGAGGGTCCCACCCAGGACTAAACCAGGCGCATCTAATAAAGTGGCCTTAGAGTGTATAAATATACAGCATCTCACAAAACTGTTTAGGGAGAAAAGCCTTCGGATTATCTGATACAGAGCAGTACACAGAATTAGCATAAATCCATATTAAAATCTGTGAATTCCATCATTTTATAAAACATGATGTTAAGGCTGCTAAAGAGCCCCTGAACCAGACTTACACGTGATTCAAATCATCGTGTCTTTGAATTTTAATTATATTTGATTTTACCATCCTGGATTAAATTGCTATACAAAGAGCTCTTTCACAGGAAGGTATAATGGTTTGAAAGGAGCACATTCTAATTCATGTCATATAAACTTCACGTTAAGTGTAGTGTTCTAGAGTTAGATACTTCGGTAATGTCAATTAATGGCTGAAATATTTCAATCAAAGATAGAACAGAAGAAGAAAAAAATAAATGGCACACTTATCGTCGTTTGCAGAAACAAGGTACTTCAGATTGAAAAAATCATTAGTTACATAAAATTATGTAACATTGTAATTTTACCTGAAATGACGCAAGCTCATTATTGTGCAATATATAAATACACAACCTGTTTCCCCCCCCCAATGGATATGAATAGCGAGTGATGACCCCAGGTATTGATCTATTTAGAGGGCATCTACCACAATAAGCAACAAATGAGAGTAACTGGAAGGTACAAAAAGAAAAAAAAAATCACATAATCAATAAAGAATACAAAACGTACCAGGATTTGTGCTTTCCTGGTTTTAGATTGATCTTCGGAGATTTTCAGAACAAATATTGCCTAAGGCAGACAAACAAATGCCAGTTCCCATTCAATGAAAGCCCTTCACAGGAATCAGCATTTAATGAATCAAACAAATGCCTGACAGTTTCTCCCAAGCGATCACTTGGCTTATGGCGCTGTGCTCCAGAACAGACCGTTTTTCATAGCGTCCACGTATCTGCTAAAAACATTTACGCTAAGCTACACACAGATTGGAAATGATACTTTTTCTTGTGGCTCATCATTCATAGAAAGTTTCAAATCAGTTCAAATAGTCACCATGTAACCATATAAACATCATGACAAGTTTATGGATCCCTCATGGATATTGTTGGCTCTGCTGATACACATTATTTTTAGAATACCGGTCAACAGTCTGGATGCATTTCTCTCCATTTTAGGTACGCTCTTCATCTTACAGTAAAACGACTCAGGCCAATGAAGTAAAACATATCAAATACTGCAACGACCAGGAAGACTGTTCAGCATCTCGGGAATTTCTCGAATTTTTGACTCTTCAAAACAACACCTTTTCGCCTCGTTGACAGCACCGCAGACTCCTGGCATTCTTTCAGACGGCTTCCAGATGTAGCCACCAGGAAACCTTCTCCTGCAGTCCTGAAGGAGGTTCCACAAGTTCTGGGTTCAAGTCGGCTAATTTGCTCTTACTCTTCAATCCGCCTCATCCCAGACGGGTTCTTCAGGGTGCAGGTCGGGGGATTGTGGAAGCTGGGTCTCCTGTCACAACACTCCTTGTTCACAAGATGGCACAGTACCTGCGTAACCTCGATGTGCTTGGGGTCATTATCTTGTTGAAAAACAAATGATTTTCAGGGGAAGTGCCAAGACTTTTGACTGGTACTGTACACGCTATTTTAAGCATTACACATACAATTAAAAGATACTACAGACACGTAGTTTATAGGTAAAACC